>CM067308.1:27776484-28326484 GCA_034231615.1 Meghimatium bilineatum
TTTGCAGAGGCAATGAAATGATAAACCATTAGGTGATGGTGTTAATGCTGTAGCCGTAACATCATTCAAGAGACCAGTTATCCATGTTCGGCGCTACTATGGTGATGCAAATATAAAGCATCACAATGAGTCGTCAAGAATTTGTAGACCTCGTAGACCGCCAAGAGGTCATTCTGAAAGAATTTGCTAGAGTGTGTGGTGTTTTTGGCACAAAACCCGATTCAACTCCTCCAGCTGCAAACACAGTTACTAATACAACCAACAAAATGTCTACACCCACATAGTAGTATTTTGTAATCTAGAGATGTATCTCACGTCCGACTAGAGCTCACATATGTATCTGAGATACCTGTAGCAATCCACAACCAACCAGAACAGAAAAAGAAGAACCCAACCAAGAGACGAAAACTACAACCAACTGTGACTCATTCTATGACCAGTCAATTCTACCATGAACCTTTTTTTATTCTTTCTTAATTATTTTGGAAAAAGGTACGCGCATCATAAATAAATATGTTTTATATCTCTGAAAAAATATGTCTATCACGTTTTATGGTTCGACTTTAATCATTGTTATATTTGTATATGTGTATTGTCTGTTTCGTTGTACTATATGCTATGTCTTGCTACAAAGAAAGCTTCTATAAACTACAGAGGTTCAAGTTATTGACCGTACAGAACTCAGAAGTTATCCACAGATCAGGAAGAACAGAACTTCGCTCTCTATATATTCGATATAGGTAGACCTACTGAGCCCAGAACTTATTTATACAAGGGTTATACACAGACCAAGATAATATTAAAAACCCCAGCATGGTTTGGGGTCATAAGCTAGTCAAGTTAATTCAAGCACCCAAACCACCCTAAAGGTGTGAGACCCTTTGGCCTTTTCCTCTGTGTTATTTAAAGGTAGGGTACCTATGTAATATGAAACATGTTGGTACATACAAATAGAACAATGTAACATGTAAGTCAAGAAAAGCGGGTTGTGTTGTTATGACCTGCTAATTCAGAAAACTGATAAACATGGTGTTTGCGGTGTGGGATATATGTTATTATGAGAACTGTTGGCAGAGAAACAATAACTTAAAAGAGAGATACCATAATTGAAGCGGGGCCTGAAAACATAATTGAAGAACCTACCGAGAATATACTAAGAATATATTGACCCAAAGTAGACAATGTTAGAAGCTAGCGAGACCATACTGATAATATGGTAGAAACATAGTTGAAGCTCATACAGAGACCACCCGGCGACCATGGCTAAAGCGTAAAGTGAGAAAATAGTTGCAGAACCTAGTGAGACATACTAAGAAAATATTAAACAGGGTAGAATGTGATAGAAGCTAGTGTGAATATACTGAGAACATTTTTGTTATATGAGTTATATTAACCACCCAGCACCATAATTTTCAATTTTACAATGTGAGAAGCACTTGAATATAAGCATAAAATAATGAGAACCATTGGCCAAGGCACAGAAGAATGTGTGGAGACCCTTATTCATATTATGACTAATGCGCTTCTTTCTTTAAAATTTGCCATTAAAAGAGATTGTTTATTAATAACTCCAATTGTTTATTAATAACTCCAATTGTGTGGCAACCACGAACCATGTTTTACAACAATTGGAATCACTCAACTGTAAGGGGGAGTTTTGAGAATGTGCATAGATGTCAAATGTTTCTTTTGTAAAGATTTAAACACGCTACAGAGCTTTGAAAATATATGTAAGTATGTGTGTGTATATATATATATATATATATATATATATATATATATATATATATATATATATAACATACTTAGATCACATCACCAAAGCAACAAAAACAACTGAAGAAAACAATATAACAACCAAACCATACTACCAGTGTCATAAGAACACATACAAAGACAAAACACCCAGATTACATCAAACATACCAAACCTTTAACATGAAGATAAACAAAGAAAAGGCCGAAGTCAACTGTGGTCAAGCCGGTACGCTTGGTGATTATCGATTGATACGCGTACGCCGTCTCGAGCCAGTAATTAACCGTTACGCTGTACCTGTCGTTTTATCACAGGAGTGTATACAGGGATTTATTTTTCGTTTTAAACTAATTCATAGAGATGGAAATATTTTGTCAAATACTGTCTGAAATTCAAACTAATAATTGAAATAACATTTGTATCAGTATATTAATATCATTAATAATAATATAGGAATGATCACAAAACGAAATCCCTACATTCGGGGTATATTTAACTATATATGTACGAAGACTTAGGGAGTTTGAGAACACTCATAACACATTGCTAAATTGCGTTGTAGAGTCAGATTTTACAAATATTCAAAATTGCAGTCATAAAAACGCCAGAGACGAGCGTCAGAACAAAAGGTGTTAACCTCTACCAGGTGGCCGTATTGTAAGCATTTAACAGACCAGTTTTAAAAAATTTTCATTGTTTAATAGTAAGACTAATTTTTTAACCGTTTTCAGTAATTCAAGGAATGTTATGAATGCGATATGTTCACGCTTATGTATGCGTCATGCATATATATATGTTTCTTATAATTACCCCCCAATTATTTTGTCAGTGTCTGTGTTACTCTAATACATTTTACACTGTGGTCAAGCCGTCACGCTTGGTGATTATCGATTGACACGCGTACGCCGTCTCGAGCCAGTAATTAAGCCGTTAAGCCCTACCTGTGGGGTTTATTGCTGACGCGTATACAGGGATTTATTTTTCGTTTTAAACTATTTCATATAGTTGGAAATATTTTGTGGAATACTGTTTGAAATTCAAACTAATAATTTAAATAACATTTGTATCAGTATATTAATAGCATTAATAATAATATAGCATGATCACAAAACGAAATCCCTACATTCGGACACCAACCATGCTTATAGTGATTATATACAGAGACAGCTAAGATAGATAAAGGGTGTTCACTTTCATATACTGGTTGCATGATCGGATTATGCTGACATCATTCGTGCTAAGATTCAAGTATCGTTTTCTTTGTGGAAAAGTACGCTAATTAGCATATATTGAAATAGCCCATGAGCTAACAGATGGGTAATTGACCTTGTAGCCTCATGATTTACAATGTTTTTCGGAACACAATTTGAGCTTCAACACAATGAAACAGAGCTAAATATGCCATTCATATTGCTGACACCGATCGCGTGACGGGGTTATGCTGACCTCATTCTTTCTAAGTTTCCAACCTATTTAATTTGTGGAAAAGTACGCGTCTGTGTTATACCATCGTACAGTTTGAACCAGATCTAAATAGAGTAGTGTTATGGATGACCCCGACAACGTAATCGGATTATGCTGACAACATTTAGTATAAGTTTCCGTGCCCCACCAGATGGTTAATTGCCCTTGTATCGTAAAGTTTTATGGTGTTTTGCTGGTGGGAATTTGAATTTTAAACACAAGGGGCACACACGCCAGTACTATTCCTTCTAAGGAATTGACCTAGATCTAAATATGGTAGAGGTATATATGACCCCCACCGTATGATCTGGTTATGCTGACCTCATTCATTGTAAGTTTCCAGCCCATTTTCTTTGTGGAACAGTACGCGTCTGTGTTATGTCATCGTACAGTTTGAACCAGATCTAAATAGGGTAGTGTTATGGATGACCCCGACAGCGTAATCGGGTTATGCTGACATCATTTAGTATAAGTTTCCGTGCCCCACCAGATGGCTAATTGACCTTGTAACATAAAATTTTATGGTGTTTTGCTGGTCGGAATTTGAATTTTAAACACAAGTGGCACTTTGGGGCAAGGTTCCGTGCCCCTCCAGATGGCTAATAAACCTTGAAACGTAAAGTTTTATGGTGTTTTGCTGGTCGGAATTTGAATTTTAAACACAAGATTTTCTTTGTGGAAAAGTATGCATCTGTGTTATGTCATCGTACAGTTTGAACCAGATCTAAATAGAGTAGTGTTATGGATGACCAAGACAGCGTAATCGGGTTATGCTGACAACATTCACTGTAAGTTTCCGTGCCCCACCAGATGGCTAATTGACCTTGTAACATAAAATTTTATGGTGTTTTGCTGGTCGGAATTTGAATTTTAAACACAAGTGGCACTTTGGGGCAAGGTTCCGTGCCCCTCCAGATGGCTAATAAACCTTGAAACGTAAAGTTTTATGGTGTTTTGCTGGTCGGAATTTGAATTTTAAACACAAGATTTTCTTTGTGGAAAAATATGCATCTGTGTTATGTCATCGTACAGTTTGAACCAGATCTAAATAGAGTAGTGTTATGGATGACCCCGACAGCGTAATCGGGTTATGCTGACAACATTCACTGTAAGTTTCCGTGCCCCACCAGATGGTTAATTGACCTTGTAACATAAAGTTTTATGGTGTTTTACTGGTCGGAATTTGAATTTTAAACACAAGGGGCACACACGTCAGTACTATTCCCTCTAAAGAATTGACCTAGATCTACATATGGTAGAGGTATATATGACCCCACCACCGTATGACCTGGTTATACTGACCTCATTCATTGTAACTTTCCATAACCGTTTTCTTTATCACAAAATCTAAAGGGAAAAACCCCACCCACCCCTTTTCCAGTTTTCTGGGTCGGGGACATCGCCGCCCGCCCCACCCGCGCCGCACCGCCCCGCCGATATCGGGACCACGCCCCGCCCGCGCCGCGACCACCCGCGATCCGCTCGCCTTATTGGATCTGGTACCTTATCATCACTTATCACACTTATCACCCCTTATCACCCCCTTATCACCCTTATCACCCTTATCACCCCTTATCACCCCTTATCACCCCTTATCACCCTTATCCGGGGCTCGTTACAGCCCTGATACACTACTCCTAAGCTTACCGCAACATTTCTTTCCATCAGAGAAGCAGCGATCCAGTTCAGAACCCAAGGTTTGACCCCACATTTAAGCAAAGACATAATTGTTGTCGGAAAGTCCAACTTGTTATACCAATTATCCCCTCTATTATACACAATCTTGGACTCCTTGTAAACATCAGACGCAAACATAACTCATTAGTCGTTAGTGTCTGACTGCAGACTTCTCAGCCACTTCGTCTACATGGCCTTCTCTTTCTTGATCTTTTCCATGGTTTGTAGCAGCCTAATGCTAACCATGCTTATTTAAAAACTTTTTCATTGAACCATGATTGTTGTAGAATGTATATTCTTACAGTTATCTTACTGGCATTTTCCCCGCAAAATACATATCGGGTTTTAATTGTCATTATTGTCCTCTAAACTATTTTCTACCACTGTGTTGTCTGATCAACTGTATCACTGTGGTGTCTGCCCTATCGTTGTTTATATAGTGTATCTTTTCTATTTTGTTATACGGGTATCAGCCGTCGCTGTTTTTTTTGCTTCTGAAATTCAGTTTGGTACATGTCGCATTCCTTTAAGAGTTGAGAATCCGAACATAAATTTCTGTTTGATAGGCATTTGTCTATTATGTCAAAGATATCCAAATTAAATTGTGCATTATTTATTCATCTACATTTCTATTTTATAAACTACCAGTTATCTTTGTATAGTAAACATTTACAACATCTCTTCTAACCTTTAACGGTCCCATGAGAGGACGCGTCCACTGCATGGCAACCGTAATATGGACACATACATTATTTTCATATGGGAACTAATAATATCCAATCCTTTACATATACTTCGTTTATTATTTCAAGTGGTTGCACATAACTTTCTACAAACACCTTCTAATCATGTGCCTACAACCACTCTTCCATGTATTTCAAGGAACTACACATCGCTTTGTTGAACAAATGATAATTAATTACCTTTACCAGGGGACTGTCTTCCGTGACTTCCGCTATCTTCTTCACTTCCACCACGCCCACTGTCGCACGTGGTGCTCTCCCCTGAGCCGTCGCTCGTGACATCATCATTAGGACTGTTCTGGGCTATAAACTTGATGAAAAATGGCGAACATTTATTTTCGAAACATATCCGTTGTGTACACAATACTGCTAAGTATTGATATAAAAGACAACATGTAAATTGTAATATCAAATGACGAGGTGTGCAACCAACACATGATAGCACAAGTAACTACACAGGTTGTGTTGTTGCTATCTAAGTGTGAATAGTACGAGTATTTGGTCTAGTATAGTGCTATCTGAGTGTGAATAGTACGAGTATTTGGTCTAGTATAGTGCTATTTGAGTGTGAATAGTAGATGAAAATGAGTATGCAAGTAGATACAAAATATTCCATGTGCAGCGGTAATGCAGAGAGTGCCAGATAGTTAACAGAAAATGAGTAGACAAGTGCATATAGAATCTTTCAAGAACCACTATCATGCAGAGTGTAGTAGGATGAGAGACTAAAATAAATATACAAGTAGAAACTCGTACATAATATTTCGTACATGTTTGTTAATTTACCGTAATTAATTGAAATTCAGAATTTAAGGAAAATAATATAGTGCTTTGGAAAAAAACAAACAGATGATTGCTCGCTAAATATAGTCCGTCTCCATATTGGTAGAATAACCTATTCAGGACGTAGCTATCAACCCAGTATTTTTGGATGTAGTGATTTTCCCCCTCCAGATTAGCGACACAAAATATACCCAAATTGGCCAATAAAATGTGGTTACACAATTTGCGAGGAGTTTATAAATATAACACTTGACTTTAATGACAAGTGACGTAGCTGTTTACATTGAACAGTGTTAGTGTTGCCAACACGTTTTGACGAAAATGAAATCACTAACGTAACAAATATTTTTAACCTCAAGCGATAGTTAATTTGGATTTATATAGATCGTATAACTAGAAATAATATTGGAGATAGAAACATACATGCAGTTTTTGTTTCAATTCAACGAATACGAATAATCGCATTAAATTGAGAACATTCAAGTACGACTCTTCTCATTCACTCAATCTAAACTCTAATGAATCTATGAGTCGCGAGAACGAGTCAGATATACGAATCTTTCAAATGCTCAACTCAGCTACTGACAGAGAATCACACCGAACGACTCCTTCAACATCAACCATTGGTTTACATCAAAATGTCGCGCTTATCACAGATTGTTAAGATAATAAGAAGAATGATTTATGGCGACTCAATACTAGAGAGTTTTTTTGTTTTTTTTTTACAAAATTATTGGCCACACTGTGTGTAAAGATGATGATGATGTTCGTCCGTCGTAATCGATGATGACAAAAAGCTCAACCGTAATAATAATAATAAGTAATACAAATAATAAAGTTAATAGTACGTTTTTAAATGACTAACAAATCCAATGCGCGCACAAAATGTTCTTTTATTGAATTGACAACAATAGAGGGTGTCTGTGTGAGGTTCAGATGTTTTTTCTTTTCTACGTGCCCGCTTCTGTCTTGCAGTATCTTGTCTGGACACTTCCGCCGTTAGTTCTTCCTTTCTAATGCTGTAACGCCATGCTGTTATATCCTGACCTATAAAGATAGTGTTTGTAAGACAAACAACTGTCTTCCCCTTCATTCTTGATTTGAATTAATTACGGTGAATTAACAAACATGTACCGAATATTTTATGTGTAACGATGATGCATAGAGAAACAGACTAGAGGCAAAGTTAATTAAAAGGAAATAAGGCCAAACGAGTACGCATATGTGCGCACATTTTAAGAAGTCTCTTTTACCTTAACGAAGGTAAGACGCAGAGATGTATGAAACTAGTATTTCGACTGTAAGAGCAATTTCCACGAAAAGTCATAAGGACAGCCTTGTCTGATTCGAATCTGCAATGCATAGTGGCAAAACTATATTTGACCGTTAAACAATAATAGTATATCTAGTTCCTTTAAAATAATACAACACAAGTTGTGTACAAAAGAGAAGTGCAGCCTTTGAACTGATATCACTTTGTTCTTTGTCTATATTATCCGTGATCTTTCCTCACCATACAACACAGATTCATGCATCTAGTTTCTATGATTCCCTTATCAATGCACGTATTATGCATATCGCGTTTGTATACGTCTTTGTACATGAGACATGAGATGTCGACCATGAGATATTTTCTCAGACTATAATTTACGGTAGATACTTCGATATTCTACATAAAATGAGCATAGAAAATGACAGTCGTTTTTCCTGCTCTGTTCAATATATGTGTAACTTGATTCTTCTTGATTCTTGATTAGAAAACTGGCCTCACAGCACGTGGGGTATTCCCATAAGTGCTCCTCCCTCTGTTCCAGCAGCCATTCGACTCGATGGTGTTTCGAGTCCAATGCCGCCGAAACAGACGCCGACATCAGGGCACAACTTTGGCCCATGCTACAGTTTTCTTTTTTGTTCCGCCCACCAACGCCGTGCCCGTAACTAGTTCAAGCACAACGTTGGCATGTCGGAACAACATGGCAACTGTTATCGAAGGTTACGACTACGGGATTGTATAGATGACGTGCCATGAAGCTTCTATAAGAAGATAACCTCAATATAAAGGCATGTCATCTACTAAGGTTTTCTGTTGCATGGTTGCTTTGTCTAGTGAGCCATTAGTGTGAGACCCACAGACACAACCGCATGCGCAACTAACGCAACCGCATGTAGCTTTGTCCTGCTACCTGCTTTGTCCTGACTCAAAGAATTATATGTAGATGGTTGGTTGGTTGGTTGCTGATCCAGCGGTCCATGGGCTCATGCCCTTTGACCCAATATGTAGATACATAGTAGCTCTTTAGCCATCTCTTCTAGTGCATATGGGTTGTCTATGTTTAACTAGACAAATAGCATGACAATATAATTATTGCGGTGATCACGGCCTTGAACTGGATGGGCACACAAAGTGCAACTCATGTCTGAAATCTCAGCGATTTCAATGATCATGGTTTGGATAATACAAGCAGGCTGTATTTGTGAACAGTGGTTTGATGCTGTGATGAGGTCAACGTTGGATGATGTTAAATTGTGTGCCTGGTCAATCGAGAATTCAAGGCAATGAGACAACATATAAATTGGCAGGTTTTAATTCTGTATCAATTAGCAGGGCAATAGATCCCTCAGACATATTGAACTCTTTAAACTCCACAATCAAGTGAAATTAATGAAGATGTTGATTCCTTTTCCATGTTCTGAATAAAGGACATGGGCTTGAAATGTTGGCGTTGCACGAAATGGACGTTATTATAGCCGGCAATGAATGTTTTGTCAACAACAGAGAACTGGATCTGTCAGTCGTCGTGTAATTGCGGATATACTCAACGAGATATAGGAGCCCCAATGGACGTCCTCTGTTTACAGTGATGATGCTCTCTCGACTAACTATGTTTATTAGCCACAAAGGATCGTGCTGATGACACAAGCCTGATGAACCTGAAAGTTAACGATGGTTTAATTTTCTTTCGGTTTTCCTCGCTTGCATTTCTCAATCTTACACAACTACAGCCTTGTTTGGTTTCTAGCATGACAAACTCAATGAGACAATTCATTGCTATATATTACTAAACGTTGGCTCAGCTAAATCTACATGAATCGGTGAATTATTTTGTTGGTGAGTTTGGTAGAAAAACAACAATTATTTAACGGGTTAAGTGAGCCATATTCTTCTTCTTCTTCTGCGTTCGTTCTCAAACTCCTGCAGATTAGCAGGATGTAGTCCGGAGAACGGAATGCGCTGTGTCATGGTTTACAGCATTGCTGCGATATCTGCGATTTTCGGCCTGACACATCCGAATTCAGCATGGCTTTGGGTCACTGACCCTATATGGGATGGGACAGCCAACTCCTTCCCATAACTTACTTAGTCGCCTTTTACGACATTCGTAGAAGGTAAACAGTGTTGCTATTCTTTGCTCCCCTTTCGGGCCCCAGCAACACACGGGCGAAGTGAGCCATATAAATTGGATCAAATTCAAATATTGTACAGATGCTGATGAGAGAATCAGCTTGTCAGTTCTTCGGTATGCCATATTGTCTGATCTTGTTTATATATTATCAATCTAAAGTTATTATGTATATGTCATTCTTAGTTCCTGTGTACGAACGTTGGAGTTTGACTTTAGTCTCTTGGCTGGTGTTTCTTATAACACTCTGTACACTCTATATTTGTAAGACTACAATAATGTAACTAGATTGTAGTGATCGAGATGGATAGTCTACTTCCGAGGGAACTTTAACATTGACTCTCATGCAACATCTAAAACACATTGAGGGTGTAAGGTTTGCTTCCCTCCCAGGATTCCAGTCATCCAAACATAAGCCCTCAGTAGGCGGATATAGCACTAATTTCATTTATAAATATGTATGTTACTTTGAATTATTTTGAGAATACCATAGACAGTGGCAGAAATGAATCAGGAAGTTTCGCGAACATTAAAAGTGAATTAAGTTTGAATGATAAACAATAATATAACAAGGAGAATGAGGATCTGTGCCCATATATTCATACATTCCGCCGAAGACGGATGTGCCGGGCCATTGGCGCAAATAAAACGGCGGCACAACGCATTTCCATTCTCTGGACTACATCCTGCTAGAAATCTAGTAGGACAATGGTCTTGCTACAAGGGAGATCCAGCGGGAGTTTGAGAATCAACGAGGAAGAAGAAGATATTCATACATAAACGCTTGATTGGAAGAATTAATAATTGGATGCATAGAAAAATAGAAAATAGAAAAAAACACGACCGAAACCATCACGTACCACTGACGTCCATTGCGTTTTTTTATCATGTCCTTGGCTGTTCACACGTTTTTCATAGTGGTAAGGGGTACAGAGCGTTTATAACGCTGACCTCGTGCCAGATAGTATCTGCCATCTTCTATATTGTATGTTGTTGTGTATTTTTATTCTTCCTGACACAGTCGACCTCCGTTGATTTTGTTCAACATGTTTGCTATTGTTTTTCTGTGTTTAATTTATAATAAAATCTGTGTTTTAGTTGTAATAACGATAAAGCCTATTACAACGGTTATTATTAGTATAAGTAGCATAATTAGGTACTTTTCTCCACAGATCCTGATATTTTTCTTGAAACTATAAATCTAGAAAAGATTCTGGTGCTGACAAAATTGTTTTATTATTTCAATTATGTTTGTTTTTCATAACTGTGAATATCATATTGGCAGTGTTCATTAACAATTACATTATCTGAAATCTTAGGAAGTCGCACTGAAAATAACGTGGTTGCGATATACGCCAGTCATAAATGGCATATACATATATATATATATATATATATATATATATATATATATATATATATATATATATATATATATATATATATATATATATTTGTGTACATTTCTGTGTATATATTTCATATATATGTATGTGATTTCGGTTGGTCACTATTTGTATATTTGAAATCGCATACCAAAAAATAGTCAGGGCGACTCCAAGTATACAAATAGTAACAAACCGGAGGAGCGTGGTAAACTAGTTGATAGTGAGCTTGCTTGCTATCACCGGGCTACAACGTGCCAGATTCGAAACCACGTCCGGAAAAAAAATATCCGGGTTGTGATTTCTCGCTTGTCACGACCACTCCTCCAGTCGACTCAGCTGTAAATGAGTACCTGACACATGCGTTAGGGGAGGTAAAGACAGCAAGGAAGGGAACTGGCCACCCCACCTAATAGTTGGTGCGGCTTAGTACGTGAAGAGTTATCTTCATCCCCGACGGCAGGTTGCTGCCATGGGACAAACCTTTACCGTAACAAACCGAAAGCCCAATAAGGGCCCTCGTTAGGTCACGTGACAATTCTATATAACAATCTTACTAGAACCGTCGTGATAAATAATCACCAACCGAAAGCCAATCACAATAATCAAAAACGTCACGAATGGAGTCCTAATTATTTCTGTTGGAAGAATTTCTATACCGCAAGCTGTCTCACTTGGAGGGTACAAAATGAAGAAAGTGAGAACAACCAACGTTCAATAAAAATATTTGACTGTAAATATCTACAGAATAAATATGAGTCGTTCAGTCTCAGCTATTACTCAAGGAATATTACTCCTGTAATCTTAGACAGTCTCAATTATTACTCAAAGAATATTACTCCTGTAATCTTAGACAGTCTCAATTATTACTCAAAGAATATTACTCCTGTAATCTTAGACAGTCTCAATTATTACTCAAGGAATATTACTCCTGTAATCTTAGACAGTCTCAATTATTACTCAAGGAATATTACTCCTGTAATCTTAGACAGTCTCAATTATTACTCAAGGAATATTACTCCTGTAATCTTAGACAGTCTCAATTATTACTCAAGGAATATTACTCCTGTAATCTTAGACAGTCTCAATTATTACTCAAGGAATATTATTCCTGTAATCTTAGACAGTCTCAATTATTACTCAAGGAATATTACTCCTGTAATCTTAGACAGTCTCAATTATTACTTAAAGAATTTTACTCCTGTAATCTTAGACAGTCTCAATTATTACTCAAGGAATATTACTCCTGTAATCTTACATCTCCCATTTCTTTGTCGAAGGGAAGAAAAAAAGGGGTGGGGGGAATGAGGTGTCAGTGTTTAATTTCCTGTGAGCCAAATGGAGCCCTGGGTTTTTAAACCTGAAAGTGGTACAATATTCTGTTTTCATTTAATTATGCCTCTGATGGAAGCACACTGCCGTGGAAAACATCTCGGAATTCCTCAAACAGGGGCAGGCAAAACAGATTTCCTTGAAGACGGCCTGATATTACAGATAATGTATTAATTCTGCTATGTGATTTGATTCCCATGTGCTTCTCTCCGTTCCTACTCCCATTCTGCTGGCTACTTGAACAAATGCGCAAAAGCAAACTTCATCACTCAAGTCTTTATATTGAAGAAGCCACATTCTTAAGGCGTTCAGTTTCATGAGAGCTGACAATAGGATCAGAAATGGTGGGATTTCAACTGGGTGTTTTATTTAACCTCTTGGACTTCTTTTCAGACCATTTTGCCATTCGCATTGTTCCAGGACAAAGACGGGGCGGCTATCAGTGCCCAATAGAGCACCTAATGGCAACAGGTTAGTTAGACGTGAATCATTGACTTGAGTCAAAATGCACACTTTTAGAAGAAAGAAATATGATTGGGGAGGTTGGGATGGGGTGGAGAATGCGGATAGACATCTGAGTTGTTGTTTGATGTAATATTAATTAAAGAATGTTGGGAAGAAAATGTTTGAGCGGAAATTGGTACATTTTTAGTTGACCTCTTGTCTCTTGTTAACTTATCCATTTATTAACTCTTTTGTTAACTCTTGTCCATTTATTTTAAAATGTATAATAAAAATATTACTTCTATAACATGGTACAAACTATCTGCGAGAGAGATATAGATAGATAGTTAGAGATAGATAGAGATAGATATATACAGACAGACAGACAGACAGACAGACAGACAGACCGACCGACCGACGGACGGACAGACAGATAGAAGACAGATAGATAGATAGATAGATAGATAGATAGATAGATAGATAGATAGATAGATAGATAGATAGATAGATAGATAGATAGATAGATAGATAGATAGATAGATAGATAGATAGATAGAGATACATAGAGGACAGTTTTAATATATATTTTAAATATCTAAAAATACTACAGGGTTATAAAATGGATGAAAATAGAACCGGTACATATGTGTTAATTTTATATAAATATATAGAGACCTGTTAGACAAGGTAGTGTCAGAAAGGAAAACAATCCCAGTGTAAACAAAAATAAAACGGAAGTAATGGTTATCTGAAAGAAATATACACTACCAGGAAGCATTATTAATATTAATGTAGCAAAATTAGCTAAACAAAGTTTAGCTGCATAAACAAAGTTTAGCTGCAACTGACCTTCAATATCACCCATGTCTTGCATTGGTGGTGCATTGTGCTACACTGTAACCATCTCGTGATGTTTCTCTTCCACTTATATCTCTGCCTACCTCTTACTCAACTCTACCCTCAAGTAAGGTCTTCAACATTTAGTAACCACCGGGAAGATCAAGGGGGAGAAGAGATAAAGTAAAAGAGAGAGAGAGAGAGAGAGACAGAGAGAGAGAGAGAGGTTTCTTAGTGGGTTGTCACTTTGTCATAAGATAATAACACAGATTGAGTTTATTAACAACATAAGAGACCAAGAGTTGTGGTGAAACATGATCGCTTACGCCATTTGACATTATACTTGATTGATTCATGTACAGCTGAAGATTAAAAAATAGTGTTGTACCTGGGAGGCAATCATCTAGTTCACTAGCTATCGCCCGTGTGATGCCGGGGCCCGAAAGGGGAGCAAAGAATAGCAACACTATTTACCTTCCACTCATGTCGTAAAAGGCGACTAATGAGGTTATGGGATGGAGTTGGCTGTCCCATCCCATATAGGGTAAGTGACCAAAACCCATGCTGAAGTCGGATGTGTCAGGCCGAAAGGCGCAGATATCGCAGCAATGCTGTAAACCATGACACAATGCATTCCGTTCTCCGGACTACATCCTGGTAATCTGCAGGAGTTTGAGAACGAACGCAGAAGAAGAAGATGACTAGATATCCACTAGTTGTGCTTTTGATAACTTTTGTTATCTAGGGTTAAAACATCTACGCAAACGAGAATGTAGCAGAATGTATATAAGAAAAGATAAATATGTATCGACCAGTAGTCAACGAGCTGAAATTGTATGATGTATTGATGAGTAGTCAGATATAAGAATGTGCTGAAATTGTATGATGTATTGATGAGTAGTCAGATATAAGAATGTGCTAAAATTGTATGATGTATTGATGAGTAGTCAGATATAAAAATGTGCTCAGATTGTATGAAAGAACATGTACATACACATTGAAACTGAAAGGCTATGCGACCTATTGTACGATTTTAATTCGCTATATAAAATGTAACATATTTGTTTACACATACTGGGGGTCGTGTATCAGGCAATCGTTAACAATGTATGTGATTTATGCAATCATGATTCGATCAGTACTGAACAAGTAAACACAATTAAGAATAAAGATCGTGAGCATAAGCTGATGAACATGAAACTTTCCTATAACAACAGAACACAATCTGATAACATGAAAACTTTCCTATAACAACAGAACACAATCTGATAACATGTAAACTATACCATAACAAAACTACGAATATAGAGCTTGAACCCAAGTCGAAACATGAAAACTTTTCTATAATAAAACCTTTGCGACATTGAGAGAGCTGCATGACAGCTGTGAACTGAAGATTGGACTACCAGAGACTGATAAAGCTGTTTACCGAGCGTTGACAGATGTGAACACTACGTGGGAAGAGATGTCTGCACTCCGATTGAGGATATTCGGCATTGTGTGGTAAGAGAAGGTATATAACAGCAAGACAAGAACATCACCAGCATTCTTCGTCATCTATGGAGGAAATCTATGAGGCTGGTAGAGCGGAATCACATCGATGGTATAACCAACAGTAAATGTGGTACCAAGTTTCTCAACGAATCAAATCAGAGATATTATTAAAGTATAACGTCTTACATAATCACAATTCAGTTGTAAGTAAATGAATTAAACTTGAAAGCTTGTCAAAATAGAATCCATCAACAGGAATGTATAATATGTTTATATGTTTCACTTAGTTTTTGAGAATAATAGCTCTTACTGTCAAACTAATTCTTACTGTCAAACTAGTTCTTACAGTCAAACTAGTTCTTACTATCAGCCTAATTATTTCTGTAAAACTAGCTTTTAGACTTATTGTAAAACTAGCTCTTACTGTCAAACAGCCAATTTCTACAGCCAATCTAATTATTTCTGTTAAACTAGCTTTTGCTGTCAGTATAATTATTGCTGTAAATCTAGCTCTTATTGTCAACCTAGTTCTAAATTTCAAACTAATTCTTATCAAAAACTAGCTATTACTTTCAAACAAACCCTTACTGTCAAACTAACTACTTCTTTCAAACTAATTCTTACTTTCACGCTAGCTCTTACTTTAACAAATCTTTACGGTCAAAGAAATTATTGCTGTCAAATTAAATTCTTACTTTCACACTAATTCTTACTTTCACACTAATTCTTACTTTCACACTAGTTCTTACTTTCACACTATCTTTTACTTTAAAATAACCCTTACTTTCAAACTAACTGCTGCTGTCAAACAAGTTCTTACTTTCATACTAATTCTTACTCTCACATACTCTCTCATATTCACACAATCTCTTACTTTCAAGCAAACCGTTACTGAAAACTAACTACTGTTGCCAAACTAATTCTTACTTTCCTACTAGATCTTACTTTTATGCTATCTCTTACTTTCGAAGAAACCCTTATTGTTAAACTAATTATTGCGGTCAAACTAGTTCTTACTTTCACACTAATTCTTATTTTCACAGTAGCTCTTACTTTCCCAGTACCTCTTACTTTCACACTAGCTCTTACTTTCACACTAGCTCTTACTTTCACACTAGTTCTTACTTTCACACTAGCTCTTACTTTCACACTAGCTCTTACTTTCACACTAGCTCTTACTTTCACACTAGCTCTTACTACAACACTAGTTCTTACTTTAGCACTAATTTTTACTTTCACACTTGCTTTTACTGTAACATTAGTTTCTTACTGTCACATTAGTTTCTTACTGTCACACTTGTTCTTACTGTCACATTAGTTTCTTACTGTAACATTAGTTTCTTACTGTCACACTTGTTCTTACTGTCACATTAGTTTCTTACTGTCACACTTGTTCTTACTGTCACATTAGTTTCTTACTGTAACATTAGTTTCTTACTTTCACACTCGCTCATACTGTCAAACATATATTTATTGTTACCCAGCACATTCTATTATTGCAATAGCTAATCTCTCTATCTATTTTGGTCCAAGTGCAAGAACTCTTGGACCTCTCAATCAGAAACCAACCAATCAAACGTCTCTACTCTCTGCTCCCCGTACCAATTTTTATATTTCCAACCAAAATATCCATGTCTTTCATTTTCTCTTTTAACTTAAAAGCATGAAATGTGGAGACTCTTAGCTCGGACATCTAAAGAGGAATCGCGAGATTATTGGATTAGCTGGTCACTTCAAATTTCAATTTGGCATCAGTGATGAATTCGTCCTGTGTTCAACATTTTAATCAACGGAATTGTGCCTTCAGAGACCAGATCAATCAATGAATTTGATAGCGGCGGGGATGTTTCATATCAGTACAAAGTACATGCTGCATTCATAGGTCTAAGTGACATAAACAAATGGGGATCTCGTGACGCATGACTCTCTGAATGTGATGTATACACTTTATATATCACAATGTTGTCATTTTTTACGCGTTGTTCTCATTATTCCATAATCACATAATCCCATAATCTCATAATCACATAATTTCATAAACACATAATCTCATAATCACATAATTTCATAATCACATAATCTCATAATCACATAACCTCATAATCCCACCGAAGCTCTCTTATAGCAGGATAATTGTCTTATTGTAGTCCAGAGAACGGAAGTGCATTTTGTTGTTGCTTTATTTGTATCAATGGCCTTGACACATCCGACTTCGATGGTACAATGTTATCTTAGCGTTACTTGTATACTATTCAAGGTAAATATTGGTCATGGAAACGGCCAAAAATATACTTTGTCATCAGAAATTCATTGTCGGCTCTAGTAGGATGCAAGTAGCCATTCATTGTCGGTTGTGGTAGGGTGCTATAAGCAATTAATTGTCGGTTGTAGTAGGGCGCTGTCAATAATTTATTATGGGTTGAGTGGGGTACTACATCAATTTATTGTCGGCTTTAGTAGATCGCTATCAGCTATTCATTGTCGGCAGTAGTAGGGCACTATCAGCTATTCATTGTCGGCAGTAGTAGGGCACTATCAGCTATTCATTGTCGGCAGTAGTAGGGCACTATCAGCTATTCATTGTCAGATGCACTATCGACTATTCTTTCTGTGCCAATTTACTATAGATATACACTCCTCTATCATCGAGTATTCCCTCTGTGTCTATTAGCTGCAGGTACAAACTCCTCTACCATCAAGTATTCTTTCTGTGTCTAGTAGATGTAGATATAAACTCTTCTATCATCGAGTATTATTTCTGTGCCAAATGCAATTGATTCGAAATGGGCAGATACCACGATGAATAGTGAGTCCAAGAAATCGTTTTGAGTGCAATGAGAGTGCAACACAGCGCCAGAGGGTAGCGCTACATGCAAACGGAAAGGGAAAACGTGAAAAGGAAACCGGAACTAAAGCGCTGTTCAGCTCTAGAACGTACTTAGAGTCCCAGGTGTTTCCTAATAGACCAGGCCTAACTCTACAGTCGATGCTTTCCTATAACGGAGTCATGCTCACGGAGAGAGGTTTGTTCATCTCGATTACAAGCTTTCAGGCCTCGTTTCTTCTAAAAAATGTGTAGACTTAGATTTGGACGTAGGGTTCACGATGTCGGTAAGTACCATCTAGGTTAAGAGGACGAACAATTCCCGGGCCCAACTCTTCGTCGAAGCTTTCCTATACCGGAATCATACTCACGGAGAGAAAAGTTTCGGTATCCGATTTGCACAGGAACAATACGTTTAATTACGCGATACGAGTTTACTGGCAGCGCCTAGCGGAACACCTCGTTCGAGATTGACGTAGTCGACCCAAGCCTAAATCCTTGACTACAGTATCCACGGAGATTGTCACTCATGGACATTCTTCTTCTTCTTTCGTTCACTTGAAACATGTCTATATCTGTAATTCTGTCTCCTTAATAAAACTCACTGTCTTTTGTAGTTCATACAGTGGCCCATAGAGCTTTGATTCCAGTGTTGTTTCCTCTGGCCAATATTTCTGCCTCAGCGTTTCATGCTCAGAACACTCTTGAAGTATATGTTTGGCACTCTGTGCTGCCTGTCCACATGTACACATGGCCGTGTTGCCAATCTTGAACTTTGTATACATGTGACTGCGGAGTCGGTTGTGTCCTGTTCTGAGACGTAGAATTATAACTTGTTCAGATCTGTTCATAATGTGATAGTCATCTTGTGTTGGTGTTTGTGGTTTTCTTATTGACTTGATCATCTGTTTTTTCTGATGGTAGGTGATTGGTATATGTGGTTGGTCTTCGGCAGCACCTTCCTTAGCCAGTTGGTCTGCTTTTTCATTTCCTGGTATTCCACAGTGAGAGGGTATCCACTTCATGGTTACACTATACTGGTAAGACAATACGCTAAGGAGTTTTTTCAAGTCTGTTAGTTATCCCGACTGGAGAGCTTGAAGCACTGACCTACTCATGGACATGTTTTGGCCTTAAAATCTCAGGGCACAGTGGGTGATAAACCGTCACTGCGTAGAGTCGATACATATTCGTCGCGAGGCGACAGATGGTAAGGCTTTCACAGGCTATGGAAGCGCACTACCCGAATTAAAGGCATGACGATAACAGATGCGCAGGACATCGGATGTCCGGGTCGCAGATATGCTGGACAGACCAAGGTGCAAATAACACAATCCTACTGTTGAACTACCAGCACAACGTACTTCACGTGTCCCGGTGGAAATCACACGAATTCTCGTGGTGGTTATCAGAGAGTGAAGGCAGAAGGAGAAGAAGAAGTATATCAAAACATGGGAAGAAATATGTTGAACGACAGAAACAGATGTTACTTTACTGTAGAAATACAGGTCGAGAATATGTTTAACATGATATATACACGACACACGCATGATACATATACGATACATACACGACACATACACGACACACGATGCATACAATATACGATACATACATGAAACATACACTGTATAGGACATGGAAACATGTAATCTTAGAAGAAAATACTCAAGTGAAAAGTGATAGCCAAAACATACCCGAAGAAGAAGGTGGGAAGCTAGAACGTGAACAAACTGAATGGTGGTAGACACGGTTTTGTAATGACATACAAATGTTTACACATTATAATTTCCTCTTCTTCTTCAGCATTCATTCTCAAACTTCTGCTAGGTCTCTCTTGAAGCAGGATCAAATTCCTGCTAGATTTCCAACTGGGTGTAGTCCAGAGAATATAAATGCGTTGTTATGCAGTTTTATTTGTACCAATGGCACGACACATCCGTCTCCGGTAGACAGTAGAATTTGTTTTTAAGTAAATATTCACTTACCGCTGTGTCCACTCCGTGTAGTCTTAGTAAATCCTGATGCAAGCGAAGAGCTCTTGACCATTCAGTCTGGTCATTATTGATCCTTGAACCGTGTGACGCGTTCAACTGTAGCAGAAAAAAAAACATTTGTATCCTTCACAAAGATATTAGAATACTTTAAAAGTCAACAATGTTATGTATTTTATGTTATGTAATAAATGATGGATATTGTTGTATATATTTTGGTTCCATAATCGTAAACCACACCCCCTATATTTCGTTATTATAGCGGGATGTGAACGAAACAAAATTCAATGCACATGTTCGTTGGTACGATACTGCTAGATTTTAGGAATATGAGAGGGGGGAGGGGGTAGGGTTAGGTATATTGTTCACAATAAATCTAATGCTAGCAACAAAAAAGCTACATCTTTCAGTGGTATTCCAAAACCAAAAAAAACTTTTACGGACGCAAAATTCGTAAAAACTGTGAACATGAAGTAGTAATAAATCTGTCAGAACCAATTTTTGAGATTCTTCACTTGATGCCTATATATGGATGGACAAAAATGAAACACATTTACATTCAGAAATATCTAACATGTGCAGATTTACGTCCAGAAACAGCAAGCATGTACATTGTTATATACTTCCAGATTTTAGATGTAACAAATAAAGCAGAACTGAAATATAATTTATGCGGGCACTTTAACCTGGAGATGACCACGGATTTCACTGTCACGTCAGAGTTACAGATATAATAGTACCAATGATGTGAACTCAGAAACAGAGGAAGAGCTTCCAAATAAAGACCGTGAAAACATTAATTAAATATCGTATAGAATAGAGATATTGTAGAATATTTACTACTGTAAATATATACTGTATATATATATATGTAAATATTATCTAATATTTATAATAATATTATATACTATATTGATTGTTTGTTGTATGTTTGAGAACTAAAGGAACTGCGTGCGGTTAGCTCATACTTCCTATGTACAGTGTGATATTTTTAAAAACTTTCTTTCATACCCAGGAGACTTCAACTTTCGGTTTACTGCAATGCCTATTGAAGGAGCAGTCTGCTCAGAACGTGTCTATAATTGTATAGACGACACGCTACAAAGCTTCTATGAGAGCCTCAATATAACGGCGTGTCATCTACTGAGGTTTTCTGTTGCATGGGTAGTTTATCTAGTGGGTCATTGGTGTGACCTTCAGACGCAATCGCAGGCGTTTATATAATATATATAATTTATATAATATTATAATAAATGTATAATATATTATATAACAATATTATATAACAATATTATATAAAAATATATAATATATAAAAGGTATAATAATATAATATATATACTATAAATATATACTGTAAATTTATAAATACTGTAGAAACATTAATTGAATATCTTATATAACAGAGAGACGTACAAGTAAAGGCAGCTGATGCGGAGAAGACCCTATTCTGATCTCTGATTAAAAATACTGGTACTTTGTTTTTGGCTTGTGTACTTAACAACTTCGGCATGCAGTGTGAAACCGGCAAACATTCAGATATGAGAATTTCATCAAGATGGTGGTCCCATCAAAGATTGAGGATGTAGAAAGGAAAGGTCAAGAAGGAAATTGAGATTTGCCTGCATCGTCATCGGGAACCCATGGGAGGTAAACAAAAGAATATGGCCACGTAAACGAGTTCCTTCTGGAATGATGGACACATGGCAAGTATTGGGCGACTCTTTTGTCAAGCATGAGATGAGCATGAGGAGAGAAATAGTAATATCATAGAGAGAGGGAGAGAGAGAGAGAGAGAGGGAGGAGTAACACCGACATATTTATTACAAAGAAATAAAGATAACATACAATACGAACTTTGAATTGCATGTGAAGTTTTATATGGTAATACACATAATGTGTAGAAAACTTGTTTTAGTGTCTATGAATATGTAGCACACGTGTTTTTAGTGCTAATGAATGTGTAGTACACTTGTGTTAGTGCTAATTTATGTGCAGCACACTTGTGTTAGTGATAATGAATGTGTAGCACACTTCTGTTAGTGCTAATGAATGTGTAGCACACTTGTATTAGTGCTAATTTATGTGTAGCACGCTTGTGTTAGTGCTAATTTATGTGCAGCACACTTGTGTTAGTGCTAATTTATGTGCAGCACACTTGTGTTAGTGCTAATTTATATGTAGCACACTTGTGTTAGTGATAATGAATGTGTAGCACGCTTGTGTTAGTGCTAATTTATGTGCAGCACACTTGTGTTAGTGATAATGAATGTGTAGCACACTTCTGTTAGTTTTAATGAATGTGTAGCACACTTGTATTAGTGCTAATTTATGTGTAGCACGCTTGTGTTAGTGCTAATTTATGTGCAGCACACTTGTGTTAGTGCTAATTTATATGTAGCACACTTGTGTTAGTGATAATGAATGTGTAGCACCCTTGTTTTAGTGATAATGAATGTGTAGCACCCTTGTTTTAGTGATAATGAATGTGGAACACATTTGTCTTGTATTGTCTTAGCCACAAATGCCGCGAAGCGTCGTGGAGAGCCTAAGTCTTCTTTCTAATGACAAATGTATTGCATTTCTTGTTTAATACCATGTTGCTGTAGTATGTCTCTTATGTTCTCAATAAATCTGCCTCTGTGTCTTCTTCTCGCTCTGTACCAAGATATTCTTCTGTTATAGGCTACAGCTGGAATGGGATCTGGTTCCATTCTCATAAGGTGATCGAACTACTTAATCTTTCTATATATCTGATGCTTGGTACAGTTCCCATAAAATGTCTGATATCATCGTCTCGTATACGGTCTGTTCTTGTGACCTCAACGATCTTCTATAGACATCTCATCTCACAGGCTAAATAATTTATTTGATTTCTGGACTCATTAAATTTCTGATTCATCAAAAGACAATCTAGGTGGTCCTAAATAAAGTTTTAATGAGAAAATTAGGATCGGACTAAGAATTTTTTGGACAGTAACTTAACAATAAATAAATGTTGTTCGTTCGTCCATCACAAGTGATGATGACCATTTTATACATCCAATTTTGAAAATTCAGTTAGAATTATAACCATGCATAATAGTTCGTAGATGACTAATGAACCCTATTCGAGCTGTACATGTTCTTGGACAGTTTGGACATGGAATGACAAATGTTGGCGACGGTTTTTGATCTATCAGTGACTTTCTAGCTACTCTCCGTTGTTGGGCTGCAGCATTTCTCCGGTTTTCACAAGATGATTCGCTCTTTTTGACTGCAGAACACCATGTAGATCTATTTTGTGCAAGTTCTTCCCATTTATCTTGGTCTATTTCAAACGCTTTCAGTGAGATCTTGAATGAGTCCTTGTATCGCTTCTTTTGGCCAACTTGAGATCGTTTTATAGAGTAAATAAATCTATACACTAAACTAAAGCAATACTTCCTGGGTTAAGTACTTATAGTAGCCACAGTCCCCTCTGACCTAGTACGTGACTTTGTTCGTTTTAGCACTTGATCCTATTAGTGAGATACTACTTATTCTTCTGTTACAACATTGTCGCATCTGATACAGCATTAGTGTTTCGTTTTATCAGCTAAACGTTATAATTTTTGACAAGCCAGGATGTTTATATGACACATGATTGCAGTAAAATAAACACATATTATACTTTAATATAAGAACATTCAGACCAGACATATATGGACCTGCAAGTAATGTATGTACTAATTGTGTTTTCTAGAAAAGAGAACTTCAGTCGTATGGATTATGTTGTTACTGTATGACCTGTATTTGGGTGTGTTTTGTATATTTTATGTTTGCGTTGTTTCACCTATGATCTAGTTTCAACCCTTCCGGGTTATCTCCACATTTTACTCTGCCATGCGACGTCAATAGGGTCGTTCTTGCTCGTCCCTTTTTTGTTTCGTATGTAGTCTTCATAAAGGCCTTTTGGTAGAAACGTTGATTTGTATGTGTTATTATGTGTGTTTCCAGTGAGTAACAAGATTTCAGGTACTATTAAGGATAATGTGTCCACGTTTTTAACGAAACAAGCCATACGTTATTTCACGAAACAAGCCATACGTTATTTCACGAAACAAGCCATACGTTATTTCACGAAACAAGCCATACGTTATTTCACGAAACAAGCCATAGGTTATTTCACGAAACAAGCCATACGTTATTTCACGAAACAAGCCGTACGTTATTTCACGAAACAAGACTTTCGCTAAAGGCGCACACATCGCATCATTCATCTGCGTGTCATACAGTGAGATGCTCCCCCCTCCCCATCCCCTGAAAAACTCTTGGAGGAGGGGAGGGGGGGGGGGGGGCTCTCAGTGTGTCACACGCAGATCGAATGATCGGTAGCAGACACTGTGTGCTTATTTTTTTATTTCCGCGTCGCGGAAACTGTATGAAATCAAGTCTAATATTAAAAGTAGGATTGTGTATGGAAACATTATGTCGTAATGATCCAAACTTAATTATTCTATTCCATGCTTTACCTGTTGAATTTCAGTTAGGCTCAGTGAGTACATATTATTTATCTAGAAAACCAGGCTAAATAATTGTAATATTCTATAAGTAAAATTCCAGTCTTTTTCATGTCTTCCTTTGTTCTATCAAGTCGATCAAACATGACGTTCTTATGAAATACAAGACAGTTGACTTTCCTGTCAATTTCCTATCTTATTCAAGATATCTCATTGTAGTCAAACATATACCATGTTGTTCATATAAATATATAATATGTTAACCTTCGTATAGTTGATGATATACTCATGAGAAAATAGGAACATCAATAGATATGTCCTGTGTGCAGTGATGATCATATCTCGACTAACTAACTTACTAGAAAGTTATGGTTCTATTGTTGAACTGATCATTAGAAAGTTAGGGCTGTATTACTGAACTTATCATTAGAAAGTTATGGCTCTATTGTTGAACTGAACATTAGAAAGACATGGCTCTATTGTTGAACCGATCATGAAAAATGTATGATCATTTTGTTGAACTGATGCTAATGCTGAACTGATCATTGGTAGCGAATGCTTCTCTTAATAAATAGACCTTTGGTAATGTATATTTATAATGTTGAATTGAGTTTGGAAAACTTTCTATTGCTAACTGATTTTCTGAAACTTTCCTGTATCTCTATGTTAAACGTAATTGAAGTTGTAAAATAAAATAACAGAATTCTTGCTTCTAGTAAAACTTCACATTTTGTTTAGCTTATGTGTTTGTTACGATCTCACACAATGAAACAACAAATCAACGCTGTCTTGTGACAGTAACGAAGCAGATCAGGCAACGCAGAACAGAACAACATGATGTGAAACACTTGCAAGAATTATATCTTCAGCCCGATGGCTGTCGTGATAGGTTTAGTTTCAAAGAAAACAAACTTCTGTAGTGCTTCACGAGTGTTGTCTGTTCACACCTTCTCCAACATAAATTTCTCACTTGCATCTGGCGTACGCGCGTCAGATGAATGCTTTATATCACGTGTACTAGCGTGTTTTATGACAAGGATGCACTCTATATACTGTCTTATTGAGACAAATTTCAACGGTTTGGGGGAAATTGGAAATTAGCATCGTTTTCTCGACGTCTATGCATTGCAGGATCAAGCATCAATGGAAACTCGTGTGTAGAAACTACACAAGTATTTCATAGTGAAGGGATAAAAGTTCCGGTGTCAGGTAACGATCATAAACAGGAAATAGGTGACTGAGGTAACATAGGGCAATATCAAATGAACAAAAATAGACATAAGTGTTACCAAAATAAGTCGATAAAACAACATAACAACGAGACAGTGACAGACGACGTTTCGATTAAAAAACCTTCATCAGGTCAAACAAACGACCATAGTAAACATCGCAGAAAAGTGCGCCGTAGGAAGGTATAAAAAAGAAGCTCATATATAAAGACGCGGGAAGACGGTGCTGAAGAAAAGCGATGGCTCCCTTCTTCAGCTGTGCCATCCCTGCTTCCATTTGGTCCCCTCCCACCTCCGCATTCCTTCCTTGTGTGATGTATCTCCGTTTTAGTTTATGGTCCGCGTCGATTTCTACTTGCACATCTTTTCATAGCGTTTCCCAGTCTTCTGGTGTTTCTTGTGTATTCCATATTATGTTAAACAGCCTATGTACATAATGTTAAATGCTCTTCTTTTACACCGCGGGTTACTAATTCATGAATGGAGACTACAAACAGGAACCAGTAGGATTTAAATATTATTTTGGGCCGGGGGTTGTCGCCTGCTGACACAGTATTATTTTTAACATATTTGCTAAAGCAAATTATCAGTTGAGTTTGTGGCTTAAAGTTTGAAGTTAACAATATTAAAATATTTAATATATATATATAATGAAAAACGGTCACAATCACATGTCCCGGTACTAACAATGAACTACTGTTACAATCACATGTCCCGGTACTAACAACGAACTACTGTTACAATCACATTTCCTGGTACTAACAATGAACTACTGTTACAATCACATGCTCCGGTACGCTCCTCTTTGTTACTAACAAAGAAAGACGATTACAATCACATATCCCGGCACACTCTACTTTATTACTAACAAGGAAACACAGCCACAATCATAGGTCCCGGTACGCTCTATTTTATTACTAACAAAGAAACACAGCCACAATCATAGGTCCCGGTACGCTCTATTTTATTACTAACAAGGAAACACAGCCACAATCATAGGTCCCGGTACGCTCTATTTTATTACTAACAAGGAAACACAGCCACAATCATAGGTCCCGGTACGCTCTATTTTATTACTAACAAGGAAACACAGCGACAATCATAGGTCCAGGTTTGCTCTATTTTTATTACTAACTAGGAAAGCGGGTACAATCATAGGTCCCGGTACACTCTACTTTATTACTAACTAGGGAAAATGCCACATATTCTAGTAATAATATTTGTATAGGAAAATGTAAAGGGGTATATAAAATACGAATACATTATTGAAGTGCTTAATGCACAAGATATTTTTTCAATTCTTAAATTATTAGGCACCACCAATACATTTGAGTAACATTGATAGTAGGCATACAACGTGAAACGAGATACGATTTTCGCTATTTTTGAACCATGACCACGTTCGCCCAAGTTGGAACAGTATAATACATGTCTCAAAATACTAATTGTAAGTTAGCAAGTGAATAGTTCATTTATCAACATTCTCACGTTCCTAGGAGGATGATTATATTGTGTCTTTGACTTGTAAAACTGACAATCTCGAGTAGCCACAAGGAATGCACGTACATCAGGCTGAGCTGCCAGACTTGAAGCACATTATTCCTCATGTCATAACAGACTCCCATTTCTTATAATCACACGCTCAGTCACGCCTAGACAGAAACTAGGCTAACGATAGTTCATGTTTGTTATAAAAAATACGGAGAAGAAATTGTGACCAGAAAATTTTGAGAAGCTATTAGTGTTTTGACAAGGATGTATGTGTCTATACAACACTTAAACAATCTATGAAAGTGTGAGTCTATACAACACTTAATCTAAGAAAGTGTGAGTCTATACAACACTTAAACAATCTATGAAAGTGTGAGTCTATACAACACTTAATCTAAGAAAGTGTGAGTCTATACATAACTTAATCTAAGAAAGTGTGAGTCTATACAACACTTAAACAATCTATGAAAGTGTGAGTCTATACAACACTTAAACAATCTATGAAAGTGTGAGTCTATACAACACTTAAACAATCTATGAAAGTGTGAGTCTATACAACACTTAAACAATCTAAGAAAGTGTGAGTCTATACAACACTTAATCTATGAAAGTGTGAGTCTATACAACACTTAAACAATCTATGAAAGTGTGAGTCTATACAACACTTAAACAATCTAAGAAAGTGTGAGTCTATACAACACTTAATCTATGAAGGTGTGAGTCTATACAACACTTATACAATCTATGAAAGTGTGAGTCTATACAACACTTAAACAATCTATGAAAGTGTGAGTCTATACAACACTTAATCTATGAAAGTGTGAGTCTATACAACACTTAATCTATGAAGGTGTGAGTCTATACAACACTTACACAATCTATGAAAGTGTGAGTCTATACAACACTTAAACAATCTATGAAAGTGTGAGTCTATACAACACTTAATCTAAGAAAGTGTGAGTCTATACAACACTTAATCTAAGAAAGTGTGAGTCTATACAACACTTAATCTAAGAAAGTGTGAGTCTATACAACACTTAAACAATCTAAGAAAGTGTGAGTCTATACAACACTTAATCTAAGAAAGTGTGAGTCTATACAACACTTAAACAATCTAACAAAGTGTGAGTCTATACAACACTAAACAATCTAAGAAAGTGTGAGTCTATACAACTCTTAAACAATCTATGAAAGTGTGAGTCTATACAACACTTAAACAATCTAAGAAAGTGTGAGTCTATAAAACACTTAAACAATCTATGAAAGTGTGTGTCTATACAACACTTAATCTAAGAAAGTGTGAGTCTATACAACACTTAATCTAAGAAAGTGTGAGTCTATACAACACTTAAACAATCTATGAAAGTGTGAGTCTATACAACACTTAATCTAAGAAAGTGTGAGTCTATACAACACTTAATCTAAGAAAGTGTGAGTCTATACAACACTTAAACAATCTATGAAAGTGTGAGTCTATACAACACTTAAACAATCTATGAAAGTGTGAGTCTATACAACACTTAAACAATCTTTGAAAGTGTGAGTCTATACAACACTTAAACAATCTAAGAATGTGTGAGTCTATACAACACTTAATCTATGAAAGTGTGAGTCTATACAACACTTAAACAATCTATGAAAGTTTGAGTCTATACAACACTTAAACAATCTAAGAAAGTGTGAGTCTATACAACACTTAATCTATGAAGGTGTGAGTCTATACAACACTTAAACAATCTATGAAAGTGTGAGTCTATACAACACTTAAACAATCTATGAAAGTGTGAGTCTATACAACACTTAATCTATGAAAGTGTGAGTCTATACAACACTTAATCTATGAAGGTGTGAGTCTATACAACACTTAAACAATCTATGAAAGTGTGAGTCTATACAACACTTAAACAATCTATGAAAGTGTGAGTCTATACAACACTTAATCTAAGAAAGTGTGAGTCTATACAACACTTAATCTAAGAAAGTGTGAGTCTATACAACACTTAATCTAAGAAAGTGTGAGTCTATACAACACTTAATCTAAGAAAGTGTGAGTCTATACAACACTTAAACAATCTAAGAAAGTGTGAGTCTATACAACACTTAATCTAAGAAAGTGTGAGTCTATACAACACTTAAACAATCTAACAAAGTGTGAGTCTATACAACACTTAAACAATCTAAGAAAGTGTGAGTCTATACAACACTTAAACAATCTATGAAAGTGTGAGTCTATACAACACTTAAACAATCTAAGAAAGTGTGAGTCTATACAACACTTAAACAATCTATGAAAGTGTGAGTCTATACAACACTTAAACAATCTATGAAAGTGTGAGTCTATACAACACTTAATCTAAGAAAGTGTGAGTCTATACAACACTTAAACAATCTAAGAAAGTGTGAGTCTATACAACACTTAAACAATCTATGAAAGTGTGAGTCTATACAACACTTAAACAATCTTTGAAAGTGTGAGTCTATACAACACTTAATCTAAGAAAGTGTGAGTCTATACAACACTTAATCTAAGAAAGTGTGAGTCTATACAACACTTAATCTAAGAAAGTGTGAGTTTATACAACACTTAAACAATCTATGAAAGTATGAGTCTATACAACACTTAAACAATCTATGAAAGTGTGAGTCTATACAACACTTAATCTAAGAAAGTGTGAGTCTATACAACACTTAATCTAAGAAAGTGTGAGTTTATACAACACTTAATCTAAGAAAGTGTGAGTCTATACAACACTTAATCTAAGAAAGTGTGAGTCTATACAACACTTAAACAATCTAAGAAAGTGTGAGTCTATACAACACTTGAACAATCTATGAAAGTGTGAGTCTATACAACACTTAAACAATCTATGAAAGTGTGAGTCTATACAACACTTAATCTAAGAAAGTGTGAGTCTATACAACACTTAAACAATCTATGAAAGTGTGAGTCCATACAACACTTAAACAATCTATGAAAGTGTGAGTCTATACAACACTTAAACAATCTATGAAAGTGTGAGTCTATACAACACTTAATCTAAGAAAGTGTGAGTCTATACAACACTTAATCTATGAAAGTGTGAGTCTATACAATACTTAAACAATCTATGAAAGTGTGAGTCTATACAACACTTAAACAATCTATGAAAGTGTGAGTCTATACAATACTTAAACAATCTATGAAAGTGTGAGTCTATACAACACTTAATCTAAGAAAGTGTGAGTCTATACATAACTTAATCTAAGAAAGTGTGAGTCTATACAACACTTAAACAATCTATGAAAGTGTGAGTCTATACAACACTTAAACAATCTATGAAAGTGTGAGTCTATACAACACTTAAACAATCTATGAAAGTGTGAGTCTATACAACACTTAAACAATCTAAGAAAGTGTGAGTCTATACAACACTTAATCTATGAAAGTGTGAGTCTATACAACACTTAAACAATCTATGAAAGTGTGAGTCTATACAACACTTAAACAATCTAAGAAAGTGTGAGTCTATACAACACTTAATCTATGAAGGTGTGAGTCTATACAACACTTATACAATCTATGAAAGTGTGAGTCTATACAACACTTAAACAATCTATGAAAGTGTGAGTCTATACAACACTTAATCTATGAAAGTGTGAGTCTATACAACACTTAATCTATGAAGGTGTGAGTCTATACAACACTTACACAATCTATGAAAGTGTGAGTCTATACAACACTTAAACAATCTATGAAAGTGTGAGTCTATACAACACTTAATCTAAGAAAGTGTGAGTCTATACAACACTTAATCTAAGAAAGTGTGAGTCTATACAACACTTAATCTAAGAAAGTGTGAGTCTATACAACACTTAAACAATCTAAGAAAGTGTGAGTCTATACAACACTTAATCTAAGAAAGTGTGAGTCTATACAACACTTAAACAATCTAACAAAGTGTGAGTCTATACAACACTAAACAATCTAAGAAAGTGTGAGTCTATACAACACTTAAACAATCTATGAAAGTGTGAGTCTATACAACACTTAAACAATCTAAGAAAGTGTGAGTCTATAAAACACTTAAACAATCTATGAAAGTGTGTGTCTATACAACACTTAATCTAAGAAAGTGTGAGTCTATACAACACTTAATCTAAGAAAGTGTGAGTCTATACAACACTTAAACAATCTATGAAAGTGTGAGTCTATACAACACTTAATCTAAGAAAGTGTGAGTCTATACAACACTTAATCTAAGAAAGTGTGAGTCTATACAACACTTAAACAATCTATGAAAGTGTGAGTCTATACAACACTTAAACAATCTATGAAAGTGTGAGTCTATACAACACTTAAACAATCTTTGAAAGTGTGAGTCTATACAACACTTAAACAATCTAAGAAAGTGTGAGTCTATACAACACTTAATCTATGAAAGTGTGAGTCTATACAACACTTAAACAATCTATGAAAGTTTGAGTCTATACAACACTTAAACAATCTAAGAAAGTGTGAGTCTATACAACACTTAATCTATGAAGGTGTGAGTCTATACAACACTTAAACAATCTATGAAAGTGTGAGTCTATACAACACTTAAACAATCTATGAAAGTGTGAGTCTATACAACACTTAATCTATGAAAGTGTGAGTCTATACAACACTTAATCTATGAAGGTGTGAGTCTATACAACACTTAAACAATCTATGAAAGTGTGAGTCTATACAACACTTAAACAATCTATGAAAGTGTGAGTCTATACAACACTTAATCTAAGAAAGTGTGAGTCTATACAACACTTAATCTAAGAAAGTGTGAGTCTATACAACACTTAATCTAAGAAAGTGTGAGTCTATACAACACTTAATCTAAGAAAGTGTGAGTCTATACAACACTTAAACAATCTAAGAAAGTGTGAGTCTATACAACACTTAATCTAAGAAAGTGTGAGTCTATACAACACTTAAACAATCTATGAAAGTTTGAGTCTATACAACACTTAAACAATCTAAGAAAGTGTGAGTCTATACAACACTTAATCTATGAAGGTGTGAGTCTATACAACACTTAAACAATCTAACAAAGTGTGAGTCTATACAACACTTAAACAATCTAAGAAAGTGTGAGTCTATACAACACTTAAACAATCTATGAAAGTGTGAGTCTATACAACACTTAAACAATCTAAGAAAGTGTGAGTCTATACAACACTTAAACAATCTATGAAAGTGTGAGTCTATACAACACTTAAACAATCTATGAAAGTGTGAGTCTATACAACACTTAATCTAAGAAAGTGTGAGTCTATACAACACTTAAACAATCTAAGAAAGTGTGAGTCTATACAACACTTAAACAATCTATGAAAGTGTGAGTCTATACAACACTTAAACAATCTTTGAAAGTGTGAGTCTATACAACACTTAATCTAAGAAAGTGTGAGTCTATACAACACTTAATCTAAGAAAGTGTGAGTCTATACAACACTTAATCTAAGAAAGTGTGAGTTTATACAACACTTAAACAATCTATGAAAGTATGAGTCTATACAACACTTAAACAATCTATGAAAGTGTGAGTCTATACAACACTTAATCTAAGAAAGTGTGAGTCTATACAACACTTAATCTAAGAAAGTGTGAGTTTATACAACACTTAATCTAAGAAAGTGTGAGTCTATACAACACTTAATCTAAGAAAGTGTGAGTCTATACAACACTTAAACAATCTAAGAAAGTGTGAGTCTATACAACACTTAAACAATCTATGAAAGTGTGAGTCTATACAACACTTAAACAATCTATGAAAGTGTGAGTCTATACAACACTTAATCTAAGAAAGTGTGAGTCTATACAACACTTAAACAATCTATGAAAGTGTGAGTCCATACAACACTTAAACAATCTATGAAAGTGTGAGTCTATACAACACTTAAACAATCTATGAAAGTGTGAGTCTATACAACACTTAATCTAAGAAAGTGTGAGTCTATACAACACTTAATCTATGAAAGTGTGAGTCTATACAATACTTAAACAATCTATGAAAGTGTGAGTCTATACAACACTTAAACAATCTATGAAAGTGTGAGTCTATACAATACTTAAACAATCTAAGAAAGTGTGAGTCTATGCAACACTTAATCTAAGAAAGTGTGAGTCTATACAACACTTAAACAATCTAAGAAAGTGTGAGTCTATACAACACTTAAACAATCTATGAAAGTGTGAGTCTATACAACACTTAAACAATCTAAGAAAGTGTGAGTCTATACAACACTTAAACAATCTATGAAAGTGTGAGTCTATACAACACTTAAACAATCTAAGAAAGTGTGAGTCTATACAACACTTAATCTAAGAAACTGTGAGTCTATACAACACTTAATCTAAGAAAGTATGAGTCTATACAACACTTAATCTAAGAAAGTGTGAGTTTATACAACACTTAATCTAAGAAAGTGTGAGTCTATACAACACTTAATCTAAGAAAGTGTGAGTTTATACAACACTTAAACAATCTATGAAAGTGTGAGTCTATACAACACTTAAACATTCTATGAAAGTGTGAGTCTATACAACACTTAAACAATCTATGAAAGTGTGAGTCTATACAACACTTAAACAATCTATGAAAGTGTGAGTCTATAGAATACTTAAACAATCTATGAAAGTGTGAGTCTATACAACACTTAATTTAAGAAAGTGTGAGTCTATACAACACTTAAACAATCTATGAAAGTGTGAGTCTATACAACACTTAAACAATCTAAGAAAATGTGAGTCTATACAACACTTAATTTAAGAAAATGTGAGTCTATACAACACTTAATCTAAGAAAGTGTGAGTCTATACAACACTTAATCTAATAAACTGTGAGTCTATACAACACTTAATCTAAGAAAGTATGAGTCTATACAACACTTAATCTAAGAAAGTGTGAGTTTATACAACACTTAAACAATCTATGAAAGTGTGAGTCTATACAACACTTAAACAATCTATGAAAGTGTGAGTCTATACAACACTTAATCTAAGAAAGTGTGAGTCTATACAACACTTAATCTAAGAAAGTATGAGTCTATACAACACTTAATCTAAGAAAGTGTGAGTCTATACAACACTTAATCTAAGAAAGTATGAGTCTATACAACACTTAATCTAAGAAAGTGTGAGTTTATACAACACTTAAACAATCTATGAAAGTGAGAGTCTATACAACACATAAACAATCTATGAAAGTGTGAGTCTATACAACACTTAAACAATCTATGAAAGTGTGAGTCTATACAACACTTAAACTAAGAAAGTGTGAGTCTATACAACACTTAAACAATCTATGAAAGTGTGAGTCTATACAACACCTAATCTAAGAAAGTGTGAGTCTATACAACACTTAAACAATCTATGAAAGTGTGAGTATATACAACACTTAAACAATCTAAGAAAATGTGAGTCTATACAACACTTAATCTAAGAAAATGTGAGTCTATAAAACACTTAATCTAAGAAAGTGTGAGTCTATACAACACTTAATCTAAGAAAGTGTGAGTCTATACAACACTTAATCTAAGAAAGTATGAGTCTATACAACACTTAATCTAAGAAAGTGTGAATTTATACAACACTTAAACAATCTATGAAAGTGTGAGTCTATACAACACTTAAACAATCTATGAAAGTGTGAGTCTATACAACACTTAATCTAAGAAAGTGTGAGTCTATACAACACTTAATCTAAGAAAGTATGAGTCTATACAACACTTAATCTAAGAAAGTGTGAGTCTATACAACACTTAATCTAAGAAAGTATGAGTCTATACAACACTTAATCTAAGAAAGTGTGAGTCTATACAACACTTAATCTAAGAAAGTGTGAGTCTATACAACACTTAATCTAAGAAAGTGTGAGTCTATACAACACTTAATCTATGAAAGTGTGAGTCTATACAACACTTAATCTATGAAAGTGTGAGTCTATACAACACTTAATCTATGAAAGTGTGAGTCTATACAACACTTAATCTAAGAAAGTGTGAGTCTATACAACACTTAATCTATGAAAGTGTGAGTCTATACAACACTTAATCTATGAAAGTGTGAGTCTATACAACACTTAATCTATGAAAGTGTGAGTCTATACAACACTTAATCTAAGAAAGTGTGAGTCTATACAACACTTAATCTATGAAAGTGTGAGTCTATACAACACTTAATCTATGAAAGTGTGAGTCTATACAACACTTAAACAATCTATGAAAGTGTGAGTCTATACAACACTTAAACAATCTAAGAAAGTGTGAGTCTATACAACACTTAAACAATCTAAGAAAGTGTGAGTCTATACAACACTTAAACAATCTATGAAAGTGTGAGTCTATACAACACTTAAACAATCTATGAAAGTGTGAGTCTATACAACACTTAAACAATCTATGAAAGTGTGAGTCTATACAACACTTAAACATCCTATGAAAGTGTGAGTCTATACAACACTTAAACAATCTATGAAAGTGTGAGTCTATACAACACTTAATCTAAGAAAGTGTGAGTCTATACAACACTTAAACAATCTATGAATGTGTGAGTCTATACAACACTTAATCTAAGAAAGTGTTAGTCTATACAACACTTAAAAATCTATGAAAGTGTGAGTCTATACAACACTTAAACAATCTATGAAAGTGTGAGTCTATACAACACTTAAACAATCTATGAAAGTGTGAGTCTATACAACACTTAAACAATCTATGAATGTGTGAGTCTATACAACACTTAATCTAAGAAAGTGTTAGTCTATACAACACTTAAACAATCTATGAAAGTGTGAGTCTATACAACACTTAAACAATCTATGAATGTGTGAGTCTATACAACACCTAATCTAAGAAAGTGTTAGTCTATACAACACTTAAACAATCTATGAAAGTGTGAGTCTATACAACACTTAATCTATGAAAGTGTGAGTCTATACAACACTTAAACAATCTATGAAGGTGTGAGTCTATACAACACTTAATCTAAGAAAGTGTGAGTCTATACAACACTTAATCTAAGAAAGTGTGAGTCTATTCCTGTTTGTCTTTAGTTATATTGTAGGGATGAGTTTACAATTGAACAACCAAGTTTATGTTTATCAAAATGCATCATGGATACAAATTACATGGCCAGGTGTTGTGACAGTGAACTCTTGATTACAACCTGTGTCCAAGCGTACGCGCCATGTGATACGCGAATCTATGAAGATGGGTGTGAAGAATGTCTTGATAATTTAAATGACGCAGTGAACATTGTGAACACAGAAAATAATGCATATCTCATGAGAGATTTCAATGTACACTTAGGAAATGACAGGAAAGGAATAGAAGAATATCTAGGACTATTTGGTGATAGGGCGAACACAAAAAGAAAACGGGAATGGATATAGATTTTTAGAAACAGGCAACCAATACACCTTATTCATGACAAACAACTTCATCAAACACAGAGAATCCCAGATATACATACACCTAGTATGAATGGAATTACCTTAATTGCAAAAGTCAAATAGACTTTATACTAAAGAAAAAAGAAATAAGCATAGCTTGCAACAAAGTAATGACTTTTTTCTAATCACTGGAAACATACATAATAACACAAATAGACGTTTTGAGCAAAAGGCCTTTATCAGACTACATACAGGAACGGCACAATTGACGTTCATATGGCAAGGCTAAATTTGGAGAAGATTGAGGTGTTCATACATGGCTAAATGTTTATCGTGTAATACAGAGATATACTCGGCACTAAAAGTAAAACTGTTTAAAGTCTGTACTCAATGTCTTTACAAGCAAGCTAATCTGTGGGTGCAAATGTGTCATTCTCATGTCGGCAGAATCCATTCAAAGTAATCACAAGAGTTGGTGAACTATAAACAAATACAACGTTAGCACTTATTGAAATATGTAGTAAGGGAGTATATAGTTTTAGTTTTTTAAAATTTATCTAGTCACAAAGAAACCTGATAAATTATAAGAAAAAGCAATATATCAACTTCGTCGGCACTTATATCATTCATCAAACATATGCGCCGAGTAAACAGAAAACAGTGATATAATAAATGTCTTTGATAAAATACTTAAAACGTTAGGAAAATACATGATGTGGAACAAGCTGTTACCATATGTTTATCAATAACGGCGACGACATATGCTTGCATGCTCCCTGAGAATGTCTCAAGTAACGCTAGGCACATTTTTTATTTACCTAATGTTGTATCATTAGTGAAAGTTGTATTCTTATTTGCTGTCAGATGTAGCCTTGTCAAATATCTATACCTGGATGTTTAATAAACACAAGTGCGTCAATGATCTGATGTTAGACGTTAATGGAACCTTCGTAACGTACATCTAATGTTGTTTGCGTTCTCCTGCTAGGCTTTTAAAGTGGAACTTTTCGTATTTCTCTGTTAGAGATTTAAAAGAATATAATTGAACGTTTCAGAAGATTTCTTCCTGTTCTAGATCAAATTTCAGTTGTTTTTTACTTTAAAATGTCAGGGGAAATATATACTTTGAACGCAGACTTCATTTTCAAAAAAATTAGGTTGTTAGTGATTACAGCACCGACGTGATCAGAGAGAATCATTCATTGATTCATTGGTACCATGCCTTTCGGCGTATGCGATCATGTCTCTCCACTGTCCTCTGTGATATATATATTAAATATAGTTTCTGATGATTCTGCATAATGTCAGGTTTTCAAGCCATCTAACATTTTCTCACGTTGTCTTCCTCTGTCTCTCTTACCCTCGATCTGTCCAATTGTTGCGATGTTCTCCAGCCCACCTCTTCTCATGACATGACCCAGGAACTGTGAGAGAGAAGTATATGCAGGTATAAATAAACTGTCTAATGTTGTTCGTCCGTCGAAGTCGACGATGACCATTCAGCTCAACTGGGATAATGATGACGATGATGATGTTTGCGGTGTGCCCGACTGTGACTAATGAGTCCTATGCATGCCTGGAATTGAACTACCTACCACATTTTGGGCATGTGTGGGAAGAATCAATGGGCCACTTAGCAGTTCTAGTCTTTCGTGTAGCGCATTTTGTATTGCGAAGCTTGATGTCTGAGGTTTTCTGCAGCTGCTTCCTGCACCACTCTTGATTCTGCGACACCAGTCGGATTTGTCGTGTGCAAGATTCTCCCATGTGTTTGAGTCTGTTTTGTGCAAGATTCTCCCATGTGTTTGAGTCTGTTTTGTGCAAGATTCTCCTATGAGTTTGAGTCTGTTTTGAAGTGAGTCAGTGATGCCTTAAGAGTGTGTTTAAATCGCCTCTTCTGTCCTTACCCAGTATGGAGTTCTCCATATAACAACGTCTTTCGTAGACGATGATCTTTCTTGCAGACCATGTGTCCTGCCCAGCGTGTCTGCGCCTTCATCAACATTGTGTGTATGTTTACATACTTCGATTTCATCAGTACTTAACTTCTGGTATTTTATCCCACTAATGGGTACAACCTGGAAATCTCTTGCTCCCAAGCGATCATAACATTTCTAATACAACAATGTTCACACTGTACCTGTGGAGTCCAGAAATCAATGGGACTTTTCACACGGACAAACCAATGTTTATGACGTGCTATTAATTGTAATTTACAGTGCTGTGAGATAATAAATGTCCTATTTAATAAAATAGACAGTTATGTGCTAAGAAAGGAATGTGTAAGATATAAAGTAAATACTAAGAAAGGAATGTGTAAAGAAAATACTAGAAAAGGAATGTGTAAAGAAAATACTAGAAAAGGAATGTGTAAAGAAAATACTAGAAAAGGAATGTGTAAAGAAAATACTAGAAAAGGAATGTGTAAAGAAACTACTAGAAAAGGAATGTGTAAAGAAAATACTAGAAAAGGAATGTGTAAGATATAAAGTAAATGCTAGGAAAGGAATATGTAAGATATGATGTTGCATTTTAGGAAAGGAATATTATTATTTTTTTTCTTTCGTTCACTCCATTGTAACCAGCACGGATATCCGTGTGATTAACGCCGGGAGCGTGAATACGTTGTGCCACCGTTATGAGCCTTGTAGGCCTAGCACATCCAATTTCGGCATGCCTTGACAATTCGGGTGGGCTACCCTAGCCTGTGACAGGCTCCCTATCTATCGCCAGGTACACGTTTGTGTGGTGACTCTTCGCCCAGACGATTTTTACTCACGTCTGTCTCGCACGAGGTGTTCCACTGTTTATGAACTTGCCTCGTGTAATTGGACGTACTGTGCCTGTGCCCATCGGGTACTGAACCGTTTCTCATCTGTAAGCCTATTCCTTAAGAGGAAGAACTCAACAGAAGAGTTGGACCATGGCTCTTTCGCCCTCTTAGTCGAGGTGTCATTCACCGACATCGTGAACCCCTTGCCCAAGTTCGAGTCTCACACCACGCGTTTGAGAGCAAGGCGTTCTCGAGCTGAGCGACCTTGTCCCAATAGCGCCTGAGCCCATCAGGTACTGAATCCTTTCTCTCTGCAAGTGTATTTCCGGTATGGAAAATCTGACAGTAGAGTTGGACCAGGGCTAAACTCGTCGTCTCTTTTGTACCTGAGCCCATCGGGTACGGAACACTTTCTCTCTGCAAGTGTACTGCTGGTACAGGAGAGCTTGACAGTAGAGTTGGGCCAGGACTGTCATCTTTGTCCCTTTCTTGCCTGAGCCTATCGGTTACGGCACCCTTTCTCTTTGCGAGCATGTTTCCGGTATAGGAAGACTCGATATTATGTTAGGCCCGGTCTTTTTGCTTTGCTAGACGCCCATTACTGGGTATGGGTCTCTGACTATAAGGAAATCAAGTAACTAGAAGCTCGTCACGAGCTAATAGAGCTTTTAGTTCCCATTTCCGTAATCGCTTGCACTTTCTATTTGCAGTTGGCGCTGCTCCTAGCGCTGTTCTGCCCTTTCATATTTCATAGTACTCAGTATGAAATCTATGTCTTTCACCATGCATTCACCTTTTCATGCTTTTTTCATTGGCCGTCCCTCCAATGTTCGGACTGGACTAACTAGCTTCACTGTATGTCGACAGTGTCGCTGTATGTGGTGTTGCTGGTGGTGTCGTAGATATTGTCTGTCTCTTTTGCAGTCAAATCTCTTTCCATCTGCTACCTCCACACTCTCGGACACAATCCCCAAATGATTTGGCCAGAATCAGCTCGAGCTGCTGTTTTTCTGTTACCAGGGTGCACCACGAGGAGGTACATTTGGGATCTTGGTTATCTGCTAACCCTGGGTCCACCTAGAGCAATGCGTTCCCTATGCACCCCTATATTAAGATAGAAGGACAAGTACTAGGACAGGAATATGTAAGATATGATGTTGCATGGTAGGAAAGGGATTTGTAATAATAGAAAGTTGAATGTTAGGAAAGGAATGTCTAAGATAGAAAGTCGAATGTTAGGAAAGAAATGTCTAAGATAGAAAGTTGAATGTTAGGAAAGGAATGTCTAAGATAGAAAGTTGAATGTTAGGAAAGGAATGTCTAAGATAGAAAGTTGAATGTTAGGAAAGGGATTTGTAATAATAGAAAGTTGAATGTTAGGAAAGGAATGTCTAAGATAGAAAGTTGAATGTTAGGAAAGGAATGTCTAAGATAGAAAGTCGAATGTTAGGAAAGGAATGTCTAAGATAGAAAGTCGACTGTTAGGAAAGGAATGTCTAAGATAGAAAGTTGAATGTTAGGAAAGGAATGTCTAAGATAGAAAGTTGAATGTTAGGAAAGGGATTTGTAATAATAGAAAGTTGAATGTTAGGAAAGGAAAGTCTAAGATAGAAAGTTGAATGTTAGGAAAGGAATGTCTAAGATAGAAAGTCGAATGTTAGGAAAGGAATGTCTAAGATAGAAAGTCGAATGTTAGGAAAGGAATGTCTAAGATAGAAAGTTGAATGTTAGGAAAGGAATGTCTAAGATAGAAAGTTGAATGTTAGGAAAGGGATTTGTAATAATAGAAAGTTGAATGTTAGGAAAGGAATGTCTAAGATAGAAAGTCGAATGTTAGGAAAGGAATGTCTAAGATAGAAAGAGGAAAGGAATGTCTAAGATAGAAAGTTGAATGTTGTGCAAGGAATGGATCACACATATGAGCAAGTCGTAGTGCAGGGTTATACTGTTATGAGCACGCAGGCATCAAAGGTAACTAAAGATTAGAAAAAAGTTGGATGTATAATGCCTATAGTCGCATAAATCGCAGCGTTGTGTAAACCACGACACAATGCATTCCGTTGTCTTCTGGAGTATATTGTGCTAATATGTAGATGTAAGAGAACGAACGCAGATGAAGAAAACATCTCTTGCACGTCATAAAAAGCGATAAAGAGTGGTGTGTATGCTAATGACAACCACATTTCACTGGATGTCAATGCGACACAATAATAATATGCTGAAGTTGGATATGTTGAGCTAACGACCGTAGATATCGTCGCCATGCTATACGCCACAGATATCGTTACAATGCTATACGCCACAGATATCGTTACAATGCTATAAGCAATAGATATAGTTACCATACTATAAGTCGCATATATAGTTACGATACTATAAGTCGCATATATAGTTACCATACTATAAGTCGCATATATAGTTACCATACTATAAGTCGCATATATAGTTACCATACTATAAGTCGCATATATAGTTACGATACTATAAGTCGCATATATAGTTACCATACTATACGTCGCATATATAGTTACCATACTATAAGTCGCATATATAGTTACCATACTATAAGTCGCATATATAGTTACCATACTATAAGTCGCATATATAGTTACCATACTATAAGTCGCATATATAGTTACCATACTATAAGTCGCATATATAGTTACCATACTATAAGTCGCATATATAGTTACCATACTATAAGTCGCATATATAGTTACCATACTATAAGTCGCATATATAGTTACCATACTATAAGTCGCATATATATTTACCATGCCAAATACATTTCTCTGTTCTACATTCTACCAATCGGCAAGAATTTGAGAAGACAAGTAGAAGAAAATCATCATGGCTTTAAAAGCGTATAGAAAGGTTAATAGATGTCTTAAGGGAATGACACATGTGCTAGCACGTTTGTTTAAAAGATGACAGAAAGGCCAGCAGAAGTAGAATAAGATATAGTTTTTTTCCTTTCTCCAAAGCTCATATAGTAGTTAGCAGACGCATAATGGTGAATTTTTTTTAAAACTGATAGAAAGAAGAGATGTTTTCTAAAGGGAATGTCACATGTGTAAGGATGGTCATTTAACAGCGGATAGAAAGAACATTATAATATCTATAGGAAATATCACATGTTCTAGGGTGTTTTTTTTTAAAACTGATAGAATGTCCAGCCGACTTCTGAAGAGAATGTCGCAACTGCTAGAATGTCTGTTTCTAGTAAAGAATATTTGCTATTTCTTCTTTAACAAATAATCTACAAGGTATTAGGTATGTGGATTATCCACTTTGCGCACCGGACATGTTCATATGTGCTCAGATTTCCGCCTCAGTATATCTCTCGGGGCATAACGGCTGATGGGTCTGGTTCTATGTTTGTTCACTGCTCTTTTTGAATTCTTTGTTAGGTGTTCTCTACGGTTGACGCCTATCCTCACTCTCAATTCGCGTATTCTCGATATTGATTCATGCTCGTTTATCTCAAAAATCATCGTGCGGACTCGCAAAAAGTACTATGCATGTTCGATCTATAGGCTGATCATCTGCTATAGTGGCGAGGCTAGCTAATTGGTCGGCCCGTTCGTTCACCTCCATATCCGCGTGTCCTGGGACAATGATAAGCGTCAATTCTATCAATCAATCAATCAATCAATAAACCCGTAATCCTTTAGTGTTGTAGGGTACCAAATTGGATGCTTCAGCACACAGAGTACTCCATCGATTTCTATCCTCAGTGATGCGGATGAGTGTGGAAATATCGTGTCCTGTCCATTCCTTGATGTTGTCTTTTCATGTCTTTATTTGACCTTCTCTGCTTCTTCCCCTTCAACAGTTCCCTGCAGTATTATTTTTTACAAGGAATCATGTCTGCATACATGTCCAAACCATGCTAGTTTTCGTCGTTTCACTATTGAAAGTAATGGTTCTTGCACACCTGCATACATCTCTACTTTATATCTTACGTACACATTGGTCTTATGTTCCCAAAAGGAAATTCGTAGAATTCGTCTGTAGCATTTATACTCGAAAGCCTGTAATCGTCTCTCCATGTCCGTAGTGAGTGTCCAACTCTCACAACCATACATCACAACAGAAAGCACCAGCGACTTGTACAGTTTGACTTTCAGTCCAACACTGATGTTGCTTTTCTTAATCACAGTTAGCTTTGAAAAGGGCGCTATAGCCATCTCTAGCATTATTTTTAGTTCTGCTTTGTAGTTTCCATCGTTGCATATGCTGGATCCGAGGTATTTGAAGGTATTTCCGCTCTCTATAATGACCATCCATTACCTACGTACATCCCATGTTTAGACTTTCTGAATGATATTCATTGAGTCACTTATTACGCACGCATGGGAATACGCTTGTGATTGTCGTCAGTTAAGGGCCTGCTTTACAGCAAATACTTCCATTGTTAGACTGCTTATTGTTGCGGTAAAGGCTCCACTGTCTTCGTGTACTATTATTCCTTGTGATCAGGCAGTAAAGACCCACATCAATCGCTGGTGGCAGATGACCGACCCGTCCCTGTAAATCACAACTGTATGTTCGCAGAAGAATTTTATGACTTCTGCATCCACGCTGACAGTGACATGTAGAGAATCGCCAAATTTATCATTATACTGGTCATAAAAGTAGATGTCTAGACACAAATTGAGCGCGCAGATAGATCAAAACACACGTGTATACCATCGCAGTAGCGACATTCACGTCACTAAGAGAATCTATGATATAACATACCAGGTGTTATCATAGAGACGGTACTCTGGTTTAATCTACATGTTCTTGACAAAACAGAAGGTATAACTTGGAGTTTTTCATTAGATAAAGACATTCCAGTGCAGAGAGGTAATCAGGATGTGGCACGCCTACTATACATAGAGGTAATCAGGATGTGGCACGCCTACTACCCTAATATTTCATGTTTTTATCTTCGTAGCATGTTGTTAGTTTTATATCTAACCCATGTGCATCTCTCAGTGTACAAATTAAAACTTGATGTTCAGTAACTCTTTGTAATTGTTGGTCTAGTTTTTAACAACTGCTTCTGCTTTTGGAAGTGATTTTAAATAGGTTCTTTCAAGCCATTATTGTATTAACTCAACAATTCAGCATTTTCCTTTCTTCCTTGCTCTCTACTCAGTGTTCCTTTAACTTGCATGTCTCATACAGCTATCTTCCAAATGTGCATACACGTCCTTGGACGTTCATATAAATAAATAAATAAATATATATATATATATATATATATATATATATATATATATATATATATATATATATATATATATATATATATATATATATATATATATATATATATATATATATACACATATATACATACATATATATATACATACATATACATACATATGTGAGTTCATAGATGCCCGATGAGTCCGATTCGTGCCAGGAAAGTTCTATTGCTGTGCATGCAGGAGTGTAGTGGGTTGGAGTAGGAGAGTTTTCGGATTTGTCCTTACGCTTTCGTCGCTTGTAAATTGCCCGAAGAGTTCTTTCTTTTTCAAATTTAATAATGCCAGCAGTGATCTGGGTGTGCCAAGCTGAGCGATGAAGGGATGTAGTCTTCCAGGAGCTATGATCGACGCTACAGTGCTTGAGAGAGTTTTTTAGGTGATCCTTGAAACGCTTTTTCTTCCAGCCGCTTGAACGTTTACCATCGCACAGCTCCCCATAGAATAATCTCTTTGGAAAATGCTTGTCTAGCATACGGACGATGTGGCCAGTCCCGCGAAGTTAGGACCTAAGCAGCAAGCATTCACATCTAAACGAATTACAAACAAGCTAAAATGAGAATGATAAAATGCTACATCTATTCTATATTAATGGTTTCTATTCTATATATTTGGCTCCATTTGGACATAATGTATGCTTTTTAGATGTGGATTTATAGAAGAATAGAAATAACATTATGGAAAGGAAAGAAAACAAGCAAAGATGTTCTAATAATACTTAACATGAAGAAAAGAATTATTAAAGGAAATAAAGATCAAGCACTACAATATTTTGGACATATTAATCGAAGGAATGCAAGAAAGAGGTAGGCAGAGATACACGTGGAAGAGCAACATCACGAGATGGACAAGTTACAGTCTAGAAGAGTGCACCACCAAAACAAGAGACAGGGGATGTTGGAGGCCTGTTACAGCCAACATTCTTTGCGGAGACGGCACTTGATGATGATGATCTAGTTCACATCTTTTACTTGACGTATTGTCTTGATCTATGAGGCTTTGTTGTCCCTTTTCACTTTCTGCTGACATGACAATGTCATCTGCATATCTCAGGTTTATTATCTTCTCACTAATGTTGAGTCCTGTAATTCCTTCTATATGTTTAAAGATATTAGCTGTGTAGCTGTTGAATAGGCTCGTGATAAAATACATCCTTGTTTTACACCTCTTTCTATAAATGATGAGTAAGTAGTGTATAGTGCATGGAACGATACGTGGATGTGCTGGATGTGCCGAGTGTGCTCGAGTGTGCTCGAGTGTGCAACCGAATGTGCAACCGAGTGTGCAACCGAATGTGCAACCGAATGTGCCCGAGTGTGCAATCGAATGTGCCCGAGTGTGCTCGCACATTCAATATGGTGGCGAAAGGAACGATACGTGGATGTGCCGAGTGTGCTCGAGTGTGCAACCGAATGTGCAACCGAGTGTGCAACCGAATGTGCAACCGAGTGTGCAACCGAATGTGCAACCGAATGTGCCCGAGTGTGCAATCGAATGTGCCCGAGTGTGCTCGCACATTCAATATGGTGGCGAAAGGAACGATACGTGGATGTGCCGAGTGTGCTCGAGTGTGCAACCGAATGTGCAACCGAGTGTGCAACCGAATGTGCAACCGAGTGTGCAACCGAATGTGCAACCGAATGTGCCCGAGTGTGCAATCGAATGTGCCCGAGTGTGCTCGCACATTCAATATGGTGGCGAAAGGAACGATACGTGGATGTGCCGAGTATGCCGAGTGTGCCCGAGTGTGCAACCGAATGTGCAACCGAATGTGCCCGAGTGTGCAATCGAATGTGCTGAGTGTGCTCGCACATTCAATATGGTGGTGAAACCTGTCAAAACCGGTCGAACCCGGGCGAACCCGCGCGGTGTGTGTGTGCCCGGGGCGGGGGCGGCGTGGTCCCGATATCGGTGGGGCGGACGGGGCGGGCAACGAGGTCCCCGACCCAGACAACTGGAAAAGGGGTGGGTAGTATATATGTGTTTGTATGATGGGTGGGTGGTTTTTTCCATGCTTAATTGTGTTGAAAACTATGGCTATGGTGCGCTGTGTGTGTGTGTGTGTGTGTTATATATTTTCCACTGAACTGCCCTATTTAACTTTGGTTCAACCCGGTTGAAGAAAATACTGCTCTTTTTCACTTAAAAATTTCTACTGTCTTATTTTGTTCTGGTTTAGAAGTAAACGGAAACTACCACGGTGGCTGACCGGTTGAAGGTCGGTGATTCTCAACTAGGTCGGAGATATAACAAAAGGTCAGCTGAACCGTAATTTTCCACTGAGTTACTTAGCGGTGGTCCACTTGATTGATGAAATACTACAGACGCGTACTTTTCCGTGTGAAAATCCTTACAAGATTTCCGCGATAACGACAGGTAGCAACATCTGGCATTAATAGCTTTCGCTTCACCCGAGTGCGTGTGAGCCAACGGAAATACTTATAAGATTTCCCCGATAACGACAGATAACGACATCTGGCCTTAATTACTTTTTCTTCGCCCGAGTGCGTGTGAACCACGCCAACGGAGGTGCTCACCATAAACCAGTTATCTGATTGTGGGAATTAAATGACCTTATTTGTTTAGTGGGCATGTTTGGGATTTCCGCTTACATTCAAGTGGTTCTCAAATTGTAAAATACTGACCATGCAATGTAAAACCCCTGACATATAGACACCGCAAAAACTAATATTCTGCAAACATACTTCTGTGCCTTTGGCCAACGGTTCTCATTATTTCCTACTTATATTCAAGTGGTTCTCAAATTGTAAAATCTTGACCATGCAATGTAAAACCCCTGACATATAGACACCACAAAAACTAATATTCTGCAAACATACTTCTGTGCCTTTGGCCAACGGTTCTCATTATTTCATACTTATATTCAAGTGGTTCTCAAATTGTAAAATCTTGACCATGCAATGTAAAAACCCTGACATATAGACACTACAAAAGCTAATATTCTGCAAACATACTTCTGTGCCTTTGACCAACGGTTCTCATTATTTCCTACTTACATTCAAGTGGTTCTCAAATTGTAAAATACTGACCATGCAATGTAAAACCCCTGACATATAGACACCACAAAAACTAATATTCTGCAAACATACTTCTGTGCCTTTGGCCAACGGTTCTCATTATTTCATACTTATATTCAAGTGGTTCTCAAATTGTAAAATCTTGACCATGCAATGTAAAACCCGTGACATATAGACACAACAAAAGCTAATATTCTGCAAACATACTTCTGTGCCTTTGGCCAACGGTTCTCATTATATCATACTTATATTCAAGTGGTTCTCAAATTGTAAAATCTTGAACATGCAATGTAAAACCCGTGACATATAGACACAACAAAAGCTATATTCCCCAAACATTCTTCTGTGCCTTTGGGCAATGATTCTCATTATTTTATGCTTATATCCAAGTGGTTCTCACATTGTAAAAACCTGACCATGAGAATGTAAAACTCGTAACATTGACACCACAAAAGAAAATATTCTGCAAACATTATTCTGTGCCTTTGGCCAATAGTTCTCATTATTTTATGTTTATGTTAAAGTGGTTCTCACATTGGCCAATCCTGACCATACTAATGTAAAACCCATGTCATATATACACCACAAAAGTTAATATTCTCCAAACAGGATTCTCTCAGGACACGCTTCAGCCATGGTCGCTTGATGGTCTCTGTATGCGCTTCAACTATGTTCTACCATATTATCATTATGGTCTCACTAACTTCTAACAGGGTCTACTTTGGACCAATATATTCTTAGTATATTTTCGCTAGAGTCTTAAACTAGGTTCTCATGTGTAGCTTCAATTATGTTCTCTCTGTGTTTTGAGTTGTTTTTCTCTACTAAAAGGTTTCTTATTAACATATTTCATTAGCGCAAACGGCGTGTTTATCAGATATCGAAATTAACAAGTCACACGAAAACACATTTCAGCCCTTTCTCACTAACAACATAGTACATTTGAGAAGTTTTATTTGTGTAACATAACATTTATTTGTGTTTTTTTTTTTCACAACTAGATAAGCCACTTATACGGATTTTCGATGTTTTATTAGTTGTCTAAATTGTCATACGAAAATACATTCCAGTATTTTTGCAGTAACAACATGACAAATTTTATCGTGTTTATATTTGTGTGACTGTATCATGTACCATTTTCCACAATTAACCAATCTGCTTTTAGTGATTTTCATTATGTTTTATCATTTGTCTAAATTATCATACCACACGAAACATATTTCAGTACTTTTACACAAACATTATAACACATTTTTTTATTTGTGTAAGTACATCATTTACAATTTTTTCACAAGTAACCAACCCACTTTTACTATGTTATCATACTAAAGAACACATTTTTCAGTACGTTGCCACTAACAACATAACACATTTTGCCATGTTTTTATTTGTGGGCCTGTGGCATTTATCAATTTTAGTGATGTTCGTTATGTTTTATCAGTAGTTATCTAAATTAGATACCATACAAACCCATATTTCAGTACTTTTGCACAAACATCATAACACATTGCCATGTTTTTATTTGTGGGCCTGCGGCATTTATCAATTTTAGGGATGTTCGTTATGTTTTATCAGTAGTTATCTAAATTAGACACCATACAAACCCATATTTCAGGACTTTTGCACAAACATCATAACACATGTACCATGTTTTATTTATTCGCGTTCAACAGTTATTACTATTTTTGCAATTACACAAGCCGAATTGGGTGATTTTCGTTAAATTTTATCAGATGTCTAAGTTATGATACCATACGAAGCTGTTTTTCAGTACGTTGCCATTAACAACATAACAACTTTTGACATGTTTTTATCTGTTGGCCAATCACTTATCACTTTTTCACAACTAGACAAGTTGGTGGTAGCTCCTTTCAGTGTGATCAGACAGTATTTATCTCTTTTCTATACTTACAGTTGCGCATTTCACGACATTTAGATACAAAACACGGTTCCAATGAACTTATTTTCATATTGTAAACTACATGTTTAGCTGTTTTCAAAATTATTATCCCATACGAAAACACATTCCAGTATTTTTGCCGTAACAACATGACAAATTTTATCGTGTTTATATTTGTGTGCCTGTACCATGTACCATTTTCCACAATTAACCAATCTGCTTTTAGTGATTTTCATTATGTTTTATCACTTGTCTAAATTATCATACCACACGAAACATATTCCAGATGATGTCACACCACGACATCCAACCGAGTTTTCTTTTTTTAGCATGTAATATTTTGTCTCTTTTTCACAGACCCGAATGTTTTATGTTGTTAGTAATAAGAAGACCGGGTCGGCCCTTGCTTACTAATAGGACAAAAGCTAATACACCCATGAAATTATGAAATGTATACAACCACCTGGAGGTATTTTGGTACCCTAGAGATGTATCTCACAACCTGGCTATGTTTCTACTTATGTATATAACGCCCATGTGTCAACATCAAGCTACAAGTACAAAGGCTGTACAAGTTATCAACACCCACTTCAACTATGTTCTACCATATTATCATTATGGTCGCACTAACTTCTAACAGGGTCTACTTTGGGCCAATATATTCTTAGTATATTTTCGCTAGATTCTTAAACTAGGTTCTCATGTGCAGCTTCAATTATGTTCTCTCTGTGTTTTGAGTTGTTTTTCTCTACTAAAAGGTTTCTTATTAACATATTTCATTAGCGCAAACGGCGTGTTTATCAGATGTCGAAATTAACAAGTCACACGAAAACACATTTCAGCCCTTTCTCACTAACAACATAGTACATTTGAGACGTTTTATTTGTGTAACTTAACATTTATTTGTGGTTTTTTTTTTTCACAACTAGATAAGCCGCTTATACGGATTTTCGATGTTTTATTAGTTGTCTAAATTGTCATACGAAAATACATTCCAGTAATTTTGCAGTAACAACACGACAAATTTTATCGTGTTTATATTTGTGTGACTGTACCATGTACCATTTTCCACAATTAACCAATCTGCTTTTAGTGATTTTCATTATGTTTTATCATTTGTCTAAATTATCATACCACACGAAACATATTTCAGTACTTTTACACAAACATTATAACACATTTTTTTATTTGTGTAAGTACATCATTTACAATTTTTTCACAAGTAACCAACCCACTTTTACTATGTTATCATACTAAAAGAACACATTTTTCAGTGCGTTGCCACTAACAACATAACACATTTGCCATGTTTTTATTTGTGGGCCTGCAGCATTTATCAATTTTAGTGATGTTCGTTATGTTTTATCAGTAGTTATCTAAATTAGATACCATACAAACCCATATTTCAGTACTTTTGCACAAACATCATAACACATTTACCATGTTTTATTTATTCGCGGTCAGCAGTTATTACTATTTTTGCAATTACACAAGCCGAATTGGGTGATTTTCGTTAAATTTTATCAGATGTCTAAGTTATGATACCATACGAAGCTGTTTTTCAGTACGTTGCCATTAACAACATAACAACTTTTGACATGTTTTTATCTGTTGGCCAATCACTTATCACTTTTTCACAACTAGACAAGTTGGTGGTAGCTCCTTTCAGTGTGATCAGACAGTATTTTGGTTATATCTGTAAAAATGTGTGCGCTCTTTTCATAGTTTTGTGATCTTTAGAAATGTTTATGTATTTATGGTCTTTATGCAATTGTACATTTTCTATTTGATAAATTTATGGTGTATATATGATACACACTTTAAATGTTTTATGAAAATACATACCCATTTTTCATAATTGTATAACTTGGCACGTCCCAAAATATAAAAAGTACGTAAATAAAAGTATTTCATATGTTTAACCCTTTTTGTTTGTTTTATATTTGTATGTTTTAAATGTATATGTCTCCCGAGTCTAACACACACACCACTTAATGGATTCTTGTCTGTTTTCTGACCCCCTAAACCACGCGGCCAATCCTGCCCTGTATCTGACCCCTGGTGTAACCCACCTCTGGTCAAGTGGATCTGGTTTTATCTGAATTTCTTGACCTGTGGATACCTTCTGGTGTTTAGCGGATGTTCTTGACCTGTGGATAACCTTGAACCCCTGGTTTGACAGATGATTCTTTGTAGCAAGTTAACAAAACAAACAGTACAGACAGCCCGGTAAACGAGAACTTGAAAACACTTGACAACAAATTGTTTCAGAGATATAAAAATATTTATTTATGAATCGTGTACATTTTTCAAAATAAATAAGAAAAAATAATGTTCACTGTATAATTCACTGTTGATAAAGCGGTACCAAAACAGGTTGTGTTCTTTGTCTCTTGGCTGGTTTGGGTTTGTTGATATTTTTCTTTTCTATGGCTGATACCGATGGTTCAGGTACATAGACAGGTTCGTAATCAGGTGTGAGATACATCTCTAGGTTACCACAACCATATGGGAATGAATCGTCATAGGTGTTTGAAACTGGAGCCGATGAATCAATGTACGTGTTTGAAACTGCAACTGTTGAATCGTCATATGTATTTGTAACTGGAGCATTTGAAGTTTGCTTTGTAGGAAAAACACTGGAAATTCTATCAAATTCATTCAGAATAACATCACGTAGTTCTACTAGAGCGACGAAATCGGACAAAAGTCTGATTTGGGATAACTGGTAGAAAAACTGTAGAAGGCAACGCACCATTGCACAACAAATTGTCGACTGTTCAAACAAATATGATACTTATTAATATTAATAAATAAAATAAAATAATAAAACCACAACGATGTTGTTGTATTTATCTGTATTTGTGTGTGTATGTGTGTGTGTGTGTGACTATATGTAAAAAAAGTGTGCTCATAAACATAAAAAACTATGCTGGTTTCCCTCCTAGCACGGGAGCCTGTGTAACACGGGGTCTTTCATCTTGGACCTACATGGACCCCGTGTTACACGGGCCCGTGTAACACGGGATCCCGTGTAGGTCCAAGATGATATAACCCATGTTACACGGGATCCCGTGCTACACGGGCCCGTGTAACACGGGGTCCGTTTGTCCAAGATGAAAGACCCCGTGTTACACAGGCTCCCGTGCTAGGAGGGAAACCAGCATAGTTTTTTATGTTTATGAGCACACTTTTTTTACATATAGTCACACACACACACACATACACACACAAATACAGATAAATACAACAACATCGTTGTGGTTTTATTATTTTATTTTATTTATTAATATTAATAAGTATCATATTTGTTTGAACAGTCGACAATTTGTTGTGCAATGGTGCGTTGCCTTCTACAGTTTTTCTACCAGTTATCCCAAATCAGACTTTTGTCCGATTTCGTCGCTCTAGTAGAACTACGTGATGTTATTCTGAATGAATTTGATAGAATTTCCAGTGTTTTTCCTACAAAGCAAACTTCAAATGCTCCAGTTACAAATACATATGACGATTCAACAGTTGCAGTTTCAAACACGTACATTGATTCATCGGCTCCAGTTTCAAACACCTATGACGATTCATTCCCATATGGTTGTGGTAACCTAGAGATGTATCTCACACCTGATTACGAACCTGTCTATGTACCTGAACCATCGGTATCAGCCATAGAAAAGAAAAATATCAACAAACCCAAACCAGCCAAGAGACAAAGAACACAACCTGTTTTGGTACCGCTTTATCAACAGTGAATTATACAGTGAACATTATTTTTTCTTATTTATTTTGAAAAATGTACACGATTCATAAATAAATATTTTTATATCTCTGAAACAATTTGTTGTCAAGTGTTTTCAAGTTCTCGTTTACCGGGCTGTCTGTACTGTTTGTTTTGTTAACTTGCTACAAAGAATCATCTGTCAAACCAGGGGTTCAAGGTTATCCACAGGTCAAGAACATCCGCTAAACACCAGAAGGTATCCACAGGTCAAGAAATTCAGATAAAACCAGATCCACTTGACCAGAGGTGGGTTACACCAGGGGTCAGATACAGGGCAGGATTGGCCGCGTGGTTTAGGGGGTCAGAAAACAGACAAGAATCCATTAAGTGGTGTGTGTGTTAGACTCGGGAGACATATACATTTAAAACATACAAATATAAAACAAACAAAAAGGGTTAAACATATGAAATACTTTTATTTACGTACTTTTTATATTTTGGGACGTGCCAAGTTATACAATTATGAAAAATGGGTATGTATTTTCATAAAACATTTAAAGTGTGTATCATATATACACCATAAATTTATCAAATAGAAAATGTACAATTGCATAAAGACCATAAATACATAAACATTTCTAAAGATCACAAAACTATGAAAAGAGCGCACACATTTTTACAGATATAACCAAAATACTGTCTGATCACACTGAAAGGAGCTACCACCAACTTGTCTAGTTGTGAAAAAGTGATAAGTGATTGGCCAACAGATAAAAACATGTCAAAAGTTGTTATGTTGTTAATGGCAACGTACTGAAAAACAGCTTCGTATGGTATCATAACTTAGACATCTGATAAAATTTAACGAAAATCACCCAATTCGGCTTGTGTAATTGCAAAAATAGTAATAACTGCTGACCGCGAATAAATAAAACATGGTAAATGTGTTATGATGTTTGTGCAAAAGTACTGAAATATGGGTTTGTATGGTATCTAATTTAGATAACTACTGATAAAACATAACGAACATCACTAAAATTGATAAATGCTGCAGGCCCACAAATAAAAACATGGCAAATGTGTTATGTTGTTAGTGGCAACGCACTGAAAAATGTGTTCTTTTAGTATGATAACATAGTAAAAGTGGGTTGGTTACTTGTGAAAAAATTGTAAATGATGTACTTACACAAATAAAAAAATGTGTTATAATGTTTGTGTAAAAGTACTGAAATATGTTTCGTGTGGTATGATAATTTAGACAAATGATAAAACATAATGAAAATCACTAAAAGCAGATTGGTTAATTGTGGAAAATGGTACATGGTACAGTCACACAAATATAAACACGATAAAATTTGTCGTGTTGTTACTGCAAAATTACTGGAATGTATTTTCGTATGACAATTTAGACAACTAATAAAACATCGAAAATCCGTATAAGCGGCTTATCTAGTTGTGAAAAAAAAAACCACAAATAAATGTTAAGTTACACAAATAAAACGTCTCAAATGTACTATGTTGTTAGTGAGAAAGGGCTGAAATGTGTTTTCGTGTGACTTGTTAATTTCGACATCTGATAAACACGCCGTTTGCGCTAATGAAATATGTTAATAAGAAACCTTTTAGTAGAGAAAAACAACTCAAAACACAGAGAGAACATAATTGAAGCTGCACATGAGAACCTAGTTTAAGAATCTAGCGAAAATATACTAAGAATATATTGGCCCAAAGTAGACCCTGTTAGAAGTTAGTGCGACCATAATGATAATATGGTAGAACATAGTTGAAGTGGGTGTTGATAACTTGTACAGCCTTTGTACTTGTAGCTTGATGTTGACACATGGGCGTTATATACATAAGTAGAAACATAGCCAGGTTGTGAGATACATCTCTAGGGTACCAAAATACCTCCAGGTGGTTGTATACATTTCATAATTTCATGGGTGTATTAGCTTTTGTCCTATTAGTAAGCAAGGGCCGACCCGGTCTTCTTATTACTAACAACATAAAACATTCGGGTCTGTGAAAAAGAGACAAAATATTACATGCTAAAAAAAGAAAACTCGGTTGGATGTCGTGGTGTGACATCATCTGGAATATGTTTCGTGTGGTATGATAATTTAGACAAGTGATAAAACATAATGAAAATCACTAAAAGCAGATTGGTTAATTGTGGAAAATGGTACATGGTACAGGCACACAAATATAAACACGATAAAATTTGTCATGTTGTTACGGCAAAAATACTGGAATGTGTTTTCGTATGGGATAATAATTTTGAAAACAGCTAAACATGTAGTTTACAATATGAAAATAAGTTCATTGGAACCGTGTTTTGTATCTAAATGTCGTGAAATGCGCAACTGTAAGTATAGAAAAGAGATAAATACTGTCTGATCACACTGAAAGGAGCTACCACCAACTTGTCTAGTTGTGAAAAAGTGATAAGTGATTGGCCAACAGATAAAAACATGTCAAAAGTTGTTATGTTGTTAATGGCAACGTACTGAAAAACAGCTTCGTATGGTATCATAACTTAGACATCTGATAAAATTTAACGAAAATCACCCAATTCGGCTTGTGTAATTGCAAAAATAGTAATAACTGTTGAACGCGAATAAATAAAACATGGTACATGTGTTATGATGTTTGTGCAAAAGTCCTGAAATATGGGTTTGTATGGTGTCTAATTTAGATAACTACTGATAAAACATAACGAACATCCCTAAAATTGATAAATGCCGCAGGCCCACAAATAAAAACATGGCAATGTGTTATGATGTTTGTGCAAAAGTACTGAAATATGGGTTTGTATGGTATCTAATTTAGATAACTACTGATAAAACATAACGAACATCACTAAAATTGATAAATGCCACAGGCCCACAAATAAAAACATGGCAAAATGTGTTATGTTGTTAGTGGCAACGTACTGAAAAATGTGTTCTTTAGTATGATAACATAGTAAAAGTGGGTTGGTTACTTGTGAAAAAATTGTAAATGATGTACTTACACAAATAAAAAAATGTGTTATAATGTTTGTGTAAAAGTACTGAAATATGTTTCGTGTGGTATGATAATTTAGACAAATGATAAAACATAATGAAAATCACTAAAAGCAGATTGGTTAATTGTGGAAAATGGTACATGATACAGTCACACAAATATAAACACGATAAAATTTGTCATGTTGTTACTGCAAAAATACTGGAATGTATTTTCGTATGACAATTTAGACAACTAATAAAACATCGAAAATCCGTATAAGTGGCTTATCTAGTTGTGAAAAAAAAAAACACAAATAAATGTTATGTTACACAAATAAAACTTCTCAAATGTACTATGTTGTTAGTGAGAAAGGGCTGAAATGTGTTTTCGTGTGACTTGTTAATTTCGATATCTGATAAACACGCCGTTTGCGCTAATGAAATATGTTAATAAGAAACCTTTTAGTAGAGAAAAACAACTCAAAACACAGAGAGAACATAATTGAAGCTACACATGAGAACCTAGTTTAAGACTCTAGCGAAAATATACTAAGAATATATTGGTCCAAAGTAGACCCTGTTAGAAGTTAGTGAGACCATAATGATAATATGGTAGAACATAGTTGAAGCGCATACAGAGACCATCAAGCGACCATGGCTGAAGCGTGTCCTGAGAGAATCCTGTTTGGAGAATATTAACTTTTGTGGTGTATATATGACATGGGTTTTACATTAGTATGGTCAGGATTGGCCAATGTGAGAACCACTTTAACATAAACATAAAATAATGAGAACTATTGGCCAAAGGCACAGAATAATGTTTGCAGAATATTTTCTTTTGTGGTGTCAATGTTACGAGTTTTACATTCTCATGGTCAGGTTTTTACAATGTGAGAACCACTTGGATATAAGCATAAAATAATGAGAATCATTGCCCAAAGGCACAGAAGAATGTTTGGGGAATATAGCTTTTGTTGTGTCTATATGTCACGGGTTTTACATTGCATGTTCAAGATTTTACAATTTGAGAACCACTTGAATATAAGTATGATATAATGAGAACCGTTGGCCAAAGGCACAGAAGTATGTTTGCAGAATATTAGCTTTTGTTGTGTCTATATGTCACGGGTTTTACATTGCATGGTCAAGATTTTACAATTTGAGAACCACTTGAATATAAGTATGAAATAATGAGAACCGTTGGCCAAAGGCACAGAAGTATGTTTGCAGAATATTAGTTTTTGTGGTGTCTATATGTCAGGGGTTTTACATTGCATGGTCAGTATTTTACAATTTGAGAACCACTTGAATGTAAGTAGGAAATAATGAGAACCGTTGGTCAAAGGCACAGAAGTATGTTTGCAGAATATTAGCTTTTGTAGTGTCTATATGTCAGGGTTTTTACATTGCATGGTCAAGATTTTACAATTTGAGAACCACTTGAATATAAGTATGAAATAATGAGAACCGTTGGCCAAAGGCACAGAAGTATGTTTGCAGAATATTAGTTTTTGTGGTGTCTATATGTCAGGGGTTTTACATTGCATGGTCAAGATTTTACAATTTGAGAACCACTTGAATATAAGTAGGAAATAATGAGAACCGTTGGCCAAAGGCACAGAAGTATGTTTGCAGAATATTAGTTTTTGCGGTGTCTATATGTCAGGGGTTTTACATTGCATGGTCAGTATTTTACAATTTGAGAACCACTTGAATGTAAGCGGAAATCCCAAACATGCCCACTAAACAAATAAGGTCATTTAATTCCCACAATCAGATAACTGGTTTATGGTGAGCACCTCCGTTGGCGTGGTTCACACGCACTCGGGCGAAGAAAAAGTAATTAAGGCCAGATGTCGTTATCTGTCGTTATCGGGGAAATCTTATAAGTATTTCCGTTGGCTCACACGCACTCGGGTGAAGCGAAAGCTATTAATGCCAGATGTTGCTACCTGTCGTTATCGCGGAAATCTTGTAAGGATTTTCACACGGAAAAGTACGCGTCTGTAGTATTTCATCAATCAAGTGGACCACCGCTAAGTAACTCAGTGGAAAATTACGGTTCAGCTGACCTTTTGTTATATCTCCGACCTAGTTGAGAATCACCGACCTTCAACCGGTCAGCCACCGTGGTAGTTTCCGTTTACTTCTAAACCAGAACAAAATAAGACAGTAGAAATTTTTAAGTGAAAAAGAGCAGTATTTTCTTCAACCGGGTTGAACCAAAGTTAAATAGGGCAGTTCAGTGGAAAATATATAACACACACACACACACACACAGCGCACCATAGCCATAGTTTTCAACACAATTAAGCATGGAAAAAACCACCCACCCATCATACAAACACATATATACTACCCACCCCTTTTCCAGTTGTCTGGGTCGGGGACCTCGTTGCCCGCCCCGTCCGCCCCACCGATATCGGGACCACGCCGCCCCCGCCCCGGGCACACACACACCGCGCGGGTTCGCCCGGGTTCGACCGGTTTTGACAGGTTTCACCACCATATTGAATGTGCGAGCACACTCAGCACATTCGATTGCACACTCGGGCACATTCGGTTGCACATTCGGTTGCACACTCGGGCACACTCGGCATACTCGGCACATCCACGTATCGTTCCTTTCGCCACCATATTGAATGTGCGAGCACACTCGGGCACATTCGATTGCACACTCGGGCACATTCGGTTGCACATTCGGTTGCACACTCGGTTGCACATTCGGTTGCACACTCGGTTGCACATTCGGTTGCACACTCGAGCACACTCGGCACATCCACGTATCGTTCCTTTCGCCACCATATTGAATGTGCGAGCACACTCGGGCACATTCGATTGCACACTCGGGCACATTCGGTTGCACATTCGGTTGCACACTCGGTTGCACATTCGGTTGCACACTCGGTTGCACATTCGGTTGCACACTCGAGCACACTCGGCACATCCACGTATCGTTCCTTTCGCCACCATATTGAATGTGCGAGCACACTCGGGCACATTCGATTGCACACTCGGGCACATTCGGTTGCACATTCGGTTGCACACTCGGTTGCACATTCGGTTGCACACTCGAGCACACTCGAGCACACTCGGCACATCCAGCACATCCACGTATCGTTCCATGCACTATACACTACTTGAGTAGCAGTTTTCACACCTTATTGATGCAATCTTTTCCCAATATATATTTCTAATGAGTCTGTTAATGAGCATAGCTTTGTTTATGTAACTTTATGGAGGTCTTTTCCATCTATGTTTGATTTTCTTGAAGACATTCAACTAATTTTTCATGCTAGACTGTAAAAATGGCCAGGATCCAAATGGATTCCACCGTTTCGTGCGCCGTCACAGACTTTTTGTATCGGGATGGACATTCCCTGCTGTTGACTTTGGTTGTCTCTTTGTGATGACATGCTATCTTGTTAAATTAGCCGTTAGCTGAAGTATTCGAACGCCATTTTTGTCTGTATGGACAATAAGTAGTTTGCAAGTCGAAAAAAAACTGGAATGATTTACATTTTCCTATGATCAAATCCTTATGTGGACACCTGAGGTGAAAAGAAAAAAAAGGAAAATCCAAAAATTACCCTAAAAAAACAAGTAAATTTAAGTAGGAAGCCAGAGGACAATTTTTAAAAATTCTTGAGACTAACGGGAATTGAACCAGTCCGTTCTACGGCACCAAATCGCCTAGCAACAATTGCACACGCGTTTTTCAGTACTTGACTAACCGCATCTCGGTAGTTCAATTCCCGTTAGTCCTAAAAAAACACCATACTTAAAGAAGGAGAAATAATAGATTGCAAGTCCATACAAGAACTAAATGTACAGGCAGCGGACAGCATCGCATGGAGAATAAAAACCTTTGCCCTATGTGCCGCCTGTGGCACGAAAGAAACAAACAAACTAACTATGATCAAATTAGAACAGAAATAACTGCTCCTATAGAATGCAACTAAATTTGAAATTTCACTTGTTTCCAGTAATAAGATAATTACACCATCGATACCAAGTAATCCATAATACATAACTGCAAAACATGGAAACACGCCCATCACATTTGAAACCGTAACAACATCTACTAATATAAAAACTAATATAAAACTGAGAAAGAAATAATATTTTAAAAATATTACAAGATAAACCGGATGGATTCACAGAGATACAATAGAGTGCGACAGTTTCGACTTTGACTACCATCGTTATGTTGCAAATAGTTGTAATCACGCCTCGAAGTACTCGACGATGAGCCTACAATGTGCACTCATTGTACACTCATTGTACACTCAGTAACCTCACCCGAACTGATCACCACGACACATAGATACATCTGTAAATCAATAGCATATGCTATGTTGTCAGAGTATAACTTGATTAGTTTTTGAAGACCTGTTTATTGTTCCAATCACTTACAGTTTCTGCCGAGAGGAATGAGAACGTTGTTTATCACACAAAAATCGTCCCAGTACTGGTCTCTCAGTATTAATGTCTCCACTAGAAGCAATGGCTATAGCGTGGTATTCTTTTTATTTAGGAGTAAATTAAATACGAACGCTGCACACTTCAATCTGCATGGCAACAACTAATTATCTCCATAAATCGATTCTGAAACGGATTTGTTGTGACAAATCGCAGATCTCCATGTATAATTATCTAATTGAGAAGATGGCTGTGCTGAAATAAATAAAATCCCCATGTCAGGAGGGTGCACATTGGATGATTTCATTAAAGTACGTGTGCCTTTGGCTCATTCCTAGAATAGAGTGTGAAATAGAGTTTTGAAACAGTTAATTTATAGTGAAGTCTATGAACTATGGCAATTAGTCAAGATTTATTCGGAAAATACGTCCCACACAAAATACTTAGGAAAGTGAGTGCCACAAAAAAGTACTTAGGAAAGTGAGTGCCACAAAAAAGTACTTAGGAAAGTGAGTGCCACAAAAAAGTACTTAGGAAAGTGAGTGCCACAAAAAGTACGTAGGACAGTGAGTGCCACAAAAAAGTACTTAGTAAAGTGAGTGGCACAAAAAGTAATTAGGAAAGTGAGTGCCACAAAAAGTACTTAGGAAAGTGAGTGCCACAAAAATGTACTTAGTAAAGTGAGTGCCACATAAAATACTTAGGAAAGTGAGTGCCACGAAAGGTTCTGAAATAAATTTATATGATGTACATTTCTTGTGAACGATTAAGAATTGTATGAATAGTAGACATATTTAACGAGATGTAACATTTTTAGAAACAGCTAATAAAATTCTGGAAGTATTTTGGGAAATTAACATTTTTGGAGTATTTAGTGAAATATAAGCATTTTAGAAGCATTTAGTGAATTGTAACTTTAAGGATGCATTTATTGAATTGTAACATTTTAGAAGCAAGTAGCGAATATTAATATTTTTGAAAGAATTTAGTGAAATATTATGTTTTTGAAACATTTAGGGAAATTTTATGTTTTGGAAAGACAATGAAATGAAACCATTTTCGACATTTTGAATCTATTGTTATAAAAGACGGACTAGCGTGCAATCCCTAAGAACCGATCATATTATGAAAGCCGGATAGAGTCCAATCTTCAAATCAAGAAACTATTATATTATATAAGACGGAATAACGTCCAATCTTCAACTAAAGAAACGATCCTATTATATAAGACGGACTAGTGTTCAATCAACTCAAGAAACGATCAAATTAGAAAAGACGGACTAGTGTTCAATCAACTCAAGAAACGATCAAATTAGAACAGACCGACTAGTGTTCAATGCTTAACTCAAGAAACCATCATGTTATACAATACAGACTACTATTCAATCCTATCCTAAGTGAGTAGTTTTAAGAAAATATAGATTAGGTAAAACCTTTTGTTTAAGCACAATCAGTTTTATGGTCATGCCATGTGTGGTGTATTTCTTTGTATTTCACTTTTGTATTTCTTTGTCCCATTTGTAACCCATTATAATAGTTTTAATCACTTCGTCCTCTGCAAAATATGTGACTTCTACGTATATTTTATTTTGCTAGCGTAACCTAGCTTTCTTCCTGCCTCTATTGCTCATGTATTTTATTCTGCTAGCGTAACCTAGCTTTCTTCCTGTCTCTATAGCTCATGTATTTTATTCTGCTAGCGTAACCTAGCTTTCTTCCTGCCTCTATTGCTCATGTATTTTATTCTGCTAGCGTAACCTAGCTTTCTTCCTGCCTCTATTGCTCATGTATTTTATTCTGCTAGCGTAACCTAGCTTTCTTCCTGCCTCTGTTGCTCATGTATTTTATTCTGCTAGCGTAACCTAGCTTTCTTCCTGCCTCTGTTGCTCATGCATTTTATTCTGCTAGCGTAACCTAGCTTTCTTCCTGCCTCTATTGCTCATGTATTTTATTCTACTAGCGTAACCTAGCTTTCTTCTTGCCTCTATTGCTCATGTATTTTATTCTGCTAGCGTAACCTAGCTTTCTTCCTGCCTCTATTGCTCATGTATTTTATTCTGCTAGCGTAACCTAGCTTTCTTCCTGCCTCTATAGCTCATGCATTTTATTCTGCTAGCGTAACCTAGCTTTCTTCCTGCCTCTATTGCTCATGTATTTTATTCTGCTAGCGTAACCTAGCTTTCTTCCTGCCTCTATTGCTCATGTATTTTATTCTGCTAGCGTAACCTAGCTTTCTTCCTGCCTCTATTGCTCATGTATTTTATTCTGCTAGCGTAACCTAGCTTTCTTCCTGCCTCTATTGCATATGTATTTTATTCTGCTAGCGTAACCTAGCTTTCTACCTGCCTCTATTGCTCATGTATTTTATTCTGCTAGCGTAACCTAGCTTTCTTCCTGCCTCTATTGCTCATGTATTTTATTCTACTAGCGTAACCTAGCTTTCTTCCTGCCTCTATTGCTCATGTATTTTATTCTGCTAGCGTAACCTAGCTTTCTTCCTGCCTCTATTGCTCATGTATTTTATTCTGCTAGCGTAACCTAGCTTTCTTCCTGCCTCTATTGCTCATGTATTTTATTCTGCTAGCGTAACCTAGCTTTCTTCCTGCCTCTATTGCTCATGTATTTTATTCTGCTAGCGTAACCTAGCTTTCTTCCTGCCTCTATTGCTCATGTATTTTATTCTGCTAGCGTAACCTAGCTTTCTTCCTACTTTCTCTTGTTAATATTTTTTCTTAAGTTAAATACATATATTAAATGGCGCTGAATGAAAATATTTGCCCACCGTCAGAGACAAAGTCAAGCTTTATGGAATTCAGCATAACCATACAAAGAAGCGAACAACACAATACAAAAATATAGGTTGTAATCATTAGTCTACTCTACCTCTAAGTGTAGTTTAGACGGAGGTTCTAGTTTAGTGGTGCTGTTCTTTGTGACTGTCGGTGTTTGAAATCGTACTTTACATGATGCAAACATGGACCTAATGTAACCACCTCTTAAATCCATGTTTGTTGTGAAGCTTAGTGTCACGTGTCAGACTAGCAAGTGTCGCTATATCGTCTACAGGAAACATGAAATTAAATACACAGGCGACTAGCTTTGTGACTATGTGTCAACATCTCCGTAACTTACTTGTCAGCACCAGTTATATGAGTAACTTCTCTTCAGGCCCCATTCACCGCTCGTATTCATCTCATGATCTGGGTACATTTTCTCTAGAATTCGTCATTCTTTTACTTACTGGATATTTCGCTGCCGCTAAGATCATGATGTGATGATTTATCCGTTAGAATGTTAGAAACGGATAAAATTGCTATAAGCCCTACGGCATGGATGAGCCACGTGATAATTTCGTGATAATAGACCAAATGTTTACCAAAATAAAATAGCTATATGGATATTACTAAAAGCTAGTGATATATTGAACTTTGTGAGGATAAATATGACAGTCTATCCATGACACCACGACAGCGTCCAAGAATAAACGGTCAGCATGTATGGCCGCCATTACATTTAATTGGAAGAGCACACGACGAACCTGTTTCTTCTGAAGAGTTATACAAACAAGTTCTCCAGACACCGCAGCAGGCCCAACACAAGAGGATAATGTTATGAGAAGGACATCGACAAGTCGGCGCACACAAAAAAAGGAAGCCTCTCACGAACACTCAACTGAAATGTTGTTAATGTCAATATAATCCACAATTCTAGCAATCTTTTGGAGATGTAGATTTTGCTCTTCTGTCCAAGTGTTAATCTCCTTATATCAACAAGAAGCCACGCTATAGAAAACTAGAGAAACCACATTGTGTTAGTCACTTTATACATTGATAAACCAAGTTACCAGGATATTTTTATTACTATATCTCGTATTGTAGCTCAAACATCTAGAGTGAGAGAGAGAGAGAGAGAGAGAGAGAGAGAGAGATAAATGAGTGTGGTAACTAAAAGTGAACATGCGCGGTACGAATCAAATTTTGACAAAATGTTCACAATTAATAAACCGAGAAGTATAATGTGCATGGGTTTTCTCACTGTCTCAACATATGTCAGCTTGTACTCAACATTTGATCAGTGATTATAACACAACATGTACTCAACGTTTGATCAGTGATTATAACACAACATGTACTCAACGTTTGATCAGTGATTATAACACAACATGTACTCAACGTTTGATCAGTGATTATAACAGAACTTGTACTCAACGTTTGATCAGTGATTATAACACAACATGTACTCAACGTTTGATCAGTGATTATAACATAACTTGTACTCAACATTTGATCAGTGATTATATAATAACACGACATTGATGATAAAGAAGGTCCACGAATAAGGGAAGGACATAGGTGGAGATTTATATGCGCTATTCTTAAATCTATTGTAGAATATTTCAGATATTTTGGAAATAAAAACTACATAATATCAATTAACTACATCATAAAATACACTGGTTTTTAGTTCGCATGTTTCTTAATGAAAGGTCATCTGACTGACTAGCAACTAAAGAAAGGTCATAAAACTGACTAGTGACTAAAGAGAAGTCATCAAACTGAATATCGACTAAAGAGAAGTCATCAAACTGAATATCGACGAAAGAGAAGTCATCAAACTGAATATCGACTAAAGAGAAGTCATCAAACTAAATAGCGACTAAAGAAATGTCATGACACTGCCTAGCAACTAAAGAAATATCATAATATTGTATAGAGACTAAAATTAAGTCTTCCTTCTGTTGGAAAGTCTTATCCAGGACCAACAGTCAGTTTTAATTGCTGGAGACACCTGTTCAAGAATGCGCAGTCCGATTTTGTAACATGAGTTTGAGAGACACAGGTCACGCGACGACACTGATTTTTGTTTCCTCCAAGGAAATTCGGCTAAATCATATTAAATTAGATAATGTAGTAATATAATAAACGTATCGGCAATTGAACACGATCCTTTGTTTGGGTAAAACCAGTTCACTTCTACACTAAATATCTGGCAGAAAATTAGACCAACAGTCATTATGGTACATTACCAACAATGCTGTTATTAATCCCTCAATAGATAATAGGTAATACTGCTGTAAAACTATATATAATAGGTTAGACTGCTGTAAAATTATATATAATAGGTAATACTGCTGTAAAACTATATATAATAGGTAATACTGCTGTAAAACTATATATAATAAGTAATACTGCTGTAAAACTATATAATATAGGTTAGACTTCTGGCCATGCTTCTAGTACTAGAAGGTATATTCTGATTTAATAAGGGGTTCGTTTGAATACCCTCCCCCCAGGTCAAACCTTTTCTTCATACCTGCTACTGTTACCGAGTGAAAAAAAACGATGTTGAAGATGATAATGTGTACATACAAAGAATGGCAGATATGGGAAATAACGAGGAGTGAGAGGAGAAAGTTGAGTTCTCTCTGGATTTTTTCAAAAATTATATAATCAACATCTGGCAGACGTCGAGTCGGCATACTCTTGGATAATTGCTGGCACAGAGTACTTATGGGAATGTTCTGTGTGACCATGATGCTGGTTTGTAATCAAGAATCAAGTATGTGACTAGAACTAGGTCAGACTGCATTATTCCACAGAAAATCTATGAGTAACAACTAATTTCTCCAACATTTTTGGGAGCCTAATACTCAATTATTGGGATTATTCTCAACCAGAGAAGAAAATCATCAACGAACATAAAATGTAATAGAAAAAAAATCAATTAAAATGTTTTAAAAAAAAGGATTGTCAGATGGCGTATTAAGAGGTCTAAAACAGTGTTATCTCTTAAACAGGCTTGGCTGGCCATGCAGGAGAAACAATGGACAGAGAAGCTTTTAAAAGAGGTTTCTCAGAATAAAACGACGGATGCAAATAGGGAATGAAGACTGGAGTAATCCAGTATAAATCCTGAAAGGCGCGTCTCTGCCAATTAGGGGATGCAAATTCTCAATTTGGGCTGATTCTCGTGGTAATGTTGAGAAGTGCCTTTTCTCGGGTGATCGCCAATTTATCTAATGCACCGATATCGCACACCAAATCAAGACGGAAAAATATTATTAAGCAAAATAAAGTGGAGGGTAGAAGCATTGTTTGATTTTGTGCATGTCTTCTGTATGATAGTGGACTCTGGTTTGATGTGTACTTTCATATACACAATAATAGTCACTATATTGATTGATTGAACATGCGTTTTAAGCCCATTTCAATCCGAATCCAAAGGTTGTATGTTATATCAGGGCTTTGTTCTATTTTATATTTTTATCTTTATTCTTGCAAAACATTATCCAATAATTTTATTTGTTTAATTTTCTACATTAGATTCCAACATGTTTACCTAATTCGTTTTAATCTGCTAGCTCTTAAAATGGTTTATAATCTTCTACATTTGTTTATTGTATTTTGACACTGAATTAACATGTGTTTCCTTGTGTTTTTCTGATTGTACTTACACAATGGTTTATATCATGTAAATGTAACTTATAATCTATGTAAATTTTATTATCTAAATAAAAAAACTTTCATTACTGCATGTTTTCCAGTGAAGGAGTGCTGGGAAACTATCTATTGGTTGTGGAAATAAAGTCCGCTTTGCCAAAGCAGACGCCTCGACATGTACATGAAGAATTTTGATTGCACCTCCAAAAAAAATCATCCTGTCTCAACCGTGGATTGAACCTGGGACCTCCAGAGTCTGATAAACGGCGTTCCAACCACAATGTCATAAGTGGGATTTTAAAATCATGTTTTATTTCATTACCATGGCTTGTATTGTTCAAGAGCTGATAAGAGAGTAAATCATAGCTAGCGACTCCACGACTACAGCAAACATGGCCATGTCGTATAAGAACATTCCAAACTCAAACCTCGTTGATATCTAGAGTCTGCAGGTATTTACTGATGGATACACTACTGAATCATTTAGTGGAAACATTGCCGTCTAGAGTGTGGAGAGTACAAGGTCAACAATGTGGTGACAGTACAGACTAATGATGTATAACATTGCTGCTGTCAGTAGCAGCAGGGAAAATGTAATAGCTGGAATAACGTCCGATGAAAGCAGACACAGAACCACGACTTCCTGGCACCACTAAGGTTATCATACTTGTATGGCTGATTGCAAAGACGCGCAGGAAATTAATGTGTCTACGGACGAAACATTCTCTTGTCAGATTTCAGAAATTTGATGCGTATCAAGACATTGTTGCACTTGGTCTATGGCGAGCAACACAAAGACACAGTATGCTTGACATATTCTAAGACTAAAGTCTGCCTATCTAGAGTGATGCGAAAGTTGAAAGATTAGTGAGCAGATACTTGTTGTGTCTATTTTCTATCCCCAGGTGAATGATGGTTGATCTTATTCACATTTGGTAGAGGTTGGAGCTTAAGCTGTCATTCCAAGGCCAGATGTGTCGCCTTGGTTGCATTTATTTCATGTTTATTCAAGACTATCTTGATATTTTCCATCCACCGTTTTCTTGGTCTACCTTTTGCTTTACGCCCGGATTGTTTTTCTTTTGTTATATGCTTTTTTTGGTATTTGGCTTGGGTTCATTCTCATAAGGTGACCAAACCATTTTACTTGTTGTCTTTTAATATGTTCAATACATGCTATTATACCAACTCATTTCCTAATTTCTTCATTTCTTATTTTATCTAGTTTGGTAACCATTGCAGCTTTTCTCAGACACTTTATTTCACATGTAACGTTTTTCTTTTGCTGCGAGACTATTAAAGACCATGTTTGACATTGGTAACAGCATATTGGTATAAAAATTATAGATATTATCAGTTAAAAAAAAATAATTCCATCTTGATCTTTGGGAGAAGACGTAATGGTGAAAGTTGGTAGGTCACTGTGTTTGCTTTCTCGCACCTTGTTTCTATTTCTCTGTCTGGTCTCCTATTTTCGGAAAAAATGATGCCTAGATATTTAAACTATTTGGCTTGTTTCACTTTGGTGTTATCTGTTGTTATATCCATTGGTGTTACAGACTTGCAGATTTTCATAACATGTTTTTTTACGTCAATTTTCATGCTGTACTTCTAACATACTAAAAACAGTGCATTGATATTATTTTTATAAATTTTCATAATCTTTGTATATTAGACTTTGATTGTCGGCAAATAGTTAAGTTCCTCATCAGGTTTATTTTGCAATGTTTTTCTCTTGATGTGAGCTTATTTTATTATTCTGTCCATGTATATGTTGAAAAGTAAAGTTGAAAGCACGCAGTCTTGTCTTACTCCAGACCTTGTTTCGAAAGGTTCATCTATTCCATCTGTTTTTCCTACTGAACTTTGGCATTTTTGATATATCGCTTTTATATTATCTAACAGCTGTCCTCTGATGTTATAAATTTTCAAGGTCTCTCATAGAATGTTTCTATCTACTCTGCCGAATGCCCTTTCTTGTCTACAAATACTGTGTTCAAATCTTGATTATATTCGATTGCTTTTTCACTTAGTTGTCTCAGTGTGAAAAGTGCGTCTGTACAGCTTGCTCCTCTTCTGAAGCCAAACTGAGAGGGACACAGCTGTGGTTCTGCAATGTATTGCATTCTCTGTTCTATTATATTTGTGTAGATTTTACCTGTATGACTTAATAAGGAGGTGCCTTTATATGATTCACACTCTTTTACTACCTTTGTTTTTCCATAGTGGTACAATTACTGATTTTTATCAGTCGTCTGGTACTTTTATTTCTTACCAGGCTATTGTGAATAATCTGGCCAACCACTGGACACCTGTGTTTCTAGACACTTTTATTGCTTCGCTTGGTATACCGTTAACTCCTGGTAATTTATTACTTGGGATACGGCTTGTTCTATTTCTGGATTTAGTATATCTGGTTCTGTGGCTTCTATATCTTTTTGATCGTTGGTTGGTCTATATTATGTTGGCATTATTGGGTTGTATTATTCCTGGAAGTATTCTTTCCATCTTGCTTTCCCATTTATGCTATTCACTAAGGATTTGCCATTTTTATCATCGATGATTGTTATGGGATTATAACTATTTTTTCTCATTCGCATTGATTTAATACTTTTGAAAAATTCTCTTGGGTCTGCTTTACATATGTCAATTAAATGTTCTCCATACTTGTTCCATGAATAAACTTGCTCCATATATATATATATATATATATACATATATATATATATATATATATATATATATATATAGAGAGAGAGAGAGAGAGAGAGAGAGATTGAGAGAAAGAGAGAAAGTTGGAGACCCATTGCAGTTAACCTTTGGTGTTGAAACTGTGCATAATATCATATATATATATACAAAACATAAAGATATCGATCGGGATGTACTTCCTTGTTGAATAGTAGCATACAATGCATCCAGTGATGTGTAACCCTATTGACGTAACAAGGAACTAGACAGTTTGTTTAAACAATGCATCCAGTGATGTGTAACCCTATTGACGTAACAAGGAACTAGACAGTTTGTTTAAACAATGCATCTAGTGATGTGTAACCCTATTGACGTAACAAGGAACTCGGCAATTTGTTCAAACAATGACAACAAAATCATAACACAAGAGCAGGAGAAGAAGGTTTTTGAAGATTTTCAATTCTTAGTATTGCACTAATCAACTTGTATCTTCATACCTTTCCATAGGAATAAACTAAGTACCACAAGCATCTTCTAACTCTGCGCTAATTATTGATCATTCCTCTCACGCTGCTCCAGTGTGCACGCTGAAAATTCACACAAAACAATCAAAGAAGCAAATCCTCCCAGTAATCTTACCGTCTGCAGCAAGGATTTCACTAGATAAACAAGCACCCAACCGAATCATCGTTAACATTTTCCTGATGTTATGTCCGTGACGGGGTTATGTAGATCACTTTCTGTAATGAGCTTGTGAAACACCCAGAAATCCTCTTACAGGAAGACATTAATTTTAACAAGTTCCGCAAAACTAGCTCGTAACGCTGGAGCAAAAATAAAATATATAATCTTCCACTGGGAGCAATATTTCTGGAGAAAATGAAAACATGCACATGTGTTATTTAGAAAATAAATATCATTATGTTATGAGTTTTATGTGAAGTATTGTATGGCATATGGGGGTAACAGTCTGCTCGTGTTATGTACAGTAGGCTGAAAAATATAGGTATATGTGTAGTATATAGTATACAGGTATATAGGTATATATTGACACACAATGAAGAATTGAAAGAATATAACAATTGCGGAGACATAATGTTGCTTTCGCAGCCAGAAAACTGAGAAGAAACATAAATATGAAAATTTTGAAAACACTAAAATAGACAAACATTTCTCAGAGAAATTGGAAGATGGAAAGCTAAAACGAGATGTTCATAAATTTTTCTACATGTTTTTTGCAAAAATCACGCCATCCACCTTGTCATTAACTGCCATGAATTCAGGGTCCCACTTCCGCTTAATTATGTCAAACTTTTAATAACTCCCCGCCCCACTAAAATTGTTTATCAGAAAAAAGTACGAAGAACATTACATTGTTCTTTAGATTTTGTGTAGTCTCCTAAGGAATGCTTTCCGTACAGAAGTTTCCAAGGATTGTCACCTCCTGTCAGTAGAGTAGTGTATACCTCTGCTCCAACTAGTTCATCATTCATAGCCAGATCTAGGAAACTATCTGCAGTGATTGTACATCTAGCATTTCTCGCCACCTAGACGTCTGTCACAGAGAACAAATTTGCCATGTTCTCTGTCCTACATCTATTCATCATCCATGGGTATCATTTGGCAGAAGGTACAAGATATCGAGATTAAAGATGGGTATCATTTAGCAGAAGATAAAAGATATCGAGACAAAACATGGGTATCATTTAGCAGAAGATACAAGTTAGATATCGAGACAAGAGATACCGTGACTAATGATGATTTTTTCACAAGTGGTATGTTGTCAGCATTACCATCAATCTTTCATTAGGCGCATGCTACGCTTTTCCTAAAAAGAAGACAGTGGCACTTCTTAGCACATTGAACTAGAAGTTCCAGACCCCCGTTGCTACACTAGAAGTTTCAGGCACCCGTTGCTACACTAGAAGTTCCAGGGACCCGTTGCCATACTAGAAGTTCCAGGCCCCCGTTGCTACACTAGAAGTTCCGGCCCCCGTTGCTACACTAGAAGTTCCAGGCCCCAGTTGCTACACTAGAAGTTCCAGGCCCCAGTTGCTACACTCGAAGTTCCAGGCCCAAGTTGCCATACTAGAAGTTCCAGGCCCCCGTTGCCATACAAGCGATCCATTCAGATAAAATTATGGAGGACAATTAGCTCAATAATAACAATTCATATGGCAATCAGAAGCAAGATGTCACAATTATTTATATAGCAAAAGATAACATAATTCCATAACTACAGACAAAGATAATAATGGACACATTTTAAAGAAATCCTTATCCTGAATGGAGTATGCGGAAGAACCTGCAAACGGCATAATATGCTGTGATGTGAGCAATGTTCTATAAACAAATTACTAGAAAAACAAATATCAGAGTTCTTCTAAGAAGCCATGTTTCTATAATGTGATGTCTAGATATACTAAGTTATGCATACTAAGACGTTAGTTCTCACGATGTTACTAAACAGATGATAATTTATTAGCGAACACAGTATATCTCAAGTACAGAATTGCTTGAGTGAAGCTCATTTCTGAATTCAACAGCAGACAAAATATTATGGTAGAGTGCAGCACTATACATAATTATTTTGGGAACAGAGACTATGCTAGAGTACAGAACTGTTAATGAATATACTGGGAACAGAGACTATGCTAGAGTACAGAACGATTAATGAATATACTGGGAACAGAGACTATTAAGAGAGTACAGGACGATTAATGAATATACTGGCAACACAGACTACGATAGAGTGTGTGTCATGAGACGTATTCTTTCCAGAACGTTGTCTTCCCAATGAACTCTCTGAACCCCCTTCTATCTTGGGCGATGTGGCTTGCATTTTCCAACGTTGTATTCATGTTATCTTTAATGTCGTCAGTCCATCGTCTTCGTGGTCTGCCCTTTCTCCTCCACCCAGGTACTCTGCCCTCCATTATTTGTTTTTCTAAACAGTTGTCTCTTTATATGACGAAACAGGTATAGTTTTCTTTTTGTTATGAATGTTTAGTAACCAACACTCTGGAATCTTCAATGTGTTTATAATATCTGAGTTTCTCTCTTTCCTTTCATGATATTCTAAGTATCTTTCTGTATCTTTCTACGTATATTTCATCTCAAAGGTGTTGATTTTTTTTCTGCTGTCTTAATTAGGGTCCATGTTTCACAGCCGTATGTTGCAACCGGAAAAAATAAATTTCGTGGCATTAGCAATTTCGTTTATATTTTAGAAAAAAAGTTTAGATTAATCTATTATAAATTTCTAGGCACGGTGTTCCCGTAGTTGCCAGTGGTACCATTATTTTCGGGAAGGAGCAGTCGATAATCGAACACCGTAAAGAGAACACAATTGTAAGTGATAAGAGTACTGCACTAACAATGAATATACTGTGAACATAGGCTATGATAGAGAACCGCACTATGATATGTTAATGATACATATGATAATGAACATGTACCATATAATAGCAAGTGCGACGTCAATATATTTTGCTTGACTGAAAATCTGACATGAAAACATTCTGATCTAGAGTTTGTCTTATCCTTGTTTAATGTTGATTGAAAGACGCTGTGAGCGAATTGCTGTACAATTTACTACCTCATAAGAGAACTTTGATGATAGAGCTACATAAATACCCACCTCCGGAACGTCACGTTCACAGCGGGTGTTCAGAAGATCCTTTCTAGTTCCTGAGTGACATTCCATGACGGGGTGGGTATTTGTGTTTCTCTGGCACTGGAGCGCGAACGCTTCTAGTTGGAACTATGTTTACTTAAAAACTTGTATTTTTACCAAGGAACTATGACTGTGGGATGAAAGAAATCCGTGTTCATGTTTAACATTTGGTTCCTGATGTTTCTGGCATCGTGGCATGAATGTTTTGTTTTCTCGTCCAAACTATGGACGATAACTACCACACTCCTTGCTATCGGATCCCTTCTGTCTTGAGACAGAAAATAATTACTTCAAGCTTTACTCTATCCTGAAGAAAAGGGAAAATCGTTGTGAGTCAGCAGGCTCATCAGTGCAGCTAATGACTGTTGACTGGGGTATACATTTATGGTTGTCAGTATTTGTTTGTATTTTGTGTTGCAGGATATTATCAACTTTCGCGGGTTCTACAAATATGTTTGACTTTGTTTATAATTTCCCTTCATGAATAAAGTCTGCTTGTGAGAAATTGTGTAGATGTTTGAGAAATGTCTGCATGTAAGAAAGTGTGCAGAATTTTGAGGAATTATGTCTGCTTGAAAGAAATTATGCAGACTTTAGAGGACGTGTATTTGCTTCTGAGAAATTATACAGACATTTGAGAAATCATGTCTGCTTAAAATAAATTTTGCAGACTTTTGAGGAATTATGCAGATGTTTAAAAAAATATGCAGATATGATGAATAAATAATGGCATGGATATCTTCAGGTGATCATTTGCTTAAGTTTCTCTTTTCATGTCTATTTGCTTCTTTGTGTCATTTATATGCACAATTCATGAAAATTTATATGCACAATCCATGAACATTTATATGCATCATCCATGTACATTTATATGCAATATCTATGTACATTTATATGCACTATCCATGTACATTTAAATGCACCATCCATGTACATTTATATGCACTATCCATGTACATTTAAATGCACCATCCATGTACATTTATATGCACCATCCATGTACATTTTTATGCACCATCCATGTACATTTATATGTCTCATACATGTACATTTATATGCTCCATCCATATACATTTATATGCCTTATCCATGTACATTTATATGCACAATCCATGTACATTAATATGCACAATCCATTCACATTTATATGCATCATCGATGCATATTTATATGCATAAGATCTTTCCTCACAGATTATGACTATGATATAGTGTATGTTTCTTGAAAGTTTATGGTTTACCATAATCTATTTCCCCAGTGTGTTCATTAAAAGTGCTGTACTCTGCCATAATCTATTTCCCCAGTATGTTCATTAATAGTTCTGTACTGTACCATAATCTATTTCCCCAGTGTGTTCATTAATAGTTCTGTACTGTACCATAATCTATTTCCCAAGTGTGTTCATTAATAGTGCTGTACTGTACCATAATCTATTTCCCCAGTGTGTTCATTAATAGTGCTGTACTGTACCATAATCTATTTCCCCAGTATGTTCATTAATAGTTCTGTACTATACCATAATCTATTTCCCCAGTATGTTCATTAATAGTTCTGTACTATACCATAATCTATTTCCCCAGTGTGTTCATTAATAGTGCTGTACTCTGCCATAATCTATTTCCCCAGTATGTTCATTAATAGTTCTGTACTGTACCATAATCTATTTCCCCAGTATGTTCATTAATAGTTCTGTACTGTACAATAATCTATTTCCCCAGTGTGTTCATTAATAGTGCTGTACTGTACCATAATCTATTTCCCCAGTGTGTTCATTAATAGTGCTGTACTGTACCATAATCTATTTCCCCAGTATGTTCATTAATAGTTCTGTACTATACCATAATCTATTTCCCCAGTATGTTCATTAATAGTTCTGTACTATACCATAATCTATTTCCCCAGTGTGTTCATTAATAGTGCTGTACTCTGCCATAATCTATTTCCCCATTGTGTTCATTAATAGTGCTGTACTCTGCCATAATCTATTTCCCCAGTGTGTTCAGTAATAGTTCTGTACTGCACCATAATCTATTTCCCCAGTGTGTTCATTAATATTTCTGTACTGTACCATAATCTATTTCCCCAGTGGGTTCATTAATAGTGCTGTACTGTACCATAATCTATTTCCCCAGTGTGTTCATTAATAGTGCTGTACTGTACCATAATCTATTTCCCCAGTGTGTTCATTAATAGTGCTGTACTGTACCATAATCTATTTCCCTAGTGTGTTCATTAATAGTGCTGTACTGTACCATAATCTATTTCCCCAGTGTGTTCATTAATAGTATTTCCCCAGTGTGTTCATTAATAGTGCTGTACTCTATAATAATCTATTTCCCCACTGTGTTCATTAATAGTGCTGTACTCTATAATAATCTATTTCCCCAGTGTGTTCATTAATAGTTTTGTACTGTACCATAGGCTATTGTAATTGCAAGTGTATTTGATCTTGGTGGCAGTTTGTTTATACCATGTTTGCAAATGTATATACCTCTTCGTGTCAGCTTGTTTACACCTACATTGAAAAGTTATATGCATGCTCACGAATGTTTGTTTTAATCTTTTTGCAAGCTTATCTGCTTGTTCGTATAGGTTTCTTTTCACCCTCTTTGCACGTTTATCTGCCTCTATATGTCGGGTTATGCGATCTTTTTTTGCGAATGTATCTGCTTCTTTGTGTCATTTTATTTGCTCCATGTTTGTAAGTTTATTTGGCTCTTTGTGACTGTATATTTGCACCTTTTTGTAAGTTTGCTCCTTCCTTGTAAGTTTCTCTGCTTCTTAGTGTCCGTTTATTTGCACCATGTGTGTACGTTTATCTGACTCTTTATGTTAGTTTATTTGAATCGTGTGTGTACGTTAATCTGACTCTTTATGCTAGTTTATTGACATCCTGTTTGTAAGTGTATCTACCTTTTCGTGTCAGTTTATTTCGGCGGTCTAGAATGCAGTGTTTCTATACTTAGCATTATTCCATACTTATTGCAAAGGAGAGCAGAATGTTTTCCAAAACGTGTCACACTGAATTATAGCATTTCATTGCATTTAACATATTGCTTCTTGTGTTTGACATTGAGCAAAGTCATCATTGTAGTCTGACCGAGGTGTTATCTGAACTAAGTGTTACCTGAACTAGGTGTTGTCTGAACGAGGTTCTGTCTGAACTAGATGTTGTCTGAACTAGGTGTTATCTGAACTAGGTGTTGTCTGAACTACGTGTCACCTGAACTAGGTGTTGTCTGAACTAGGTGTTGTCTGAACTAGGTGCTACCTGAACTAGGTGTTACCTGAACTAGGTGTTATCTGAACTAGGTGTTGTTGTCTGAAATAGGTGTTGTTGTCTGAACTAGATGTTGTTGTCTGAACTAGGTGTTGTTGACTGAACTAGGTGTTGTTGTCTGAACTAGGTGTTGTCTGAACTAGGTGTTGTTGACTGAACTAGGTGTTGTTGTCTGAACTAGGTGTTGTCTGAACTAGGTGTTACCTGAACTAGGTGTTGTGTGAAGTAGGTGTTGTCTGAACTAGGTGTTGTCTGAACTAGGTGTTGTTGACTGAACTAGGTGTTGTTGTCTGAACTAGGTGTTATCTGAACTAGGTGTTGTTGTCTGAAATAGGTGTTGTTGTCTGAACTAGGTGTTGTTGTCTGAACTAGATGTTGTTGTCTGAACTAGGTGTTGTTGACTGAACTAGGTGTTGTTGTCTGAACTAGGTGTTGTCTGAACTAGGTGTTACCTGAACTAGGTGTTGTCTGAACTAGGTGTTACCTGAACTAGGTGTTGTGTGAAGTAGGTGTTGTCTGAACTAGGTGTTGTCTGAACTAGGTGCTACCTGAACTAGGCGTTGTCTGAACTATGTGTTGTCTGAACTAAGAGTTTTCTGAACTAGGTGTTGTCTGAACTAGGTGTTGTCTGATGTAAGTGTCGTTTGATTTAAGTGTTGTCTGAACTAAGTGAAATAGGTGTTATCTGAACTAAGTGTTGTCTGAAATAGGTATTCTCAACGATTAAACTATGGTTCCTATATCATAAGGGTGTCATTCGTTTTGCTTTTCTTGGTAACCACACAAACATATTCGCAAAAACTATCACGACAATTCAGGTTTGGATAATCATAGCAAGTCTGCGGTCATAATTTATTAAACATGACCGTGGCACGCAGAAACAAAGTATCGGAGTGTGTTGTGAGCTATTGCTTTTTCACAGTACACTGATGGCTTTCTTTAGATTTGCCTCACAATGGTATGCCTGTCGGTTTACAGACTGTTTTTTTTCCTGTACTTGAGACTGCCTCATCTTCATTCTTTAGCGGCGATGATTCAGAGCAATCTCGGTTACATATTGTTCTTAGCTATCGCATAATCACTTGGAGCCCCTTTTGTTAGGACAAATTGTGGATCTTTGCCTTTTTATCTCTTGTCACTCATCCTTCTTTATCTATGTATTTCTCTCTATCTCTCTCTCTCTCTCTCTCTCTCTATATATATATATATATATATATATATATGTAATTAACGGGTACTCTTAACCGGATTAGTTTGCCTATGAAAGATGTTACCAAATCTCCCAGTAAAAGTGCATGAATACCACATTACCAGCAAATCTCCCAGTAAAAGTGCATGAATACCACATTACCAGCAAAGATCCCAGTAAAAGTGCATGAATACCATATTACCAGCAAAGATCTTAGTAAAAGGGAATGAATACCACATTACCAGCAAAGATCCCAGTAAAAGTGCATGAATACCATATTACCAGCAATGATCCCTGTAAAAGTGCATGAATACCACATTACCAGCAAAGATCCTAGTAAAAGTGCATGAATACCACATTACCAGCAATAATAATAATAAAATACCCATATTCCGAAAGGATTGTATGGGTGTCCCACCGAAGACGGATGTGTCGGGCCATTGGCGCAAATAAAACTGCGACACAATGCATTTCCATTCTCTGGACTACATCCTTCTGGAAATCTATTATGACCATGGTCCTGATACAAGAGATATCCAGTGGGAGTTTGAGAATGAACGCTGAAGAAGAAGTATGGGTGTCACAATGAGACATTTGGTGTAGAAAGATCTCCACTCATCTCTATCCCCTACCATCCTGATGAGTTTGAAAACTTCACACCCTGCTCATTCTTTAATATTATCCAGACATGTCTTCTTCTGTCCACCTCGTCTTATTACACCCTCCACTGTAGTTTCAAGAGAATGTTTTGTCATCTGGGCATGTCTCATCACGTATCCGTACCATCGGAATTTACGTAGTTTCACGATTGTCTACAACGGTTCATGTTGCCGAGCTCATGAATTACTTTTATCATGTACTAAAACATTGGTCATATGTACTCGGTAACAGATTCCCAACACACGTCTATAACATTTGTTTTGAAACGCCTGGATTCTTCTCTCTAAATCTGCTGTTAAAGTACATGTCTCACAACAATATAGAAACAGGGCAAAGATCACCGTTAAAATTCTTGTTGCGTTCACTGTGAATGTCCTAACAAGTTACGATCTCTGACTTCACATTGTTATGTCCCAAAAATAATGTCTGTTTCATTTGTACGTTTCTTCAAAGTTTAAAATCTCAACAGACTCACATTTCAGCGTTTTGTTCTTCACTAATTTCTGCTTCTGTGTTCATTTTCAATTCTTATCAGTTAGAAACATATAGTCATGTGAACAGAAATGCGCTTCGTTGCTTTTTTTTCATAATGTATCCTTCATCTTGACACATCTAACGTCAAAGCAGCATGGTTTTTTGACGATGGTTTCCTAAAGTATGAAGTAGAAAATCTTAGTTGAGCCCTTGATGGTTGTTGATAACACCATGAATACGTAGCCCACCATATTACTACTTTTTTCTCGACGTTTGTGCACATTTAGCAACATTTTAACACCCACATCGTTCTGTTGCTACTCACTGGATTCATGGGTTTCTTCTAGTTGTTCTTGCCTACTTGAATCTTGTCCCAAAATTAACACACAAATCTCAGACACACCGCTGTTTATGTATCGCGGCATGAGAACTCTCACTGAATAGTACAGTCAATACGATGATGGAGAATACGATACAAATATACCTGTTTCTTCTTCACCGTTTTCTGCTTCTATGTTCGTTTTCTGTTTCTATGTTCGTTTTCTGTTTCTATGTTCGCTTTCATCTCACGTCATTTAGTCAGCATTTGTCATGTGAACAGATTCTTCCTTCCAACACACCCCCACTTGTCAACAATAAACAAATATCACAATTTAGTTTTCAGATTCCCTCCAATCTTCTCTAATTATTGATGTTATTTACGGAAAGTCACGTGGGTGAAGAGGGCGGGAGTTACACGAAGACGATACACGAAAAAGTGACTCACTTTGCATTTTATTTCACGCTCACTCCAATCAATAATTCCATCAATCAATCACTCCAATAAATAATTAAATAAGTCAACAAGTATTAAACTATTAAACTAAAATAATACTAGAATAACCCGGACAGAGTGTACAGAACTGAGAGTTTGACAGAGTGTCAAGAAAGGACAACACTGTGTAAAGTATACACAGCAAGTATTGTACTTGCGGTCAATAGAAATAAAATGAGCAGTGTAAACTCATCCGTACAATATGTGATATTTATAATATGTTTACCTAGCCTGCATGTTGTCACCTTAAAATCAATCACTGTTACTATGTACAGTGGAATATCGATATATGTTCAATTAGTTCCCGACTGACAAAATATGTATACAATGACATAAATTCGCTATATAAAGTTATAAAATAATGCGCTTTAGAGGAATTCAAATGTAATACGTCAAATGTAATGTCCTCTATTTTCAAATGCCACATAAATCATCACGCAATCGCATTTCTGTTATGTGTTTTATTTTCTATTGAATAAAATCAAATAACTTAGACTGTAATATTAATATTTGTTGATAAAAAATGTACACTTTTCTAATATATTATAGCTTCAGCATTTTCACACCACAATATTTGCAACAGTAATACTACTTACATAGTTTTGATGGCACAATTATTACTATATTATATTACACAAACTACTCAATAAGTTTTGATGCCACATACATTGCTATAAACATTTATAACAACATACAATACTTACAGGTTTATCAGCAAATCCCTCATCTGTCAGATCTCTTGATGCATCTTTGTCGAAATCCTTGCCTCCCTTCATCTTGGAACCGTCTTGGACACTGTTACTGATGACGTAGCCAACACTAATATTTTCTGCCTCCAGTTTGTGAACTTCTGGAACCATTTTGATTCTATTCTGCATATATTTTCTTCTCTGTGCGTCAGCACGTCTGATGAATACGATAGTAATAATGACAGCCACAGTAACAACGCCAGTAACAGCACCCAATATTATTACAACCATAACGTGTTCTTTCTCTTTGTCTCGGCTTGACGGCTCCGTTTCATTGGGAGCAAATATAATCACATCAAACGAGGAATTTGATGCTAGAGGATAGATAGGACTTTGATCGGTGACAACAATCGTCAAGCGATGTTTTCCAGCGTCTTGTAGTGTCAGAGGCCTTCTCAATACGAGATCTCCATTGCCTTTGTTGAGTTCAAACATGGAACGTCCTGAACTTGAAACCAAATGATATTCCAATTCCATATTTGGACCAGAGTCCTCATCCTCGGTAATAATGCTCAGAACGATAGACCCTGGTTTTGCTTCAAAAGGAAGCACAATCGAACTGTTACCACTTTTTGGATAAATTATCCTTGGAACATGATCATTTTGATCGCCGACAGTAATTAGCACAGTGACCGTTCCAGTAAGAGATGGTTCACCTTTATCCACAGCATAAACTGTTAGTGTGTAAAGATGGCAATGTTCACGATCTAACGTTTCCTTAGTGACAATCAAACCGTTTGGCATGATCTCAAATGGATTATCTTTCTCAACAATCGTATAACTAATTTTCCCATTGTCTCCGCTGTCTTTGTCTAATGCAAGCACAGTATTGACCGTTGTGTTAGCTGGCATGTTTTCCATGACTTCAAACTCATATTTCTCCTTCTCAAAAGTTGGTGCCTCGTCATTCACATCCGTCACGTCAACAATAACATCAACAGTTGCAGACCTGCGCTCCATGCCATTATCTGCAGCAACCACCTTGAATTTTAACTGATCGGTTTTTTCGTAGTCGAAAGAATGAACAGCAATGATGTTCCCCCTTGTATCAATTCTCAGGTTGTTGGCACCGACTAGAGTATATGTTATTCGTGCATTTTCTCCAACGTCTTTATCATCAGCAGTCACTCTTAGTAAAATCTGACCAGGTCTGTTGTTTTCAGGGATTGATTTTTGTATAACTCGTTCGCTAAAATATGGTGCGTTGTCATTTTCGTCCTTGACCTATTAGTAATAAAACAAATATGAGTGAGAAAAAAAATTATTGTTCAAATCTGTACTAAAAATCCGAAGAAAATAAATTTGTATAAAATGATATATGTTTTACAACATACTAGTCATACCATATTTTCATAAAAACTGAATATTTATCTGACAAACAACGACAATATGCTTAACATTAACCAATTCTTTACCTTATAACTAGAACATACATTTGTAGGTATCGCCATTTAATCATAATGGCGCAACTAAGGATCAACTCTTCACTGGGACCTTTGTTCTAGTTTTGAGGTATAACCTAACCTTTTGCAGTGTGATTGCAGAAGTTGCAATTACAATTAAAGTATGTTTTATGAAACGGAATATTAATTTGGCATTTGCATTTAGATTAGGAAGGGGGATAAGGGTTTGGATCAGTTTTAAATTTAAAAAATCAATTAGTTAATGTTCTTCTTCTTCTTCTTTCTGTCCTCATGTACCTTTCGGTGTTGAGGGGATAGTGAGTGTACGGTCTTTTACCCTTCTATTTGCCTCTTCTGCTGTTATATTTCCGAGTGTCTCTAATACACTATCCACCTATTACGAAGGCGTCCAATAGCTGGCCTGTTTTCGTATCGTTTGTTAAATGTTTTTTGGATAATACTTTGCTCTTTCTGTCTGGTTATGTGGCCGTAACATTTAACTTGTTGTTTCTGGATGTATTTTATTGTTTACTTGATCCCTAATTGTTTCCTTAGTGCTTCATTCCTGATTTTGTAGTTATAAAGTTATAATTAAAAAATGTGGTTGATATCGTTTGCGTCGGGTGATGTGACGTCACGGCAGCCATTAATTGTATACGGCATTCATTAATTTCATTGGTGTTACACGGACATCCATGACGACTTTTATTTAAAAATGTAAACACTGCGTGCTATTTGTAGCACAGGGAAGAGTTGATCCTTAGTTTTACCATCATAATAATAAGAATAATATAGTAATAACAATAATAATAAACCTTTACTAATAATGATAATACATATAATAATATACTAATAATGGTAATATACTATTAATAAAAATGATAATCATCATCATCATCAAGTGCCGTCTCCGCAACGAACGTTGGCTGCAACGTATCTCCAACATCTCCTGTCTCTTGTCTTGGTGGTGCACTCTGCTAGACTGTAACCTGTCCATCGTGTAATGTTACTCTCCCACTTGTATCTCTGCCTACCTCTTGCTCGCTTCCCTTTGACTTTACCCTCAAGTACGGTCTTCAATAGGGTCATGTCTTTTAATGTGTCCAAAGTATTTTATTTGCCTGATCTTTATTTCTCTTAGTAGTTCTTTCTTCATATTAAGTGTCTTTAGCACCTCTTTATTTGTTTTCATCTCTTTCCATGATGTTCTCCCTATTCTTCTATATACCCACATCTCAAAGGCATCAATTTTGTCTTCTAATTGTTTATTTAGTGTCCATGTTTCTGAGCCATACATTAATATGGAATAGATGTAGCATTTCATAATTCTCATTTTTAACTTGTTTGTAATTTGTTTAGATATTAATTTAAAAAATGATAATATACTACTAATAATAACAGCAACAGTTTAAGCGTATACTGTATAGAACATTAATTCTCAACTATTGTTGGAATTATTCGGTAAAACTACGTTTCTGCATCCTCTTCACGTGATAAGTGAAAAACACGACCCAATGTGTGCGTCGGACTAGGCTAATTGAAATTATGTGATAGTCACACGAGTCTTCTATGCCACCACGACATTCACTTCACAAGTAACTAGTAGTTTTGTTATTAGACCGTGCGTATATTATTTCACATTATTAAAACTCTCTTTATATGACATGTTTTATTTTTTTACTGCCTCATTTCTACACAAAATTCCCACATGTTCTAATTACAACATTGTTATTGTTAGCGATGCAACAACAAGATTACAGGCACTAACCTTGACATTAAATGTGACGGTTCCAGACAATGGTGGATTTCCAGCATCTTGACACAAAACAGACACCTCATGTACAGGCTCAGCTTCTCTGTCAAGTCTTCTCACAACAATAACCTTGTATTCATTAACGTTCAGGGCCTGTAGCTCAAATGCATCGCTGACTATAGAACACGATACTATACCATTCAAACCAGCATCTCGATCGATCACTCCTAGAAGCGCCACCACAGTGCCTAAACGAAAACAAAGCAGCTTGAACACTATTTACTTTACAAAGAACATATACAAAAACAAAACCTACATGCATAATAATATACGACACTGTTACGTAACCTACGATGGTATTTTTAATCTGTATGATATATGATTATTTATATAATATCTTCTTCTGTCTTGATATTGCTACCAAACTGTCACAAAACATGACGATTTATATAGTTATATTTCTGTCTTAATATTGCTAACAAATTGTTACAATATTACTACCACATTATCATAAAATATGGCGATTATTCGTATTTAAAGACAAATGCAGCCAGTCTTTAATTTACTTTAAATATTTAGGCAACAGGATTTGAATAGAAAGTATCTCTCAATAAAGCATGTTTGAGCCTCCATCTGGTACCAGGTATCTCTCAATAGAGCATGTTTGAGCCTCCATCTGGTGCTAGGTATCTCTCAATAGAGCATGTTTGAGCCTCCATCTGGTGCCAGGTATCTCTCAATAGAGCATGTTTGAGCCTCCATCTGGTACCAGGTATCTCTCAATAGAGCATGTTTGAGCCTCCATCTGGTACCAAGTATTTCTCAATAGAGCATGTTTGAGCCTCCATCTGGTGCCGGGTATCTCTCAATAGAGCATGTTTGAGCCTCCATCTGGTGCCGGGTTTTTCACTTCTTTAAAATTTTTATTAATAGTTTCTGAAATATCTTTCTTTTCACTTTATACCCCTATATGTCTTGCGACGTTAGGGATAGAAGAGTGGTCTGTCGACGGTTTTTATTCTGTTCTTCATATATAGGCCTATATATATATATATATGTATGTGTGTGTGTTTTGCTTCCAAAATATACTGTATCTAATTATCTATTTGTTTGAATCTTGTCATGTCTCTCATCAAGATTGCTTTACTATTCTAAACTGTTGTTACGTTTCATATAATTAAAATATGTTAGTCACAGCACAATATTTTTATGAGCTTACGTAATAAATACTGCATAATTTAAACTTGTAAAATCTGTTGATGAATATGAGTACATATAGATGATTTTGTTCATGTATCGATAATTACCGGGTATACTCATGGGGAGATTGGGTTACCTATGGATGTGTCCTGTTTGCAGTGATATTGATTTCTAGACTAACTTCTTTCTGCAGTACACATTCGACGTTAGCGTTTCATATTTGGCTACACTGTTGTCTTTTTTCTTTCACTACTTCTTACTACTTACTTAGTACTTGTCCATACCCACTATGTGTCTGTTCCTTAGATTGATCACCACTAGATTGTGAGCCAGGATTTTGGTAGCTCAGACTCGTTGCACTGACTACAGAAATCATTCCGTAATGGGTATATATCACACATTTGTAAGTGTGATATCTTGTGTTACAGTAATCACATTGTGTCGAGCATTTGTTAACATGCACATTACTCATGTTCTCGTGTTCACAAGAAATGTGCACTCACGCAAATAATTCTTGTGTTTCAGTATGAGACATTTGCGCTCGTGTTAATAAGTTCTCTCTGCAAGCGCCATCTGTTATCGTTTTAACAGCTCGTTTATTCATGTGTGTTTTAGTTATAGATATAAATACATTTATTGTTATAGATAAGTACATTTGTTGCTACAGTTCAATATAGGTTTATTGTTGCAGATACATATATATTTGTTATAGATAAATATATGTTCGTTTTATTGTTTGTTTTAGAACCCCAGGAATTACGAGCGATTAGCGCTTACTTCCTATGTGCTATGGGGAGTTTTCTTATGTTTCTTTTATACCCAGGAGGCTTTACCTTTGTTATAGATAAATATAGGTTTATAAATATAGTAGAATAGTTCTCTGGAGAAGGTCTCCCTATGAACTGTTATAGGCTTGTTCCCGTAGCCTCTTTGATTTCATTTGATCCATTGCATGGTCTTTCTCTGGCGTTATAGCCGTAATGTCTGTCTCACGGCTATATGTTTCTATAGTATGTACTATGTTTATAATATCTGTTGGTAATCTTGACCTGTGTGAAAACCACTTAAGCTGTTGTCTCTTGGTGTATTCAAATTCTGATATTGTTTTGGTTATCTGTTTGATGTTATCATTTCTAATTCTATCTCTAAATGACACTCCGAGTTCTTTGTAGGCACTCTATATACATATATACGTTGGTGTTATAGATAACTAAATGTTTGTTGCTATATAAAAATATGTTTGTTGTTATAAATAAATATGTTTCCTGTTATAAATAAATATGTTTCCTGTTATAAATAAATATGTTTCCTGTTATAAATAAATATGTTTCCTGTTATACATAAATATATGTTTCCTGTTATAAATAAATATATAGTTGCTGCTATTGATAAGTATACATTTATTAATGAGAAATGTGTCAATATTTACTCTGTGTACACTCACCTACTGGTGTAATTCTACATAGCATTTGTGAATATTCACATACAGGTGTAATACTTACATAACTGCCAACGACAATCCCCAGAGATCTCTGAGAACTAATCCAATTTGTAAACAAGATGTCATCCCGCGGTGAAATCCTGCTGGCATACTGATGGTGAAACCTTGCTGACAAACTGAGGGTGAACCCATGCTGAATACTGAGTGTGAAACCCTGCTGGTTCACTGAGGGTGAACCCATGCTGGCATACTGAGTGCAAAACAAGAATAACGATATGTTGAATCAACGACAAACTGGAGCTCACCTGACTGGGCCATCTCAGAGACAGCACCACCAAACATTGTGTTGAGATTAATGCTTGGAGCACTGTTTGTTGTATCTTCGATCGTGATGTCAATTTCCGTCCGGGACAACAGCGGAGGAATTCCTTTATCCATGCATTCCACCTGAATCCTAAATATAATTAAAAGTCACATTTATCGGAATAATTGTCACATTATTAGGATTAAAATTAATGCATGTCTTCCAAACGTATTCTCTGAGATCTATCTCTATTGAGGGAATGAAATAAATCTTGCGTTAAATCATCGCTGACCTGAAGTCAGTTGTTGTATGTGCGAACTCGCGGAGATTCCATCACGCCTCCATAAGTAACACGTCTACTTTATGTAGCTAGTACATATATATTATATATATATATATATATATATAATATATATATATATATATATATATATATATATATATATATATATATATATATATATATATATATATATATATATATATATTGTTAGCATAAGTTTCTGGATCAGTAGAAGCTAAGTCATTCTATATTCGTGATTCTTGATTAGAAAACTGGCCTCAGAGCACGTGGGGCATTCCCATAAGTGCTCCGCCCTCTGTTCCAGCAGCCATTCGAGTCGATGGTGTTTCGAGTCCATGTTCGCCGAAACAGACGTCGACATCAGGGCACGACTCTAGCCCTTGCGACAGGTTTCTTTGTTGTTCCGCCCACCCACGCCGTGTCCGTAACTAGTTCAAGCACAACGTCAGTCTGTCGGAACAACATGGTAACTGTTATCGAAGGTTACGACTACGGGATTGTATAGGTGACGTGCCATGATGCTTATAACCTCAATATAAAGGCATGTCATCTACTAAGGTTTTCTGTTGCATGGTTGGTTTGTCTGGAGAGCCATTGGTGAGACCCACAGACACAGCCGCATGCGCGAATGAAATTTTAATGAAATTCTATATAATTTTGTGATACAATGACATTCATGCACCACAAATAAACTAAATGATGTAGATCAACAATACCTGAATGTCTCTCCTTGTCTTTCCAACAGCGAACCTGCAACCGTTATGTCACCAGTAGAGGTATTAATAGCAAAGTACTTTGTCACGTCATCTCGTTCTTGTGGAGAGAATCGATACTCCTTTACTCCATACGGTGCCGTGTCCAGGTCTGTGGCTGTCACACTGTGGAATATATCATGTAATTATATGTGATATATGCATGAAGTGTGGGCTTCGTATAATCATTGGATAGCTGGTGACTGAGATTAGGATGTAATTGTATTCATTGATGGCTGTGTCCGTGGTGTGAAGGATGTGACAGGGGATTTAGAATAAGTAGGCCCGCGAACCGTTTAGTGCGTTTAAAAACTGCCGTTATTTATACATATGTAACTCTATGATTTAAATTCATGACATATTCTATGCAACGTAACAGTTGTAATGTCCATACGTAAACTATTATTCAGTGCAAATTAACAGATTTTTCAATATGTTTGTTCGCAATATAAAATATGAATAGATATACAATCATACTGTAAATGTGTGTATTTACAATTGCTTGGCATTGCGTTCATTTGAAGTTGTTTATTTGCGTTCGTTCTCAAACTCCTGCTGAATCTCCCTTGCAGCAGGACTAGTAGTACTAATAGATCTCCAGCAGGATCTATTCAGAGAAAGGAGATGAATTGTGCCACCGTTTTATTTGCGCCAAATGACCTGACACATCCGAATTCGGCGATTTATTTAGTTTATTCATTGTTGTTCATAAGAATTGATCGCGACTGACAAATCATTTCTCTACTAGCGACACATTATATGGTCAATGCTGAATAACAACATGTTTTAGATGTTTTTTCCCGCCGAAGACGGATGTGTCGGGCCATTGGCGCAAATAAAACGGCGACACAACGCATTTCCATTCTCTGCACTACATCCTTCTGGAAATCTAATAGGACCATGGTCCTGATACAAGAGATATCCAGTGGGAGTTTGAGAATGAACGCTGAAGAAGAAGAGAAGATGTGTTTTCAGTTGAAAAAAAAACACAAATGTGTACAGTGAAACGATGACAATGATGAAAAACTCATCTTGTTATCCGTGAGAAAGTAGCTCTTAACAGCCCATAACCTTTCTGACAAAAGAATAGTTCTTTTCAGTTGTGTAAACCAGGTAAAATCCACTCATATAAGGTTCTCTCAACGGCATTGTTGTGAAAAGAGTGGGTGGGAGTGGGAGAGGATATATGGACATTGTAACGAATGTTTAATATCAGGATACATTGCTGATACCATGAACATTTTTTATATGCCTATAGAATGTCATACAATATTTAAATTACCCTACATGAATTTTAATAATCTATTAATTTCATTATTAATATATAAGAAGAACAATTAATTATTATTCAGGGATTTAAAAAAAAATCTAGTTCGCACGAAGATCACAGGAATGTGCCGATATTAAGAAACCAACATAATCACTACAGAATGTGAAATGTGAATTATAAAATCATGGGGAATAATGAACTATTGGGTTGCATGCACAAAAGCATGTTATTGTGAGTACTGGTTATTGAGGTATTAAAATGCATTTCTTTTCTTGTTTATTTTTAAATATGTCTACATTAGAGAGCTATTGCCACGCTTATCGAAGAATGTAAGACAATTACTTCCTGTATGAGAATGAAGGTTGATTTTGTTACTTCTCGGGGACCACTAAAGCTGTTCACACCTCTAGGAACTACAGGCGATGAATCTCATGTTTGCTGTTTGCATTTGGGGATTGGAGACTCCAGCACTTTATTTTATACACAGAAGACTCACTTCATCTTCTCAGATAAAACGATGCCCATTACCTACTCCGTTTTGTGGCTCATAGCTTAACTTCTGAATTTCTTTGACAAACATCTCCAGCTTATATAAGCAAATGAGACCGAATTGGTAGTCACATGTATCATTTCAGAGCGATGTCAGTAGAGATCTCGATAATATATAGTAAAACTTAGATCACGTTCAAGTTGTCTAAGAATAAACCAAGTAGACAAAACTGTTATGATCGAGTAGGCAGGTGAAAGATCGATACATATGGAAGCAGACTGTGTGAGTGTATAGCAATAATAGATTAGATGTTATCTTGAAGATGTTCACACAAACAATTGATATAGTTATAGTATTCTAGCAGCTATTATTCATCATATAAATGTGACTCGCCTACGTCTACTGTACTCTTATTTACCTCAAAACGTTATATATATATATATATATATATATATATATATAATATATATATATATATATATATATATATATATATATATATATATACTATATAATAGGTCGTACGCTTTTGTTGTTACTCAATATTTCTATTGACCTACCTAGCCACCTTAGTTCCAACTCCGGCTGTCTCTGGTAAACTAACATTATAAAGCGCCTGGTCAAACACCGGTGCGTTGTCATTGACATCATCGACGTTGATCACAATGGAGACACTTCCACTAAGTGATGGTTGACCCCCATCACGTGCAATCAATACGAGGGTGTGAACAGGAGATGTTTCTCGATCTAGTTCCTGACGGACTACAAGATTGACCTGGAAAAAAAAGCAACAACATTTTTTTAATATGTGATATTCTTGATGACTTCAATTAGTGACTGTTTAATCTTATGAGACATCGGTACATGTGTTTCATGAACAGACATGATACGTTGTTGAAGACCTTACTTGAGGTTAAGACGAGGGGAGCCGAGCAAGCGGTAGGCAGAGATGCAAGCGAGAGAGTGACATAACGAGATGGACAGGTTGCAGTCTAGCAGATGTACCATCAAGACAAGAGACAGGGGGTGTCGGTGATCTGTTGCAGCTAACCTTCGTTTCAGAGACGACACTTAACGCTGACAAGATTTCCTTGCTTACTGGGGTAGTGAAAAGACATAATCAACAAATTGCAATAATCAACACATTTTCACAAGTTATTTATATCAGAATTTAAATACACCATTTCTGATTGATTTTGACATGCTGATTTCCAATATTATAATACAATTCACCATTAAGTTCTGGGTTTTAGTAGAGGACGACGAGATGCAGGTCAGTGAACATTGCATCTTTGCTCTTTTGTGATAAACTCCTAGGTGACGGAGAACGCTAGATCTGACAACACTGTGACAAACTCCTAGGTGACGGACAACGCTAGATCTGACAACAGCGTGACAAACTCCTATGTGATGGAGAACGCTGGATCTGACAACACTGTGACAAACTCCTAGGTGACGGAGAACGCTGGATCTAACATCACTGTGATAAACTCCAAGGTGGCGGAGAACGCTGGATCTGACATCACTGTGACAAACTCCTAGGTGACGGAGAACGCTAGATCTGACATCACTGTGATACTCCTATGTGACGGAGAACGCTAGATCTGACATCACTGTGACAAACTCCTAGGTGACGGAGAACGCTGGATCTGACATCACTGTGATAAACTCCTAGGTGGCGGAGAACGCTGGATCTGACATCACTGTGACAAACTCCTATGTGATGGAGAACGCTGGATCTGACATCACTGTGACAAACTCCTATGTGACGGAGAACGCTAGATCTGACATCACTGTGATACTCCTATGTGACAGAGAACGCTAGATCTGACATCACTGTGACAAACTCCTAGGTGACGGAGAACGCTGGATCTGACATCACTGTGATAAACTCCTAGGTGGCGGAGAACGCTGGATCTGACATCACTGTGACAAACTCCTATGTGATGGAGAACGCTGGATCTGACATCACTGTGACAAACTCCTATGTGACGGAGAACGCTAGATCTGACATCACTGTGACAAACTCCTATGTGATGGAGAACGCCGGATCTGACATCACTGTGATAAACTCCTATGTGATGGAGAACGCCGGATCTGACATCACTGTGATAAACTCCTAGGTGACGGAGAATGCTAGATGTGTCATCACTGTGGGTGGGTTAACAAATATAACATAAGAGTGATGATATAGTTAACCCAGAAGTGTGTGTTGTGCTCTTGGAAGGACGTGGTGATCCTGAGATAATGGCGAACTAGAATGCCTCCCATTTGTGACATAACAGACTTCCCATACCCTCCCCCATACAATAATGATACCTGTAGACAACCTCACATGAGTACACACTTAAAGAGAACCTGTGCTTTTGTCCGAAAGACTATGGACTGTCCAGAGCTACTTGCCCATAGCTAAAGGAATTATTTCATAACCATTACATTTATCCTTTCTTCTTTTTATTTTAGCGTTTTCCCCTTTGTGCCTTGCAGCGTCAAGGGTGGAAGGGTTCTATGGATATGGATTTGTATGTGCTTCATATGTGTTTGTTTTCGTTGACTCTTTTGTTTCTGTAATCCATCATTTTCACGGTCTGGCTTTGTATCCATCGTTTTTGCATAGTAATGCTTTTTGAGGGACTGTCTTATAAGTAGCCTGGAAGCATGTGAAATCCACTTAATCTGTTGTCTTCCGATGTAATCCAGGATTGGCATTGTGTGTGTGAGTCTTCTTATGTTTTCGTTTCTGATTATATCTTTTGTTGTTTCTCATAGGTTTCTACGTAGACAAGTCATTTCTGTTGCAACAAGTTTTCTTGTGGCTTCTGTTGTTAATGTCAACGTTTGACATTGGTAGCTTAATGATGGCATGATGGTAGGCTGGTACTATGTTTATATAGTGTAATGTTGGTGTTAATGATCACATTTTGTTTTTGATAATAGGAGACATCTGCCCAGGTATGTTATGTTGCATATGTTGGATTTATTTGGTGTTTTTCCCATTTATATCACATGAATCTTCCAAATAAGTGAATTATTTCATCTGTTAAAGTTGTTGGTCATCAATGAGAATAGTGGTATTTCTTCTGTTTTTGCGATTGACATTAGGTCGGTTGTTGTTTTGTGTGTGTGTTATCTTCATGTTGGGTGCAGTCTAATTATCTGTGTTGCTGTAGATTATTGCTTGCTAGTCTGCAAAAAGAATTTCGCTCAGAAGGTCGTTTAGGTTGTCTTCTCCATTGGTGTTTACAATTTTACATATACAACCCATATATGTGATGAATAGTAAGGGAGATAAAACACATCATTGTCGTGCACCAGAGTGTATGTGAAATTTGTCTGAAAGACCTACACTCGTTCTAACTGCACATTGACTACCTGTGTAACTACTCCTGCCCAAATAGATTACGTGTTGTGAAACCCCATATTGTGATAGTTTTTTCCGTAGTTGTTGTCTGTCTACTCTGTTGAAGGATTTTTCTTGGTCGACAAACGTGATATACAATTCTTGGTTGTGTTCCGTTGTTGTTTTTGTGTGTGTGGTATTGTTCCAGTTAACTTCATGTAAACATGGCATCTGTACAGCTCTTGTTCTTAGGAAATCCCATTAGAGCGTTGCTAAGCTGTGGTTCGATCAATGCTCGTAATCTTCTTTCTAGAATTGTATTGACAGTTTTCCCACTGTGGCTTAGAAGTGAAATAATCTCTTTCGCTGTCTTTTTACGTCCACATATGTATTCTTACAACATTTCCCCAGTCTTCAAGTGTTCTTGTGCATTCCATATTATATTAAACAGCTTATGTAACAATTGTATCCATATATCTGCTGCTGCTTATATTAATTTGACTTGTATGTTATCGGGTCCTGAGGATTTGTTTGAAAGAGTTGTTTGTATGGTACTTTCTATTTCTGCGAGCACTATGTGTGGTTCTAACTCTTCCGTTATATTGTTTACTATGATGTCCTCCCCATTGTATTTTAAATTTAGCAATTTTAAAAAATACTATTTCCACCTTCCCATAATTCTCTCTGTTCATTGATTATCTTTCTATTTTCATCATTTATTATTTCGGATGATTTATATTTACCTTCCTGTTTCTCATTTCTAAATAATGGAACAGAAATGTTATAATCATTCTTCAATCTTCAAGAGTAATGTAATTGTCAATGTTAAAGAGAATACAAATTGAACTGAGAGAGAATATATCTAAAAACCGTCCGCATTAAAAATAAATACAAACAATACCACTCCATTATTCAATACCACGCCGTATTGAATACCGTTTTTGGCGATACAATTCTAGATTTTACAAAACCATGAAAAACAAATAGGTCTACTTTAAATTATAGGCATGTCTGAGATTTCTCTATTGAACATTTTTTGTGTTCCCATAGTTTTGTTATTACTAAGTGATTGCATGGCATCAGCGTCAGATCGATGACGAAATCCTGATTGTCATTGAGTAAACAGAATTGATGAGAAAATTCTCCGTGCCTGTAAAATATGAAGGATAAGAGTGTGTTAGTTTGTGATTGTCCGCGCATTGATCTTCCAATACTTTATCGCAGTGAAATCATTTTTCAAATTTCTTGTTATTGCACAAGGAAATTCATAGAAATGAACATTTTGTTGATGTGAGCTTTTAGTTGAAGAAATATCTATTAAATGTTTGTCACACAACATATTCCAAATGTCCATCCTCATATTTGATGACTGTCAATAAATTAGCTCAAAAACTAGGGGCGTGGAAAGTGCCTGATCAATTTTGACATTTTGACAGTTGTTGACGCATAGGGAATATGGACTAAAGTTGACGTCAATAGTACTGTTGTTTACTTACCATGTAAATAGTTTGGATTTGACAATTTTTTCTAAATATGTTGTTTTACGTGCTTTTACTGTAAACCATTTTTAGAAAGGGAGAGGGAGAGCAGAAACGTTATGACGCAATTAATCAATTAATCACGCAATAAAAAAAAACACGCAATTTATGACGTGGTCACATAGTTCATGACAGTTTTTGGCAAGCAGGGAGAGGATAAAAAAATAAGCCAAACTTATTTTTCGTATTTTCAGACACTACACTCCCCTCCGCCAATATTGACGTAATTTATGAACATTCACCTGGGATGAGGGGGTGAAGGTGGTACGATAATTCAGTAGGACATATGTTAATGTGAGATATGAGAGAATAGATATTGAGTCTATGAATAAACCATTAGTCATAAAACAGATTGAAGGTGTGAATCAACCAATAGTTAGAAAACAAGATTAAGGCTGTGAATCAACCATCAGGCTTAAAACAGATTGAGGCTATGAATCAAGTCATATAACAGATTGAGTCTATGAATCAACAAGGAGTCCCAAAACAGATTGGAGCTATAAATGAACCTTGCATCATAAAATATATTGAGGTTATGAATCAACCATGAGGCATAAAACCGATTGAAGTGTATGCATCAACAATGAGTCACAAAACATATTGAAGCAATGAATTAACCGTCATATATAGAACAGATTGAGGATATGAATGAACCATAAAGCATAAATCATTTTGAAGTTATGAATCAACCATAAGATATAAAACATTTTGAAGTTATGAATCAACCATAAGGCACAAACATTTTAAAGTTATGAATCAACCATAAGGCATAAAACATTTTGAAGTTATGAATCAACCATAAGGCATAAAACAGAATGATGATGCTTGATACTTTTTTTTTGGCACATGAATGAAAAGAGACAGAATTGAGTTTGTTTCGTAAGTGAAATGTACCTCTTACTGTGAGGTATGCTGATTTCAACCGCGGACATCGTTCCGGTGTTGTTATATCGGATCTTTGCAACCATCAACAATAGTGGAGGTCACGGTTCTGGTAATCTAATACACCATTGCTTCTTTTTCTTATGGTCTATTCCGTGTGGCCTATGTTATCATCTTTCAACAGTCTTCTATTTCGTGTGCTGTCAATCATTTCCGATACCGATGTTCTCCCATGTCACAGTGGTAGGTTGTCAAGCATCTTCTCACATGGTCTTCCCTACTCCTTTAGCTCTACAACTTGCCCGTTGTTATAACGTGTTCCGTCTTCCCTCTTCTCATATGTCAAAAAAATGTGGACTGTCTTTTTCTGATGAGGGTAAGCAACTCTTTTTGAATTAACTTCTTTCAAGATATCTTCATTACGCGTTTTATCTATCTATGGTGTTTTGAACATTCTTCTATAAAACCACATGTCTGCTGCTTCTATATAATTTTCACTGTTCTGTTAAGTGTCCAAGATTAACTTCCATACATGATAATTGGAATATATAACTTCTAATATAACGTGGTCTATATAACTTCTAATATAACTTGGTCTATGTAACTTCTAATAACTCTCTCACCTAAATTGCCAACGATATATTTCTACACGGAATGGTCTTCATCTTGTGGAATATTGCCTTTACCTGGGCAATTCTACACCACGACCTTACTTACATATAGTAAAAAGCTGAGGTCTATCTGTATCTTCTGATTATATTAATCTTGTGTGTTTTTATAGTAATGTAAGCGAAAATTAGAAACAATCAAAATTTGTAGGGCATGTAATGAGAAAAGTTTTTTTTTTTTTTTTTTTTTTTCGTTCGCTCCATTGTAACCACCACGGATATCCGTGCGATTTCCGCCGGGAGCGTGATTACGTTGTGCCACCGTTATGCGCCTTGTAGGCCTAGCACATCCGATTTCGACATGCCTTGACAATTCGGGTGGGCTACCCTTAGCCTGTGACAGCCTCTATATCTGTCTCCAGGCACGCGTAGTGGAGACTCTTCGCCCAGACGATTTTTTGCTCTCGTCTGACTCGAACGAGGTGTTCCACTGTCTATGAACTTGCCTCGTGTAATTGGACGTGCTGTGTCTGTGCCCATTGGGTACTGAACCGTTTCTCATCCGTGAGCCTGGTTCCTTAAGGGGAAGAACTCAACAGAGGAGTTGGACCCTGGCTCTTTCGCCCTCTTAGCCGAGGTGTCATTCACCGACATCGTGTACCCCTTGTCCAAGATCGAGTCTCACACCACGCGTTCGAGAGCAAGGCGTTCCCGAACTGAGCGTCCTTGTCCCAATAGCGCCTGAGCCCATCAGGTACTGAACCCTTTCTCTCTTCAAGTGTATTTCCGGTGTAGGAAAACCTGACAGTAGAGTTGGGCCAGGGCTAAATCGTTGTCACTTTTGTGCCTGAGCGCATCGAGTACGGAACCCTTTCTCTCTGCAAGTGTACTTCCGGTATAGGAAACCTTGACAGTAGAGTTGGGCCAGGACTACCATCGTTGTCCCTTTCTTGCCTAAGCCCATCGGGTACAGAACCCTTTCTCTTCGCGAGCATATTTCCGGTTTAGGAAGGCTCGACATTAGAGTTGGATTAGGTCTTCTTGCTTTACCAAACGCCAATGAATGGGTCTGGGTCTCTGCCTGTAAGGAACACAGGTAACCAGAAGCTCGTCTCGAGCTGACGGAGCTTGTAGTTCCCTTTCCTAGGAACTTTTCATTTTCTATTTGCAGTTCGCGCTGCCCTCTAGCGCTGTTCTGCCCTTTCATTGTTTTACTGTACTCGGTATGAAATATATTTGTCTCTCACCATGTGTCTACCTTTACGTGCATTTTACATTGGCCGCCCCTCCAATGTTCGGACTGGACTGACTAGCTTCACTGTATGTCGACAGTGTCGCTATATGTGGTGCTGCTGGTGGTGTCGGAGATATTGTCTGTCTCTTGTGCCGTCAAATCTCTTTCCATCTGCTACCTCCACATTCTCGGACACGATCCCCAAATAATTTGGCCAGAATCAGCTCGAGCTGCTGTATTTCTGTTTCCAGGGTGCACCGCGTGGAGGCACATTTGGGATCTTTGTTATCTGCTAACCCTGGGTCCGCCTATAGCAATGCGTTCCCTTTGCACCCCATGAGAAAAGTAAAACTTGAACATTAGTAACCACCGGAAAGATCAAGAGGAGAAGAGACAAAGAGAGAAATTTCTAGTTGATTTGTCACTGCGTTAAAAAAAAGTTACCAACTGAATTTATTAAAGAGACAGAGAGTTGTGGAGAAGCATGATCGCTTAATGCACTCGGCATGACACTTGATTGATTGTTTGATTGACAAGCTTGTTTTCATTACGCAACTTTATTTTGTCGCATGAAGCTGAAAGTAAGCCAATTAACATTCTTTGATTGTTGAACGAATAAATAGTATATTACCTTTTGTTGAAAGAATAAATGTTATATTACTTTTTGTTGAAAGAATAAATGCTATATTAATTTCTGTTGAAAGAATAAATGTTATATTACTTTTTTGAAAGAATAAATGTTATATTACTTTTTATTGAAAGAATAAATGTTATATTAATTTCTGTTGAAAGAATAAATGTCAAATTACTTTTTAAACAGTTTCTTAATGTATTTTCACTGTGTCCTTCATTCAAAATTGATTATATTTCAATAATTTAAGGACTGAGGTTATAACACCATAGGTACACATTCCCTTTTAGCAGATAGTGAAATATCTTTCCCCCCGAACGCTGGATTTTCATGCGTCTAATTCGACCCCCTCATTCACTGTTCTCTGCTTGTTCATAAATTCCGTCAGTCTCTGCGCTAATCATCCGCCCATTAAGAGCTCGTGTTTCATCCTTCAATAAGCAATCCAGTATTCCTCTCAAAATATCCCCGTTTTCATATTTTAAGTGTCCCCCACAGGAGTCTTTGTATCAAGTGTGTCAGCTGGCTCACTTATAGCTCTCTAGGGTGACATGAACAATACATTTTTACGGATTCCTGAATGGCAGAGATATCTATGTATTCAGACCCATTGAATGCGTTCATTGTTTATTGTACGTAATAATACGAAGCGGTAGACGAAATTTGAATCAGGTCTGTTCAGCTAGTACCCATTGCCCGTGCAACGTTATTACTTATATATTAACAGGGAATCATACATATACATGAATATTTGCTAGGCAGTAAGCATTAGTTTATATAATTTAGATCAAGGGGGATCTAGGATGTAAGCATTGGTTTAGGGGTTATATAATTTATATCAAGGGGGAGCTAGGATGTAAGCATTGGTTTAGGGGTTATATAATTTATATCAAGGGGGAGCTAGGATGTAAGCATTGGTTTAGGGGTTATATAATTTATATCAAGGGGGAGCTAGGATGTAAGCATTGATTTAGGGGTTATATAATATATATAAAGGGGGAGCTAGGATGTAAGCATTGGTTTAGGGGTTATATAATTTCTATCAAGGGGGAGCTAGGATGTAAGCATTAGTTTAGGGGTTATATAATTTATATCAAGGGGATGCTAGAGTGTAAGCATTGTTTATATAATTTATATCAAGGGGGTGCTAGAGTGTAAGCATTGGTTTATATAACTTATATCAAGGGGTGCTAGAGTGTAAGCATTGGTTTGGGGGTTATATAATTTATATCAAGGGGGTGCTAGAGTGTAAGCATTGGTTTATATAACTTATGTCAAGGAGTCCCAGGATGTAAGCATTGGTTTATATAATTTATATCAAGGGGGTGCTAGAGTGTAAGCATTGGTTTATATAACTTATATCAAGGGGGTGCTAGGGTGTAAGCATTGGTTTATATAATTTATATCAAGGGGTGCTAGAGTGTAAGCATTGGTTTATATAACTTATATCAAGGGGGTGCAATGATGTAAGCATTGGTTTATGGTGTTGGTTCATCACAAGCGCTTATGACCATTTGCTAAATTTACTTTTGAAAATTCAGTTAGAATTATGACTTTTGTTATGAGTTCGTAAATGGCTAATAAGCCCTATTCGGGCTGCAAATGTCATTGGACAGTTTGAGCATAGAATGACGATTTTAGACGATCTTTTTGTCTACCCATGTCTTTCTAGCAAGTCTTCACTATTTAGCTGCTGCACTTCTCTTTTCACAAGATGCCGCGCCTCTTCTAGACCGTGATCACCATGTAGATCTATTTTGTGCCACTTCTTCCCATGTATCTTGCCCTATTTCAAAAGCTTTGAGCTCTTTAATGAGCCCTTGTAGCTCTCCTTTTGGACACTTTGAGATTGTATGTCCTTCAGCAATTCACCATAAAGTAAGTTTTGCAGGCGATGATCTGGTATACGTACCAGATGACCTGCCCAGCGAATCTGTGTCTGCATCAGAATAGTGTCTTCTTCTTCTTCCTCTTTCGTTCACCCGAAACATGTCTATATCTGTAATTCTGTCTCCCGAATAAAACTCACAGTCTTCTGCAGTTCATATTGTCCCATAGAGCTTTGATTCCAGTGTGTTTTGTGCGTGGCATCCTGATTATCTGTGCACCTTTTGGCTGGTTGGCTCCGTCTTCAATACTCTGTTTACTTGGGTGGGATTGCCCGACCAGTCTTAGTTTCCAGCCCCTGATGGCTGAACTAAGACTCATCACCACTACACGGTGCTGGCCTCGATGTGGGGGGGGGGATAGTGTCAATGCTAGGGATATCATATTTGTCACAGACAGTGGTATCCGGAATCTTGTCTTGGCTTCTAATGTTCATAACGTTTCTGAGACAATCTGTATAAAAGTGATATAATTTCCTCACATATCGTCTATACACAATCCATGGTTCACCAGCGTACAACAGCACTGGAAGTAAAGTACAAAAGGGAATGCTGGGATGTAAGCATTGATTTATATAACTTATATCGAGGAAATGCTGGGGTGTATACAATTTATATGAACAGAGGACTGATCTATATAATCTATACTAATGCTCTGAATGTAGGATATATTACGTCCACCGGGAGGGGAATACACAACATATAGCCTGAAGAGCACAAATACAACATTATACAATTGGGAGAAACCGACCCATTTAAGGGTTCATGCATAAATATATTTAGGATATCTAAAAAATTATTGAATAATGAGTCTCGAACAGTGTTGACAAGATTTATCTACCCCACAGGAGGGTCACGGAAGAAAATTTGCTCTGAAAAATAGCATGGGGGAACAGAAACGTCGAGAGCCACTTAACAATAAGAAAGTGGGTGTTGGCACAAAAACTGAGAATTACTACTCTACATGATAAGTGTATACTCAACACGGGCTTATTAATCTTGTTATACAGTGATGCACCGATGTACAGTAGAACAACGCAGTGACTTGTTATTAACACAAACATAATGTGTAGTTCAGTCTTTACTGATCAGTAGAAACAGATATTTACCTCACTTGCTGTATAACTGTACTAGTCTACAAATTATTATTCCCATAAATAATATTTGCTGAATATGTGATCTACAACGTTATAGTTGTATCTCTAGCAATCGCACGACAAAGTAGAATACACCAATTAATTCAAGCAAAAAAAAATCCTTATAAAATACTTTTCATAAAGAATTTAATTTTGGAGAAATATCATGATGATAGAATGAATGACTCACACATTAATATAATGACGGTAGAATGAATGACTCACACATTAATATCATGAAGGTAGAATGAATGACTCATACATTAATATAATGACGGTAGAATGAATGACTCACATATTAATATCATGAAGGTAGAATGAATGACTCATACATTAATATAATGACGGTAGAATGAATGGCCCATACATTAATATGACGGTAGAATGAATGACTCATACATTAATATCATGAAGGTAGAATGAATGACTCACATATTAATATAATGATGGTAGAATGAATGACTCACATTAATATCATGAAGGTAGAATGAATGACTCACATATTAATATCCTGACAGATATTGAGAAATGATTGAACACTATATTTTTAATTACCCGTATAACATCCCCGACAGAGGAGATCGCAAATTGTTGACACAAAAAATACCGGAGTATTAGTTGAAGGATATGGCTTCTACCCAGAACGTGATAACTGAAAGTGCTTTGTTAGATTAAATTTAATAGAATTGATTAGAATTGATCTTTGTGACAGTACGTTGGTCATTGGAGGAATACAAATTAATCAATAATCATTGGGGGAGTTTAACATATGTAATATTATTGAAATATATATTTTAGAGCAGACTCTTAATCACTGACCAGCACAAACTAAACAATTGTGCAAAAATAGATATGTACAATGTATTTCCATAGAGGCTTCTTCTTCTTCTTCTTCTTCTTTCGTTCACTTGAAACATGTCTATATCTGTAATTCTATCACCTTAATAAAACTCACTGTCTTTTGTAGTTCATACAGTGTCCCATAGAGATTTGATTCCAGTGTTGTTTCCTCTGGCCAATATGTCTGCCTCAGCGTTTCATGCTCAGAACACTCTTGAAGTATATGTTCGGCACTTTGTGTTGCCTGTCCACATGTACACATGGCCGTGTTACCAATATTGAACTTTGTATACATGTGACTGCGGAGTCGGTTGTGTCCTGTTCTGAGATGTAGAATTATAACTTGTTCTGATCTGTTCATGTGATAGTCATCTTGTGTTGGTGTTTGTGGCTTTCTTATTGACTTGATCATCTGTTTTTTCTGATGGTAGGTGATTGGTGTATCTGGTTGGTCTTCGGCAGCACCTTCCTTAGCCAGTTGGTCAGATTTTTCATTTCCTGGTATTTCACAGTGAGAGGGTATCCACACCATAGAGGCAACTTGACATATATGTATGTTAAGCAAGATATTTTAGTTGACAACAGCTAGAGCAGTGTTTCCCAACCTTTTTTGTACCATGCCCCATCTAAGTATTTATAACATTCTGATCCCCCCCCTATACATGTCATGTCATGTGACGTATTCCTTCCAGAACGTTGTCTTCCCAATGAACTGTCTGAACCTCTCACTGTCTTGGGAGATGTGGCTTGCATTTTCTAGCGATGTATTCATGTTATCTTTAATGTCGTCAGTCCATCATCTTTTGGTCTGCCCTTTCTCCTCTTCCCAGGTATTCTTCCTTCCATTATTTGTCTTTCTAAACAGTTGTGTCTCTTTATATGACCAAACAGGCGTAGTTTTCTTTTTGTTATTGTGTTTAGTAACCAACACTCTGGAATTTTCAATTTGTTTATAATATGTTCGTTTCTGATTTTTTCCTTCCATGTTATTCTAAGTATCTTTCTGTAGCATTTCAGCTCGAAGGCGTTGATCTTCTTTGCCGCTGTTTTACTTTGCCCCTATACATATTTTTTAATTTTCAAAAAATGAAATATTCTCTAATTAAACCTAATTACAACATGTTCGAATTGCCCCCCCCCCCTGAACAATCATATTGCCCCACCCATGTGGGGCGTGGGCCCCACGTTAGGAAACACTGTGCTAGAGTTTAGTCTTTACCCATGCCATATGTTCTTAACGTGTGTGTATAACTAGTCACTATTATATACAATGCCTTCCAGTCTTCTACTAATTTCCCTAAATTTACATTGATGATTTTGCTGTGAGATTGTGTTTTTTTTCGGTTTAGTAGAATATTCTTGATATGTTGAGGTAAGCTTCTCTCAGTTGCGATCGTTTAATCAAATCTAGTTCCTTCAAAATAACGGAAGTTGTCGTTTGGCGAAGAATAACCTCCGAGGTATATAATACAACATACGAGGTATATAATATAACCTACGAGGTATATAATACAACATACGAGGTATATAATGAAACATACGAGGTATATAATGCAACTTATATAATACAACATACGAGGTATATAATACAACCTACGAGGTATATAATACAACATACGAGGTATATAATATAACCTACGAGTTATATAATACAATATACAAGGTATATAATACAACCTACGAGGTATATAATACAACATACGAGGTATATAATGAAACATACGAGGTATATAATGCAACATACGCGTTATATAATGCAACATACGAAGTATATAATGCAACTTATATACTACAACATACAAGGTATATAATACAACCTACGAGGTATATAATGCAACTTATATAATACAAACTACGAGGTATATAATACAACATACGAGGTATATACTACAACATACAAGGTATATAATACAACCTACGAGGTATATAATACAACCTACGAGGTATATAATACAACATACGAGGTATATAATACAACATACGAGGTATATAATACAACATACGAGGTATATACTACAACATACAAGGTATATAATACAACCTACGAGGTAGATAATACAACCTACGAGGTATATAATACAACCTACGAGGTATATAATACAACCTTTAAGTGTGTAGTTGTTGCTGTGAGATTGTGCTCAATTATCAACTACTTTCTTACCACTAATAACGCCTCCTTCTGAGTAGAACGCTTCTTCAATAGACACACACAATTTAAAAAAGCATAAAGTAGGATAAAAGAATTTGAACAAAGTCCGCTGAAACGGCAACCTAAAGAAGCGATTTTAGTCATGACTTTCAACTTGCATTCTAAGTTACTATAAATATGGACCGGTCGAACGACGCACAGACAACCACACAGCAAACACGCACACTGCACAGGTATGTAAATTACCCGAGAGCAACAAACATTTTAATATTAGCACGTACCAAAGGCTTCATGGCTACAAGGACCAATTAGGTCTACTTGTATACATAATTAAAAACACACAGGTCCGTAGATAAAGGGAGGAGTTTGGAATGTTCTACGCCTCCCTCCCCCTTTTTTTAGCACATTGGAACATGGCTTTTAGTACTATGAACTTGATGAAAAGGCGGGTAATGTCAAGAAGATGTGATTGTATTCACCGTATATATATTCTCAATCTACAGATTATATTATATTATTATTCATAAAACATTACACTAAGCCGAAAGCTGGTCTCCTGGGTATGAAAGACAGCTCTAAGAAACCACCCACACTACACATAGGAAGTAAAAGAAAATTGTTCGTAATTATTGGGATCTAAACAAGCAATCCCAAAATGACGTTATTCTGTGTATAAAACTAGTTTTTTTATTATTTTTTTGTTTAGATTAGTTTGAATAAGTAAATGGTAGATCAATAAGAAAACTATAAATATTACAACTACATAACACAATAAGGAAATATATTGTGTTCAACCATGACCGTCTCAAATAAAGACCGTACAACAGAATTAATTAGGACCCTATTCGTAACGTTTTTGTTTATTGTTGCCAAATTTTGATAATCTCATGCCAAAAATAGTCAAGATGACTCCAAGTATATAAATAGTGACCAACCAAAATCTAAACAGTAATCAAAAACGTCACGAATAGGGTCCTAATTAATTCTGTAGGAAGGTTGTCTATTAAGCCGTATTCAACTCAAGTACTTAGAACTCTTCAATGTCATGGGTATGGCAAGTCAGATCACTGAGATTAACAAAACACGCTTGTTTCCCTTGCGTTTGTCATGAAGAGTAATCAACAGGATTTGATGCCGCTGAAGGGCTGTAGGGAAAAGTAACACAGAGACAGCAAGAATTTTAGTTCTCCCCCTCCCCGGTGCTAATCAAGCTACCAAATCTGTCCATTATTCTTTGTATGTGGCTGTCATGTGAGGCAAGGGGACCTGAACGCTTCACTTCCTGTGCCAAGTAACAGCTTCATATGTCCAAAATCACATACGACTATTCTATCAACATCACGTGACTTCTATCACAAATCATAAGAGACACAGATACGTCTTACGTAAAGAGGGGAGGGGGGATGCCTACCAACAAAAAGTAATTTTCTTCCAATTCTTGAGAAACTGTAAGTTTTCATTCTTTAGATTTTAATGACGCTTTTTTCTAGAACACCATTAAGACAGAGGAATGGTCTTTTTTTGGTCTGCTCCTTAGTGCTGTGGGCGTGAACCCACCAACCCTCTCCGTATATGAATCCACCAACCCTCTATTTATGTGAAACCGCCAACCATCTCCATATGTGAACCCGCCAACCATCTCCATATGTGAACCCACCAACCCTCTCCTTATGTGAACCCACCAACTATCTCCTTATGTGAACTCACCAACCCTCTCCTTATGTGAACACACCAACCCTCTCCTTATGTGAACCCACCAACCCTCTCCTTATGTGAACCCACCAACCCTCTCCTTATGTGAACCCACCAAACCTCTCTTTATGTGAATCCACCAACCCTCTCTTTATGTGAATCCCCCAACGTTCTCCTTATGTGAACCCACCAACCCTCTCCATATCTATGAGCTTGGATACCATAATCAGTATGTGTCATTTATTATGTTGACAACATAATCAGTATGTGTCATTTATTGTGTTGACAACATAATCAGTATGTGTCATTTATTGTGTTGACAACATAATCAGTATGTCATTTATTGTGTTGACAACATAATCAGTATGTGTCATTTATTATGTTGACAACATAATCAGTATGTGTCATTTATTATGTTAACAACATAATCAGTATGTGTCATTTATTGTGTTGACAACATAATCAGTATGTGTCATTTATTATGTTGACAACATAATCAGTATGTGTCATTTATTATGTTGACAACATAATCAGTATGTGTCATTTATTGTGTTGACAACATAATCAGTATGTGTCATTTATTGTGTTGACAACATAATCAGTATGTGTCATTTATTGTGTTAACAACATAATCAGTATGTGTCATTTATTATGTTAACAACATAATCAGTATGTGTCATTTATTATGTTAACAACATAATCAGTATGTGTCATTTATTATGTTAACAACATAATCAGTATGTGTCATTTATTATGTTAACAACATAATCAGTATGTGTCATTTATTATGTTAACAACATAATCAGTATGTGTCATTTATTATGTTAACAACATAATCAGTATGTGTCATTTATTATGTTAACAACATAATCAGTATGTGTCATTTATTATGTTAACAACATAATCAGTATGTGTCATTTATTATGTTGACATACTGTGACTGATGTCACTGAGCCTATTATCTTCAAGTCAGTAAAACATCATATGACACTCGTCAACAAATTATAGAATTGTTCTTATGGATTGCTCTCACATAGATCAGCGATGTGGACGAGGTGTTACATGAGCTCTCACATAGATCAGCGATGTGGACGAGGTGTTACATGAGCTCTCACATAGATCAGCGATGTGGACGAGGTGTTACATGAGCTCTCACATAGATCAGCGATGTGGACGAGGTGTTACATGAGCTCTCACATAGATCAGCGATGTGGACGAGGTGTTACATGAGCTCTCACATAGATCAGCGATGTGGACGAGGTGTTACATGAGCTCTCACATAGATCAGCGATGTGGACGAGGTGTTACATGAGCTCTCACATAGATCAGCGATGTGGACGAGGTGTTACATGAGCTCTCACATAGATCAGCGATGTGGACGAGGTGTTACATGAGCTCTCACATAGATCAGCGATGTGGACGAGGTGTTACATGAGCTCTCACATAGATCAGCGATGTGGACGAGGTGTTACATGAGCTTTTACATAAAGTTTATGTAGGAGTCCCTGCGCAAGTGACCCCAGATCAGTATATACTCATCATCAAATAGCGTCCTGTAAACGAAAGTTGGCTGTAACGGACCTCCAACATCCCATATCTCATGCTTTGGTGGTGAAATGTGCTACACTGTTACCTGTCCATCTCGAGATGTTTCCCACTTGTATCTCTGCCTACCTTTTTGCTAGCATCCGATCGACTCTACCCTCAAGTAAAGGGAGCCGCGTTAGCGCAGTGGTTAGAGCTCTGGCTTCGCAAATGAGTGGTCCTGGGTTCATTCCCCAGTTGAGGCGGAAATGTTTTTCAGATCGCAACGGCTCTTGGGTCGACCCAGCCTTAAATGGGTACCGGATTAATCCGGGAAGTAAAGCCTGTGAGGGAGAGGAGATGGCTACCGCCATCATTTGCAGAGCCTCTGAAATGTGAGATCGCTAACATCTCGCACCTCTACGACATTAATAAATGTTATGGGTTACTTTACTTACTACCCTCAAGTAAGGTCTTCAACAACATAGGTCCTACCTCTCCTTATAGTACACATCAAAGATAATTGAGTTTCTGGGTATACAAGAATACCTTAGTAAACACTAGATCAAGATGTGAAACAGGGTATGAATGAACAGTTGCACTTCCAATTCGTAACATAGTAGTCAGTTCTTTCATTCAACTTTGATGTTCTTCAATTTCGCGTAACAGAGCAGCTTCAAAATTTATACGCGACTACACTCGCGTAGATTTGGAGATCAATAATAGCATAGGGCATTTGGAATTCGCTGTAAATTATGAGATAAATAGTAACAGATGACAGATTTGGAATGGACTCTAAATTGATGAAACAACTTAGAGGATGTGGATGTTCTGGTCGACCTTGTTCTGTTGTCCTACAACCACACACAGACGAGAGAACAGATGACTATTCTAAATGACAGGTCACGGTAAGTGAACTAGAATATACATAGAGAGAAGTCACGGATGATTAGAATATACATAAATACACAGATTATTAGACTATCTGCAGTGTATTAAAACATGAGGCTATGTATACATATACACTCCTACATATTTATTTATTCAATCAGAGACTTTCTTACAAAAATATAAAGTACTTTTCTTCATATTTGTGGAAAATTCTTTAATTGTGTATTTTGTGAGATTGTAATGCTTTTTTGTGTGGAGAAAACCATTAAGACAGGGGAAAGGTATACCTGTTCTTCTTCTTTCGTTAACTTGAAAAATGTCTATATCTGTAACTGTCTTCTGAATAAAATTCACTGTATTTTGTAGTTCATGCAGTGGCCATGGTTCCAGTTTTGCTTCCTCTGGCCACTATGTCTCCCTCAGCATTTCATACTCAGAACAATCTTGAAGTATATGTTTGACACTTTGTGCAGCATTTCATACTCAGAACAATCTTGAAGTATATGTTTGACACTTTGTGCTGCATTTCATACTCAGAACAATCTTGAAGTATATGTTTGACACTTTGTGCTGCATTTCATACTCAGAACAATCTTGAAGTATATGTTTGACACTTTGTGCTGCATTTCATACTCAGAACAATCTTGAAGTATATGTTTGACACTTTGTGCTGCATTTCATACTCAGAACAATCTTGAAGTATATGTTTGACACTTTGTGCTGCATTTCATACTCAGAACAATCTTGAAGTATATGTTTGACACTTTGTGCTGCATTTCATACTCAGAACAATCTTGAAGTATATGTTTGACACTTTGTGCTGCATTTCATACTCAGAACAATCTTGAAGTATATGTTTGACACTTTGTGCAGCATTTCATACTCAGAACAATCTTGAAGTATATGTTTGACACTTTGTGCTGCATTTCATACTCAGAACAATCTTGAAGTATATGTTTGACACTTTGTGCAGCATTTCATACTCAGAACAATCTTGAAGTATATGTTTGACACTTTGTGCAGCATTTCATACTCAGAACAATCTTGAAGTATATGTTTGACACTTTGTGCTGCATTTCATACTCAGAACAATCTTGAAGTATATGTTTGACACTTTGTGCTGCATTTCATACTCAGAACAATCTTGAAGTATATGTTTGACACTTTGTGCTGCATTTCATACTCAGAACAATCTTGAAGTATATGATTGACACTTTGTGCTGCATTTCATACTCAGAACAATCTTGAAGTATATGTTTGACACTTTGTGCTGCATTTCATACTCAGAACAATCTTGAAGTATATGTTTGACACTTTGTGCTGCATTTCATACTCAGAACAATCTTGAAGTATATGTTTGACACTTTGTGCAGCATTTCATACTCAGAACAATCTTGAAGTATATGTTTGACACTTTGTGCAGCATTTCATACTCAGAACAATCTTGAAGTATATGTTTGACACTTTGTGCTGCATTTCATACTCAGAACAATCTTGAAGTATATGTTTGACACTTTGTGCTGCATTTCATACTCAGAACAATCTTGAAGTATATGTTTGACACTTTGTGCTGCATTTCATACTCAGAACAATCTTGAAGTATATGTTTGACACTTTGTGCTGCATTTCATACTCAGAACAATCTTGAAGTATATGTTTGACACTTTGTGCTGCATTTCATACTCAGAACAATCTTGAAGTATATGTTTGACACTTTGTGCTGCATTTCATACTCAGAACAATCTTGAAGTATATGTTTGACACTTTGTGCTGCATTTCATACTCAGAACAATCTTGAAGTATATGTTTGACACTTTGTGCAGCATTTCATACTCAGAACAATCTTGAAGTATATGTTTGACACTTTGTGCAGCATTTCATACTCAGAACAATCTTGAAGTATATGTTTGACACTTTGTGCTGCATTTCATACTCAGAACAATCTTGAAGTATATGTTTGACACTTTGTGCTGCATTTCATACTCAGAACAATCTTGAAGTATATGTTTGACACTTTGTGCTGCATTTCATACTCAGAACAATCTTGAAGTATATGTTTGACACTTTGTGCTGCATTTCATACTCAGAACAATCTTGAAGTATATGTTTGACACTTTGTGCTGCATTTCATACTCAGAACAATCTTGAAGTATATGTTTGACACTTTGTGCTGCATTTCATACTCAGAACAATCTTGAAGTATATGATTGACACTTTGTGCTGCATTTCATACTCAGAACAATCTTGAAGTATATGTTTGACACTTTGTGCTGCATTTCATACTCAGAACAATCTTGAAGTATATGTTTGACACTTTGTGCTGCATTTCATACTCAGAACAATCTTGAAGTATATGTTTGACACTTTGTGCAGCATTTCATACTCAGAACAATCTTGAAGTATATGTTTGACACTTTGTGCAGCATTTCATACTCAGAACAATCTTGAAGTATATGTTTGACACTTTGTGCTGCATTTCATACTCAGAACAATCTTGAAGTATATGTTTGACACTTTGTGCTGCATTTCATACTCAGAACAATCTTGAAGTATATGTTTGACACTTTGTGCTGCATTTCATACTCAGAACAATCTTGAAGTATATGTTTGACACTTTGTGCTGCATTTCATACTCAGAACAATCTTGAAGTATATGTTTGACACTTTGTGCTGCATTTCATACTCAGAACAATCTTGAAGTATATGTTTGACACTTTGTGCTGCATTTCATACTCAGAACAATCTTGAAGTATATGTTTGACACTTTGTGCTGCATTTCCATATGTACACATAACCGTGTTGCCAATCTTGAACTTTGTGTGCATTTTACTACGGTGTCGGTTGTGTCCCGTTCTAAGGAGTAGAATTACAACTTGTTCTGATCTGCACATAATGTGATAGTCATCTTGTGTTGGTCTTTCTGGCTTTCTTATTGACTTGATCATGTTTTTTCTTATGGTACGTGATTGGTACATCTGATTGGTTTTCGGCAGTACCTTCCTTAGCCAATTGGTCTGCTTTTTCATTTTCTGGTTTTACACAGTGAAAGGGTATCCACTGCATAGTTACCCTATACTGGTAAGACAGTTCATTAATTAGTTTTTGTAAGTCTGTTAGTTTTCCAGACTAGAGATTTGGAAGCACTGACCTTGCATCTGTCAGGAATACCACAGGCTGTGGACCAGCGTTGGAGCTCTGTAGTTTTCAGTTGCCACCCTAATTGCCTGGATTTCTGCATGATAATTATTGCAGAATTTCCCTGTTGGTGTTCTGATGGTATCTCTAGGATTGTGTGGATATTCTACATTCTATATCTACACCTGCACCTCCACGTCTCCTTGCATATTCTGTGTTGATCCATCTGTGTATACTCTGACCCATATGTCTAGTGGATATTCCTAGTCCAAAAAACTACGGGTGACTGTCTTGAGTTGTACACTATTCTGTTCGTCCTCGTTTAGTATTCCTTTCTCGTGCGTCTGAATCTATATTAGTATTCCATGCCTTTCATTTCAAGGGGTTTGTTCAGGTATAGACCTTAAGTTGTTTTCAACTTCAGGGAGGTCTGTAAGTTGTCTATGGAGTCGTTTTTATTGGTGGATAAAGCTGCTTCCGTCCAGTCGCCTCATTGCTAGATTTTGGAATCTTTCCTTCATTGGATGACTTGGCATACACTGAAACTTTTCTGCTTGAATTAGTACTTCTGTGTCTCTGCGTTCGCCATGTATCTGCATTCTCCCCATTTTCTGCATCTCTACTATTGGTGTTGATTTCACTGCTCCTAAAATTATTCTAAGCGCCTGGTTTTGCACTTTATCTAGATCTTGTAATGTGGTGCTTGATGCAGGATACCATGCAACTGAACCATATTCCAGGTGTGATCTTATGCTTTGTTGGTAAACTTTACAGAGTATATATTCCCACTGGCTCCCAATGTGGTTCCACTTAGATAACTTTCTCCTGACTTTTGTTGTTGCCTTGTTTATGTATTGCCTCCCTGTCAACTTATCATAAAAAATAAATCTGAGGTATGTGGGTTGTTTGTCTTCTTTAAAAAGCTCTCCATCTATCTTGATAACACCGGATTTTTTGTTTTGGTGGGAGGGTAAAGAATGTAGTGCTGCACTTATGTGTGTTAATGCTGACGCACCAACTATTTGCCTATAAGGTTAGGGCATCAATTGCTCTTTGTATTTGTTTAGTGGCCACTGGCACATGTTCTTCCATGCACCAGTTCACAAGGTCGTCAGCATACATTACCACTTTGATACCGTGTGGTCGTTCGGCAACTATGGCATTGATGTAAACTAAAAAAAGTTTGGGTGACAGGTCTCCTCCCTGGGGGACTACTTGTCGCAGTAGGACTTTCTTGCTCTTGCGATCATCCTAGTACTAAAAATCATGTTCAGCTTTGCTAAAGGGAGGGGTGATTTGAACCCCCAAACCCTTCCCTTTACTAAGGGCCTGGGTAGGAATGAAATAACTGGAAGAAATTGCTACGGATATATTGTAAAAATACAGCCCATAACATTCAAGATCATATTTGTGATACATGAAGCACTTCAGCATATATGACACACTCCATACCATTTCAGTCCTTCAACGGAAGCATTTCAATGGGCATAATTTTACTTGGTGGCGATCAACTCATCACTAAAACTTCCATTAGTGGCATGAAAGAATAACACTACTGCCTCCTGCTTACTCTAGAATTAGGCTTTGATACTGTCAATCAACCTCTTCGTACCGGAAGTAGCTAAAGATAGTACACGATGAAAGAGATTTATTCATGCAAGACATCTTTGAGATAAACATATTGACTAATGGGAAACAAGCATTCTAAAATGTTGCATTTGACTATTCCCTTGATGTGTATTGGCTGAAACACAAAGTATGCTCATTGATCAATCTATCTATTCCATTGTCTGCTCTTTGCTGTTATTGTAAGACTTCGCAGGATTGAATAACGATCGGTTTTCAGGCTATTGTACGTTTGGTTGCTTCATATGCCGTAATATTGTGATATCTCAGAATTGTCATTTTTTTCAATCAACCTTCTTTTTGTTCTTCCTCTATATCTTGATGTTTGCATTGTCATGTTGTATGCTCTTGCTACTGGCCAATAAGGATGCATTTCTCATTAAATGACCGAACCATTTCAGTCTCTGTTTTTAAATATATTTGACCACAATGTTGTTGCAACAGTTCTTGTAATCTCTTCATTGTTCACGTGATCTCTTCTTGTTCTGGCTGATGTTTTTCTTAGACATTTCTTTTTTCCATTTAGTAAGCTTTCTCTCTTATTCTTGTGTTAGTGTCCATGTCTTACAGTGATAACACAATGTTGGTATGAAGATTGAATGTATAATAATAGTGATCACTGAAATTCACGGGAATCGCAAATGAGTCAGTAAGAAGGCTTGTTATCCTATTCGCAAGTATGCTTTATTTTGTCGACGTTCACTGTCGGTGACATAACCAGGGAAGTCTTATATATAATTTCCAGTAATGAGAGAGCAGACAGACTTACGCACAATGCATCAATAGATGTTAGGTTGACAATAGATAATAGAACGTAAGGAAATTATTTCACGAGAGTCTGCTGGATGCAGACTCAGGAATTGACGAGACATCGTGGTTGAGATTAAGAAATGTGATATTAAACGTGAAAGTAATACAACTGAATGTCTAGAGGGAAGAATAAGGAGGATATTCAAACAGCGAACCACAAGAACCATTAGCACGCATACTCTTCGACATTTGCTGCGGGAGACTGAACAGCTATACGTTTACCCGGAGTACAATGATATTGGTTCATAAGAGTTAACAGTCCTCGTACAGACTTGCAAGTCTCAGTGACTAGATTCTCGTTTTATGCTTATCATCGGGCAGACTTCTTCTTGCTGTTAAGTTCCTGCATATTACCATCATCTAGTGTGAAGAACGGAATGTGTTGTGCCATGGTTTAAAGCTTAGCTGCAATCGCAGCACTTTTCGGCCTGACACATCCGTTTTCAGCATGGTTTCGTGGTCACTGAACCTCAATGGGATGGGACAGCCAATTCCATCCCAAAACATCCTTAGTCGCATCCTATAACATGCGTGGCAACTAGTAGTATTGCTATTCTCTACCTCCCTTCCGCCCCTCGAGTCTCAGCAACAAACGGAAAGAGGAAAGACTTACAAGTCTCAGAAATTTCATTTTCATAATCTTGTTAACATGGGACATGCCTGTAAGTGCTAGCAACTTCATTCTCGTTGTCTGGTTATCACAATAAAATAATCATTATTGTAATCTCAGCTATGAAGGTTCTTTGTAATTGGCTTTAATATTAAAGTTTCAGTTGCTACATCCAATTATTTTTGATCTGGGAACAGTAGGCATCCCACTCGCACAACACTACTGGGATGTGTAATATTTGATTGATTTCTTCCTTCGTTCATGACGTTTACTACTTGGAAACCACATCTCCTGTCGACAATGCTGTCTTAACACATAGGCCCGTTGGGCATTTGCCCGGGGGCCCATGAGCATATGGGCCCCATGCGAATATGTTGTATGGTTATTTTGTATTCCTGGGGGGGGGGCACTTTTTCTTTGCCCAGGGGCCCAACACTATTGCTTTGCCCAGGGGCCCAAAATGGTGTAAAGACGGCTCTGCCTGTCGACATAGTTCTATGTTTTATTAATTGTCAGTAAGCAAATCGATGCACCAAGAAATGACCTTATGGAGTAAACTTCAACTTGTACTTATAATGATAAACAAAGGTTAGCCTTATGGAAAAAGCTTATAGAACATCATTAGTTTTAATGATAGTCCGTCGTGTCTAAGTAGAACTTTCTAAAAATCTGTGTTTTACGTAAGTACCTTATATTGATTATCTTAAAATCTTGATACACCAAGGTTGGTACCCTATGTAATAAGCTTAAATTCTCACTCAAAATCTTGATACACCAAGTTTGGATACTATGACACAAGCTTCAACTATCACGATCAATACTCCGCGGTTGGACCCTATAGAACAAGCTTCAAATCTCACGTATAATCTTAAATGGTTTTAATTGTGTAGATGATTGACTTCAATGTATCCTGGTTTCCCATATGTGTCCTGTCCTACCCAACGAAAAGAGACATCGCCAGGCAAAAAGTACGCCTAAAAGCACGTAACTGAGTAGCTTGAAGAGAAAAATCACAAGGCATCTCCGAAGAAATGTATCTTTTAAATAAATGTTCATAATCTAAATTCTATCCCGCACCGTCTTGACCATATGGCAAACAGCTTAACCACAAGGCCAGCTAGTATATATATATACTAGTCTGTTCTTTGTGACAACAGCAGAGCCATAGATAGGGATCGTTATATTTTTAAAGCCACCATCTTCCTCTCCCACAATAGAAACATTGAAGAATGTACTTTATATTGTTTTACTATTAAAATAATAGAAAACGTTATATCACGGGAGAAACCATTAAATCATTTGAGAAAGCACTATATCACGGGAGAAACCATTAAATCATTTGAGAAAACACTATATCACGGGAGAAACCATTAAATCATTTGAGAAAACACTATATCACGTAAAAAGTAAGCCCAACACACAACTTCTGTGTGTTTTCTTGTAGCACAACAATACTATATTGTTAGTATAGAAATGTCTTCAGACTTCAATCACATTTTGTTCGTATAGAAATGTCTTCAGATTGCAGTGGTATATAGTTAGCATAGAAATATCTTCAAACGGCAAAGCGACTTTTATAAAGTCTTTTCTGTGGTCGTACATTATCGGACATGTACTTAGAATAAATGTCACTATAAGCATTAAATGGATGCATGGATGGCAAAAGAAATAGAGTAGAAACAAGGAAGCCTGTTTCCAGAAAAACTAGCAAACACGGTATAGCTCTGGGTCTTAACAACATGCAAAAATTACACACAGTAACATTACATCCATCGAACTGAAGAGCACTGGTTTCTGACTTATGCACTGTATTCGGCGCTGAAGAAATATATATGTGTGTGTATATATATATATATATATATATATATATATATATATATATATATATATATATATATATATATATATATATATATATATATATATATATATATATATATATATATATATATATATATATATATATAGAGAGAGAGAGAGAGAGATAGAAAACAGACAGACAGACAGACAGGTAGGTAGATAGGTAGGTAGGTAGGTAGGTAGGTAGGTAGGTAGGTAGGTAGGTAGGTAGGTAGGTAGATAGATAGATAGATAGATAGATAGATAGATAGATAGATAGATAGATAGACAGACAGACAGACAGACAGACAGACAGACAGACAGACAGACAGACAGACAGACAGACAGACAGACAGACAGACAGACAGACAGACAGACAGACAGACAGACAGACAGACAGACAGACAGATAGATAGATAGATAGATAGATAGATAGATAGATAGATAGATAGATAGATAGATAGATAGATAGATAGATAGATAGATAGATAGATAGATAGATAGATAGATAGATAGATAGAAAAGATAGATAGATAGATAGATTAGATAGATTAGATAGGTAGACAGGTAGATAGGTAGACAGACAGACAGACAGAAAACAGACAGGCAGACAGACAGACAGACAGACAGACCAGACAAACAAACAAACAGACATACAGACAGAAAACAGACAGGCAGACAGGCAGGCAGGCAGGCAGACAGGCAGACAGGCAGACAGACAGACAGACAGACAGACAGACAGACAGACAGACAGACAGACAGACAGACAGACAGACAGACAGACAGACAGACAGACAGACAGACAGATAGATAGATAGATAGATAGATCGATAGATAGATAGTATTCAATAACAGAATACATTTGACTATGTTCGAACATTATATAAGTTAGGCTTACACGTGATCAAGAACTGAGAAGTAGATTTCAGATGTCTGAATGGTCATCTTTCTGCGAAGTTCATTGTCAAATGAGACAATGAAATAAAGGAATAAAATATGACAGAGATCCAGTCCTGATATGTGGATGGAACGTAATCTTGGACAATAAATAACCTGACATGAAACATTATGTAGGTCGCAGAAATATAGTTTTATACTAAATTTCACAGAGAGGTAAGATTGTTAACGTTCTGAAAGAATTTATTAAGAAATGGAAGCTAGTGACAAATGTTCAATGTGTTCAGGGGCATGTTATGCACACACAAAAATACAAGACGGAACATTATGAAACACCGTTAGACAGTGAATATACATCCTTTTGCGTCTTTCATTAAGTATAAAGAAGTAACAATCCATTGAGCTATATCTCAGTAATGTTGATTTTTCAAGCGATCATATCACATCAACAGAAAAATTTGAGATGTGTATTTTTCTTCTTTCTTCCATGTCATTAGATATTGTTTCAGAAAAACTTTGCCCTCGCACGCAGGTTATGCAATGTCCCGAGTTTCGGCCATGTTTTTCCAGAATTTGAGATCTATGAAGTAGACTTTCATTGAAGATTTATAGATGTGTTTATACCAAATATATGTCAAGAATATGTTCTTGAATAATCGTATGCGAGTAAGATTGTATGTCATAAGTGTGCATCGTTCTGCCTAGATACAGACCGGACAGGAATCATCTTTTAGGATAGCGTCTACTTTAAAGTACAAGACAGTCTTTCACAAATATCAATAACAGACTACACGGAAGAGAGCCTTTTAATTTTAGTTGAAACTGTCCTGAAGTCACAATGTAATTCTGAACAGAAAATGCCACGGGCAGCAGACATGCGAGTCGTCCAGGAAATGACAGTGAAATAAAAACAAAAGGAAGTACAACAAAGCACAAAGCGACAGGAGCTGTCTCTTGAACTAGAACAGCTTATCGATCCCGACAGACATCCATCTCCATACTCCCATCGGAATATCATAATTACCCTTGCCATTTGCTTCTTCTTGCTCTGATTAAATCATCTTATTAAATCAACTGAACCAGCTAATCCTTCCCTCCCGGCCATGAATACATTTGATCAAATACAACTTATGGTGAAGAATGTACGTAGCTGTTCAGGCACAATATAGACAGCATGAAAACATTATGAGATGTATCTAAACCATTAATACATTTTACATGACTTTAACTATCCAAAAAATATGTTTTTAAACCATTAATACATTTTACATGACTTTAACTACCCAAATATATGTTTTTAAACCATTAATACATTTTACATGACTTTAACTACCCAAATATATGTTTTTAAACCATTAATATATTTAAGGTGACTTTCTATATCTCTTTGTTTGCCTAGCGGCGTCAGGGGTAGAAGATTGTTCTGGAATGGGCCTTCTTGTGGGCTGTTTGTAGGCTTGTTCCTGTGGCTTCTTTGATTTTTGTGATTCATCAAAATTGTACATAACTTTAACCACCCAAATATATGTTTCTAAACCATTAACAATAATAATAATAATAACCATGAAACCATTTTGTGTGACTTTAACCATACAAATATATGTTTCTAAGTCATTAATACATATCAGGTGACTTCATCAATTCGCATATCTGTTTTTAAGCCATTAATACGTCTCATATGATTCCAACCACCCACATATTTATTTATAAACAACTAATACACCTCAGGTGACATGAAACACTCCCTCCTCCACCCTGTACCACATAACCACAGATCCGGACTAAATATTTCACGAGAGTTAATAAATATTGTACACGAAAATTGTAGGCCTATACTTTATATGTAGAATGTTCTCCATTCCCATAACTCGACTGTCCGTCGCATCTTACTTAAATATTATTCTCTTCTCCAGTCTGATCCTGACACCTGTGCTGCTTTCCACAACTTACCTCTGGTGGCCTATAGGCGCGAAAAAAATCTCAAGGACATCTTTGTCCACAGCCACCTCAAGTCTTCTGCACCTAACCATTTCGGTACCGTTCGTTGCTCACGCGGACGTTGCTACACATGTCCTTATGTGGTTCAGATGTGCTCTATCTCATTTCCCACGGCCACTATCTCCATCGATGAGGCCTTTACATGTGAATCCAGTAATGTTATTTACGTGATCATATGTAAACGCTGTGGTAAGCAATATATCGGTGAGACTAGTCTTAGATTGAGCGACCGCTTCTGTAACCACCTGCATGCCATTAAACACAGAACACCAACTCCTGTGGCCAATCACTTCAACGGCGGCGTTGGCTACCGTAGTGTCCTTGACATTCGGGTCACTGCCATCAGAATCTTCACCGCCGATGATAGATCTAGGTACATCCTAGAAAATCATCTCATTTTTGAGTTGGGTACCATCAAGCCATTTGGACTCAATTCCGACCACTATTTTGCCTAGTTCTCGGTCGGATCGGTCTTTGTCTTTATTCATTTTGTGCCGTCATTTACGTCATAGTTTTGTTCCTCTCGTTCCACATATACTATCGTCTTTGTGTACTTCCTGTTCGCATCCTTCCGATATCTCACTACCATATTTCACTCGGACACGCTTGTTGTGGTATATTCATTTCTACTTGTGATATTTTTATGTTAGTATGTTATGTGCGTATCTTGACAAGACCTTTTGTTCGAAACGTCGATTATGTCCTGTGTATTGCCATTTGTATGATTATATTCTGTGTTTTGTTGTGTATACTATATTAATTCATGTACGCATCCGACAGTGATAGTGTGTCAGTCGTTATCCAGTAGAGCTCCATTACCTGTCTCCCCACGTGAGTATTATTTACTGTATATGTAGCCGAGAAAACCCACATTTGTAAAGTCTTACGCCATGATATAATGAACATGTACGATTGAAAGTGACGCACAACTTCAATATGAGGCATACTTTTCAACTTCAAACTATTTTCCGAAACGTTGCATTATTTATACAATAAAAACGTTAATAAAGTCTGCATAGATGCATTCTCTTGGAAAACATTCAGATCTCAACCTGAGATGCCATCTCTTGGAAAACATTCAGATCTCAACTTGAGATGAAATCTCTTGGTTGACTCTTAGATCTTAACTTGAGAAGCAATTTCTTGGTTGTCTCTTAGATCTTAACTTGAGAAACATTCTTTTGGCTGACTCTCAGGTCTCAACTTGCGTACTGTTAAAGAAATACCGTTACAGCATCAGCTTGTCCAGTTCTCAATACATAAATGTGTGCAAGTTAACTATAACAGCCAATTATTTTTTTCATATTCGTTCTCAAACTCCCACTGGATCTCTCCACTGGGTCACTTCCACGTTTTATTTGCGTCACTGGCATGACACATCCGACTTTAACGGGAGTCAATTATCAAGCCAGGGCAATATATATATATGTGTATTCGTGCTAAAGAGCATTTATATTTAATACATGCAAGAGTTACATATTGTTTGCTCAGAACTGACAAATTCTTCATCCATTCCGTCTGACAGCCATCCCGTTGAAAAAGCAATGACAATCTATTAGAAAATAGCTACAACCATAGTGTAGTGTTAATCGTGCGTACTGAATAGGTTAGGTCTACTGCGAATAATATTTTGCCGAAGCATTGTTGACTGTCATAGCTGTGTTACTTCACTGGAAACCAAGGATTTAACTGTACCTCCGCGTAAAACATGCAGACCTGCACTAGTAAATCAAGTATTAATTGTATCTCCGCATGAGTTCAACATGCAGACTTGCACTAGAAATAGTTGTATTACTGTTTGAGAATAAATTCTCTTATCCATCAGCTTTACGCTTCTTGATATTACTTTCATCATCAGCTTCACTCTCTGAGTGTTACTCTCATCATCAGCTTTACGCTTTGAGTGTTACTCTCATCATCAGCTTTACGCTTTGAGTGTTACTCTCATTATCAATCAGATTTACACTATGAGTGTTACTCTCGGCAGGCGGCGTGCAGCGTCGTTGAGAAGGACAGAGTACATATTGGGGGAAGCTGAAGTACAATGAAGTCAATTCTCCACGCTCTTTGAACTCTTTTATCTTCATGGTGAAATCCGTGTTTAAAACATTTCCTTCCGGACTTTCATTTTTGTGACATTCCACTGAGTCACGTGACTCTCGTGAATGTTAACGACATCTTTAGATTACTCTGAATTTATTATTTGTGTGTCCTCATCATCATCAAGTGCCGTCTCAGCAACGAAGGTTGGCTGCAACGGATCTCCAACATCCCCTGCCTCTTGTCTTGGTGGTGCACTCTGCTAGACTGTAACCTATCCATCGGGTGATGTTACTCTCTCACTTGTATCTCTGCCTACCTCTTGCTCGCTTCCCTTTGATTTTACCCTCAAGTAAGGTCTTCAATAAGGTGTCATGTCTTTTAATGTGTCCAAAATATTATATTTGCTTGATCTTTCTTTCTCTTAGTAGTTCTTTCTTCATATTAAGTGTCTCCTACACTACTGCAAAAAAACTAGGAACGATGACTAGATGACATTGATGTAAATGTCTCTAAGATATCTGCTCAAATGTTGTACATAGATCATTTAATCACAGAAAAGACCACAAGTATGTCTCCAGCATTGTCATATGAAGCGTGATACCACTCAAAACTAACAGGTTTAATGCGCTGTCTAGGAGCTGATGACTTTCGAGAAAATAAAGACCACAGCCTGTGAGAATGAGATTCTAGAGAGAACCTTCAAGAGAAAAAAAAACCCCGAAAGAGCACAGCTTACAAAAGAAGATTGTTAGAATCAAGTGTCCGGAAGAATAGACGGACCGGTGCAGGAGAAAGGCAAAAACCCCACGGGTTTTAAGACACTATTATCCTGCTACTCTGTGTTAATGGATCTGTCAGTACACCAGTGCGTCACAATCACTTGAAGTCGGTAGTAGGATTTTGTTCTAATTCTCATACATTTGACAAACCTCTTGGTTTTCAAACAGAAGTTGCTTACATCCTAGCCTTGTTTTTCCAAGCTATAATAATAAATCATCATCTGGTGCCGTTCGGCAGCGAATGGTGGCTGCAACAGACCTCCAACAACATTGTCTCTTGTTTTGGTGGTGCATTCTGCTAGACTGGTGTAACCTGTCCATCTTGTAATGTTACTCTCCCACTTGTATATGTCTACCTCTTGCTCACTTCCCTTCGACTTTACCCTAAATGAAGGTCTTCAACAAGGTGTAATGTCTTTTAATGTGTTCAAAATATTTTGTTTGCTTGATATTTATTTCCTTTAATAATTCTTTCTTCATATTAAGTGTTGTTAGAACCTCGTTGTTTTTTTTAATTTTCTTTCCATGATGTTTTCCCTATTCTTCTATATATCATTTCAAATGCATCAATTATGTCTTCTAATTGTTTGTTTATTGTCCAGGTTTGTGAAACATACATTAATATAAAATAGATGTAACATTTTATAATTCTCATTTTTAACTTGTTTGTAATTTGTTTAGATGTTAATATTTTCCTCATGTCATTGAAGGTACTTTTAGCCATTCCTATTCTCCTTTTAACTTCTGGTTCACATCTGCCATCATCCGTGATTATGAGTTCAAGATTCTACTACAACAGACTATTACGTATACTAAATATACAGGACAGATACTTATAAAAGATATGCAGAAACTGCAAACACGTTACGAAGTGCCACAAAATATTAGTACGAGTATGTGTGTATGTGTTGTGTTTTTTATCTCGTAAGCTAGGAAAATCAACATTTCAGTTTGCCAAGTGGGCACTACTATCATGTGTTATTCTATACTAATTAGTTGTGAAACTGGAAGCACATTTCGGTATCTAAATAAGTATCGTTTGATTTATTTGATTTTTTTATTCGTTTTCTTGTATAATACTTGTTCTGTCGGTTTTCTTGTTGCTCTTTCATCTTATCTTATTGTAATTGTCTTCCTTCTTCTTTTTTTATCTTCTTCTTATCATCTCTCGTCTATTAATAACGTTTGCTTTTCTCTTCCTATCACACTATGTGTCTTTCGTGTAATATTCATTTTCTTGTTTTTTATCTTTGTCCTTGGAAATACTTTTTAGTCGAAACGTCGTCCGTGTGTGTGGTTGTTGTTAGTATGTTGTGCACATTTATATTAGCAACGGTCCTTATCTATTTCCATATTTTTCTAAGTACGTGTTCATTGTTTAGTTCTTTCTCCGCAAAAAAAAATATAATTATTAACACAGTATGAGAAATTGTAAGTATATCCATAATCCGGTTTTGACAAAAATCTTCATAGTTTCTATAATCGCAAAGCTGAAGTTTTCGTTTCTCGCCTTATTGGTGATTGTCCACGATTCACATCCATATATTACAACTGGGAATATGTGGGCTCTAATAAAATGTATTAAAAATTTGTATCAGTTTATTTGATGGACAATATCCGCCTGACTTCTTCATAGGAATCTTGTGGTTGCTTATAAAAGATGCAAAGTATCGAAACTGTTAACTCGTTCTAGTTCTCTGTTATTATTAACTCAATTATTTCCGGTAATACAAATTACAAGAATAGCTTTCTGACTATTTATATCTCGGAAAAAAGGAAACTGTAAAATGTAGAGGATTGACTTTATTCTTCTCGAGTTACTTCATATTTAAGATTTCCCCTCATGACGGTGAACACATTTCAGGAAACTAGTTTGGTGAACAATGGACCGAAAGCTGGTGTTGATAAACACTAATTAGAGAACTGGTGATGGTGGTGAACACTGGTCAGAGAACTGCTAGTGATGAACACAAGAGAAGTGGTGTTGATGAACATAGTCAGAGAATCAATGGTACTAATTGAACACTGATAAAAGAACTGGTCCTAGAATACATGATGGTGTAGTTTGGTTAGAGAACTGATGATGGTGAATACTTGTAAGAGAACTGATGGTGGTGAACTCATGATGACTAATACGATTTATTGTTATCTAATAAAAGAGGCTGGTGGTACCAGACATAGCCAAGGAAGGCAAGAAAATACACTTACCACATTTCTGCCGCTCTCGCCCCTAGTCATATTCAAGTAGAAAGATCCAAAGTTTGGAATTAATTCATAGTCTTTAACTCCAAAGTTCCCGATGTCTTGGTCGCTGGCTTCCTCTAAGAGGAAACTGGTTCCTATTGCAGCACTCTCAAACATGTTGAGTTGCACTGCTGGTCGTAGAAACGTGGGAGCATTGTCATTCATATCTTTGACTTTAACAGTCACCTTGACTTTTTTGAAAAACTGGCTGACCGCTGACTGGACAGCTACTTGAATGTCTAGATCACACTTTGTATCTAACCCACACAGGCTCTCTCTGTCTATTCTTTCCTTGGAAAAAATCTGTAACCAATGTAAACATCTTGTTACCATACAGAAATGTTTATGAACAAGTGTACAGACACATGTACATACATGTTTAAAACAAGTGTAAAGACAAATGCAAAGACAAGTCTACAGACACATGCACAACCACTTTTACAGACAAGTTTACAGTCATGTTTACAGACAAGAGTAAAGACAAGTGTACACAAACGTGTACATACAAATGAAAAGACAGGGTTACAGACAGATGTATGATCATGTTTACATACAAGTGTACAAACATGTTTACAGACGAGTGTACAGATATGTTTTAAGACAAGTGTGCGGACAAGTATACAGATAAGTGTACATACATGTTTACATGCAAATGTATAGACAAGTCTATAGCTAAAAGTACAGACAAGTGCACAGAAAAGTGTACAGAAAGGAGAACAGACAAAAGTACAGACATTTCTACAGACAAGTCTATAGACAAATGTACACAGACTAGTGTTCAGAAAAGTGTACAGACAAGCGTACCAACGCGTTTACAGATAAATATAAAGACACTTGTACAGACACATGCACAGTCGAGTGTACATGCTAGAGTACTAGAGTACCAAAAAGTGTATATACTGGTGTATATACATATGTACAAACAAGTGCTCAGACATGTGCACAGAAAAATGCATAGAGAAATGTACAAACAAATGAACACACAAGTGTACAGACGAGGGAACAGATATATGCACTGACTAGTGTACAGGAAATGTATATACATAGATAAGTGCACATACCAAATATAGAGATATTTGTACAGACAAATGTACAAACAAGTGTAGGGATAAGTGTACAGCCATGTGCACAAACAAAGACACAGACAAATGTACAGACAAGTGTACATATAAATGTACAGACAAATACACAGACAAGTGCACAGACAAGTGTATTGACCAAACATTATATGAACAATGTTATGATAAATTCATACATTATACTCTAGATGTAGAGATAAAAATGCTATGTATTAATAATTTTATCAACACGTCACATTACAGATCATTCATCTGTGACCTTCACGACACAACGACATGAATGCACACAATTACATACATTGATATATATATATATATATATATATATATATCAAACCAGGCTGTCAAATATATATTTATACATGTATATGCTGTAAAGTGTATCATTGGCAAATAGTATGTGATCTTATTAAAAAATTATTGCTTCAGAAGCAGTTGGGTTTTGAAGAATTTATTCTAAGACCAGGAAATGAAAGTTGCCGGACACTTAGTTATCTATGTCGTGTACAAATGGTTAAGAATACTATTTAAAGGGGGGGGGGGTGGTGTAAGCGAAGCAGACTGCAGAACAAACTTCAACGTCGTATGAATTCACCGCACATACCCAGCCTGTGGAAGTGTAGCTAGCTACAAAGTGGATGTGCTAGCTACAAAGTTGATGTGCTAGCTACAAAGTGGATGTGCTAGCTACAAAGTGGATGTGCTAGCTACAAAGTGGATGTACAGCACACAGCAACATCTTCATATCAGCTTAATCATTCTTTTAACAAGCAGAATAGCAAAACACATTGCAAGGGATACCGGACATTCATTGAGATGTGTAGTATTTCGTGTTCACTTGATTCAAGACTCTGTGAACACTGATGGTTCACGTGGTTCACTTCAAGAAATTTCTTACATGCCCAACGTGCACCTTCCATTCATTCATTATTCTTTAAACCCATAACCTCTCATAGGGTCCTAGATATTCAACCCAGGAAACATTAGACCCATAACCTCTCAAGGTTATATGGATTCCATTCAGGAAACAGTAAACCAATAACTTCTCAGGGTCGTAGGGGTGACACTCTGGAAACATTAAACCCATAACTTCTAAGGGTTATAGAATTCCACTTCCGAAACATGAAGCTCATAACATCTGAGGGTTGTAGAATTTACGCAGGAAACATTAAGCCCACATCTTCTTACGGTCGTAGCGATGCCACTGTGGAAACAGTAAACCCATACATTCTCAGGGTTGTAGAATGCCACTCAGGAAACATTAACCCCATAACATCTAAGGTTGTAGAATGCCACTCAGGAAACATTAGCATTGATCAAGAGCATTGATCAACTAAAAAGAGTGCTGGCATTTCTTTTTCATTTTTATTTTAAGGATATAGTTTACCATGATTTTATTCCTGAAGGCCGAACGATTAACAAGGAAATCTACGTTGATAACCTACGTCGTTTAAGAGATGCAATCGGAAGAAAACGACCAGAAAAATTGAGAACACACATTTGTTTTATGCTTCATGACAATGCGCCAGCAAATTGGTCCCTGCTGATAAAGCAGTACGTTGCAGAGCACAGTGTTATTACCTTAGAACAGCCTCCATAGTCTTCCGACCGTGAACAGGTTGATTTTTTCTTGTTCACTAGACTGAAATTAGCATTGAAAGGACAGCGATTCAAGGATGCAAATTACACTATCATCAATTCGATTAATACAGCTAAGAGAGAAGTCAAAGAATGGATTCCAGAAATATTTTAAGCGGCTTTTTATGCGCTAACAAACGTGTGTACTTGCTAAAGGGAACTACTTTAAAGAAAATGTAATGTAGTTAACTGTATTGTTAGCTATTTCTTTATACACAACTAATTCCGGAAAACGTTAGAAGCTACCTCGTATATGTCTTTGATTTGTTGATGTTCATTTAGACCACAAGGGTACACGCAGACACAGGTCCACAGGGTACACAGGTCATTCCGTCAATCGTTGAATTAATCAACTAACATCGTAAAGTCCAGACCAATTTGTGTAACAGAAGTCAGTTCATTCCAATTCTTTTTTCATTCATTACTGAGTTTCGAGAACAAATGTCTTCGTAGGATAACTAACACCCATTGAAGTAAATTCAAATAGAATGATAAAATCAGAGAAGAGACACATCAAAATTTCATCACAGATGTTATCAGAAAACACCGTTGGTCCTACATCGGGCATGTCCTACGCGCAGACATCAACAGAATACACCACCAATCTCTTGAATGGACACCTACAGGCAAAAGAGCAAGGGGTAGACCGAAAGAAACACTCAGAAGAACAATACTTAGAGAAAGTAAAACAACCAATATTCATACTATTCAAGAACTGCGCAGAATAGCTTTGAACAGACAGAATTGGAGAGATCTGACCTCTGCCCTATGCACTAACTTCAGCGCAAAAGGAAAATGAATGAATGGTACATGCAGACATAAACGCAATAAATAACAAGACCTACCTGTCCTGAGTCCTCGTCTACTCTGAATAACGATGATCGAGGAAACCCCTGGGGAAGCAGACTGTACCGAAGTGATCCACGTATCCCAGGATCCAAACCTAAAGGCAAGACGTTGTCATCGCCCAGACTTCCAAGCTCTAATCCTATAGCTCTCTCCTCACTCACGATGAATTCTACAATCGGATCTATACAATGAACGTGCCCAACGAGAACGATCACAGCGATCAACAACATGATTTTCCAAAACATATTTATCATTTAATAAAGATATGTTTATGTATTGTCCTTGTACAACAAGTAGATCGTCGATTGTGGAGAGATAACTATGATTATGTGTCTGCCAATCGTGAGCTCATGAGCTTGTGCAATATGAGAGATAACTGTGATTATGTTTGTCCCTCGTGATATTTTTGAGCTCCTGCAATATATTCAAAGAACAAGTATATTAATTTATAACCAGTTTTATTAGATAGATATTAAATTATAAGTAAATATACCATTAATTAAAGTTTTGTAATAATCAGATAATAATTTTCCTAAGAAATTAAGAAATTAAGAAAAGAGTTGATATAATATGTATGGAATAATAATGTATCGAACATATTGAGAGACAGCAAGTAAAATGGTTCGGTCACCTTATGAGAATGAAGCCAAACCAAATACCAATAAGAGCATATAATACAAGAATATCCGGGCCTGAAGCCAAAGGTAGACCAAGAAAACGGTGGATAGAAAACATTAAGATAACCTTGAACAAACATGGACTAAATGCAACCTCGGCGACACATCTGGCCTTGAAACGACAGCTTAAGATACCACCCCTACGCTTAACGGCAATCATTCACCTGGGGATAGACAATAGACAATAATCAGATTATATTCTCAAAGCACTGATGAGAAAAATATAGGCAGACACAGAGGACACGAAGCAGTATTACACGTCTACAAAACCGACATAATCAATGTTTCTACCAATATGTCTTTATCATGAAAGAACATTCTAAAATAACAATATATTTACATGTCCAAATGTTAGCTATATTTGTTCATAATATTTATTTAGTCTGTTTTATGAGACCATAATATAATAATTCATTTTCTCTGTATCTACATATTGTATATTGTTTTATTGCAGTCCCAAATAGTAAGGAAGATCTGTAAAACATGTTTTCATACACGAAATGAGATACTCTTAAAAGAAATATGCCATAAAAAACAGATCATTCATGTTTGTAGATTACGGAACACTAATGTAATTTCTGCCAGATGAATGTCTGACATTATGAAAGACGCCTATGTTATTGCTTCATCCATCAGAGTCCATTGTTCTTCTTTTCATAATGCCCAGATTCACGTATTCTATTCAATAGCTTTGTCACCCACGACATGTCAGTCTTAATTCTTGTGATCAATATTATTATTCTGTTTATGTAGTGGGTATCTCTGGTCTATAGTAACACGTCTGTACTCTCTGGCTTGGGTGAGATAATAACGTGAGAGTATTGATAGTATTCAAAGCATATCTATTATTTTCACAATTGGAGTATGCTTAGCGCAACCAATAACTATGTGCATTACCACATTTTAGATATGGTCCAGTCACTCACTTTGGGAGTATGAAAGCATGAGAATATCTAAACCATAATCAGCAACAGAGAGAACAAATTGATGAAAACAACGTCAAATAGTCACTCCTCAATTCGCACAGCCACCATATATTTAATTGCAACAATATAGTAGTGTCTTGTTTGTTTCCTCAGCCATGACTTTTATAGTATTGTAGGCTGCGATCAAAAGTTATTCATACAGACAAATCTGTAAGACTGGAATATATATATGTAAATGTTGTTATTTGACATTTTCTAGAACATTGCCTTCCTTATGAATCTCTTGATATCTCTAAGGTTTTTTAGCGAGTTGTCCTGCCGTCTCCAGCAGTTTTTTGTCCTGCCGCCTCCAGTTTTTTAGCGAGTTGTCCTGCCGCCTCCAGCGACTGGAAATACTAGAACCCAAACGTAATTTTAACCGTGTGACGTAATTATGATGCAAACATCTCTAATGTGGACATTATGTACTGAATATCAACTAAGATTATTTGTTATTTCACCTTATCTGTTATCACAATTGTATGCTCTTTAATAGCATGAGCACATTAACACATGCATAAATATTCATATGCATATATGTTTACATCCTAGTGTGTTATTGTTACTTATGTTTACAATATTTCTTGTTGTGATCTTTAAGTTATTATTTTAACTTTTATATAATGATGATCAATATCTGTCTCCAGTTGTTGTTTTTTAAATGAATCACAACCTATACAACATTATCCATGCACTGCATGTATCTCAGGACTTCACATCAATAGCACACAGCATTTGGTGCCTGTGATGCTATAACATCATGTTCCTCTGATGATCCAACTCAGAATGGCGCTAATAATTGTTATATTTCTAATTAAGGTAACGTTAGGTAAGGTTTGCGAAACGGACCTTAATCAACAATATAAGACAAAGACAATCTTCTTTTTTTTTTGGCCACTTCATGAGACAGGCAGGTTTAGAGAACATAGTCACAACAGGCAAAATTGAAGGCACCAGAGACAGAGGGCGACAACGTGAGAAAATATTAGACAGTTTGACAACCTGTCATGCAAGGAAACAACAAGGACTTTGATACTGTGGACAGAGAGCTGTGGAGAGCCATGACCGCCTACGCCAGCCGGTATGGCACCTGATGATGATGATAGGTAAAGTTATCTAAGATGAGTTAGAAACAGGTATCACAACATACGGTTTCTCATAAGTGCTCTACAGCCTAATCAGTGGTTGACCAGAAACAGCCTGACTAGAGTCCCTAACGTACTTGCTCAGTAGCGCACAATTTCTTGACCTTCCCAGATCATATACCCTGGTACTATAATTCCTGGTGTCTGGGTGAACTACAGAAGTATATTTTATTTTGAACCACAAATAACTAGTAGATTTGAAACTTGTAGACTCGTTTGCAGTTCAGTGAGAGCATGACCTAAACTTACACACCGTGGTGTTTCTCTACGCGGAGTGCTATTTCTAAGTTTGTTTTCTATGGTCAGTTTTGTCTTAATGTCCTCTTTTACTACATGCAGATATCATGGTTAACACTCATTTTCTGTATGGGTGTAACATTTATCATTTATTTCCATTCTGTATTCCGTTTGTTCATATTTCTTAATTAGGAGTATGTTTATGAACAGTGCTGTTTTGTCTTATGATTTGTGCTTGAAATAAAAATATTTATATAGAAACTCGACATTTTTATGTTTCCGTTATTCGTAAATATTCATTATTACATTTTTCGTTCATCGTTGTAAACCAAAGCATATTCGAGGAGAGGAGAAATCAGTTCTTACAAAAATGTAATGGAGTGGCACGGCAATCTGTTGAAAATCGTCTTTGAATTTTCAAATAGAAATGAATCATCTTTATATTAGATGTGTATGTTAAAAACATCTAAAAACAATTGTATGTCTAGACAAAGTCATGTGTGATTGTGTCTCTTGTTTATCACAATAAAAGTGCAAGGAAAACCCCAGGACTAACTTATCACAATAAAAGTGCAAGGAAAACCCCAAGACTAGCTTATCACAATAAAAGTGCAAGGAAAACTCCAGGACTAGCTTATCACAATAAAAGTGCAAGGAAAACCCCAGGACTAGCTTATCACAATAAAAGTGCAAGGAAAACTCCAGGACTAACTTATCACAATAAAAGTGCAAGGAAAACCCCAGGACTAACTTATCACAATAAAAGTGCAAGGAAAACCCCAGGACTAACTTATCACAATAAAAGTGCAAGGAAAACCCCAGGACTAGCTTATCACAATAAAAGTGCAAGGAAAACCCCAGGACTAGCTTATCACAATCAAAGTGCAAGGAAAACCCCAGGACTAGCTTATCACAATAAAAGTGCAAGGAAAACTCCAGGACTAACTTATCACAATAACTGCAAGAAAACCCCAGGACTAGCTTATCACAATAAAAGTGCAAGGAAAACTCCATGAGTAGCTTATCACAATAACTGCAAGAAAACCCCAGGACTAGCTTATCACAATAAAACTGCAAGGAAAATTCCAGGACTAACTTATCACAATAATAGTGCAAGAAAACCCCACGACTAGCTTATCACAATAATAGTGAAAGAAAACCCCAGGACTAGCTTATCACAATAACTGCAAGAAAAACCCCAGGACTAGCTTATCACAATAATAGTGCAAGAAAACTCCATGAGTAGTTTATCACAATAACTGCAAGAAAACCCCAGGACTAGCTTATCACAATAACTGCAAGAAAACCCCACGACTAGCTTATCACAATAACTGCAAGAAAACCCCAGGACTAACTTATCACAATAATAGTGCAAGAAAACCCCACGAGTAGCTTATCACAATAATAGTGCATGATAAGTCCAGCACTAGCTTATCACTAAAATATTCTAGGTTGAATATCCAGTACGAGCATTCTCTATTCAACCACACTGCAACTGGATAACTGTCGCCACCAGTTGGAGAAGGTAAACACAACAAGGAAGAATGCAGATATCCTCGCACCAAAAAAACTTTAGACAACCTTTTGATTGAAATGCATAGTTCACACTCTACGTCATGATATGTTATAGGGTTTACTATTTTTCACAATGTATATCGAATGGCTAACAGAGTAGGCATCAAATATATAACAGTGTAGACCCATTTCGAATGGCTAACAGTGTATATATATATATATATACCAAATGGCTAACAGTTTAGATATATGTTGTTCGTCCATCACAAGTGATAATGACCATTTGTTACATTAACTTTTGAAAATTCAATTTGAGTTAGGTCCTTGATTATGAGTTCGTAGATGGCTAATGAGCCCTATTCGAGCTGTAAATGTCCTTGGACAGTTCGAACATGGAATGACGACTGTAGACGGATCTTGGTCTATCCGTGACTTTCTAGCTGCTCTTCGCTGTTGAGCTGCTGCATTTCTCTTCTTATCACAAGATGATGCGCTTTTTTATTTCAGAACGCCATGTAGATCTGTTTTGTGCATGTTCTTCCCATGTATCGTGGTCTATTTTAAAGGCTTTCAGTGAGTTCTTTAACGAGTCCTTGTAGCGCTTCTTTTGGCCACCTTGAGATCGTGTACCCGTCTCCAATTCACCATAGAGAAGTATCTTTGGCAGACGAATATATATGTATACATATATACGAAATAGCTAACAGTGTAGATATATATCTAGACACGCACGCGCGAGTATATGTCACACACACACACTCTTATATATATATATATATATATATATATATATATATATATATATATATATATATATATACCAAATTGCTAACCATGCCTATTTTCAGTTTCAACTTACGGTTGTGAGGTATGGACATTAAATAAAACAATAGCAAAGAGAATCGCTCCTTTCAAAGTGAGATGCTACAGAAGAAATTTACGTATACCATGAACAATAAGACAAACCAAGAAGTGTTAAGATCAATAAATGTCGAAGAAGGTTGGCTCCTTAATAACATCATAACAAGAAAGATGTGGGTTTTTTTAAGGTCATATAAAGAGACATAACAGCATGGAAATATTAATAGTTCAAGAGAAAATTAGCGGCAACATGGGGAGAGGGCGCCCAAGACGACGAGGAGTGATATATCAGATTGCTTAAACACGTCTCTAGCTGTGGCAGGCCAATTCGTCCAGAATCGCAGAGTGTTCATAGTATTCATAAGGAAGACCACGTTTTGGAAATAATGTCACATGATGAGTAATATGAAAGCAAAGTCAAAGGCCTTTACTTAAATAAGAAGAAGTGATGGATGTTTGTAAGAAACAAAAACAAAACAAAAAACCACCAGTGAGAGAGAACAATATGATGACCGAAGATCCAAATAGGTCCACAGATTCAAGTGAATAACAGTTTTATTTTTTAGTATTTGGTTGCTGATCCTGCGGTCTATAGGGTCATGCCCATTCAAAGTCATTGCGCGATACGTTCATGTGTTTGTGAACTGTTGTTTTGTACCATATGAGCTGTTCCATTTATCTCACATCAGAGGGGGAAAAAACACATTTTATGACGTCATCCAGCGCTGGACATTAAAAATAAAAAAATTCTGATCATTTGTTTGTATTTAAACATTGTCAGAAATCAACTGTGACTGTGCCGTGAAAGAGAAGAAATGAAATGTGATTGTGCTGTGAAAGTGAAGAAATCAGCCATGATTGTGCTGAGAAAGAGAAGAAATCAAATGTGATTGTACCGTGAAAGTGAAGAAATCAGCCATGAATGTGTTGTGAAAGAGAAGAAATGAAATGTGATTGTGCTGTGAAAGTGAAGAAATCAGCCATGATTGTGCTGAGAAAGAGAAGAAATCAAATGTGATTGTACCGTGAAAGTGAAGAAATCAGCCATGAATGTGTTGTGAAAGAGAAGAAATAAACAGTGATTATTTCGTGAAAGAGAAGAAATCAACGGTAATTGTGCCGTAAAAGAGAAAAAAAACAACTGTGATCATATTGTTAAAGTAAAGAAACCAACTGGGATTGTGAGAGGATTTGGGGATACGGTAATCAGGAAAGCAGTACAAAATTGTATCCACATGAGTGATATGAAGATATCTGTTTATATCGCATACTAATTAATGTTGGTTTTACTTACAATCGCCCCACGTATAACGCATACTAGTCAATGGTTTGTACTTACAAGAGCCCCAATTATATAAGCAATGATACATTGAACAGAGTAGCATATAAATCCATAATTTCTGAAAGTCTGCAGGTTTATTATCCTTCACGAAAATGAACTACACTTGAAGTTATAGCAACACATTATCATTAATGAAGTTGAAATATACAAAGCGCTACGTCAACATCTTTGGTATCTCAGATATAGTGACGTGATGTCCTGGTGGCTGTGATCTTCTCAACATGCCAGGTTTTTTTGGGCCAGCAACTGTTATCATAAATGTAGCAGCTATGTCAGGATGAAAGGTAATTTTTCTGGTTATTCATGGATCAACAAGGGAAACTCGCCAGAGTGCAGCATTAAATCTTTCATCAGGTTGGAGGCTGGTGCGCGCTAGGCGACAGTTACTGGCGCGTTGTTCCCGCCCCCTGTCTAACGACGACCAATAAGGGCGACGATCTACGATGGCTTTACGTTTTCATAAAGTGAAAAACTGACCAGATTTTCTCGTTAAAAAACTAATTTCTGTGGACTGCAATGGAAAGAAATTGTGTTGTGAATAAAAGGGGCAATGCTGGTATTTCAGAAGACGATAGAATCTAGATAACACGTTGTCTTATTCGCACACAATTCGAATGGGCACACTCCATCAATACATTCGCGTTTGGGGTTTAACCATGCATTCCACACCATCGCCATAATTAGATTCTCACTACAATCTCCCACACCTCAACCCTCACACAATAGAAACATCTAAGGTAGATACAAATATTATTTGGATATTTATAATTCAATAACTCAGATTATATTTAATTATACGGGGAATGTGGCATAAAAATATACCATACTTGGCACTGCAATATATAAATCAAGCAGAAGGTACCATGCTTGGCACTGCAATATATAAATCAAGCAGAAGGTACCATACTTGGCACTGCAATATATAAATCAAGCAGAAGGTAACTCACTTTTATTGAGTGGTTGTTCCACTATAAAAAAGAGTGCTTTGAAGAGTATCCCCCCCCCACCCAATTCCCCATTTTTTAAAGCAAAGACAATATTTCAGAAGTTGTACTTTCTGTAAGAATATTGACACATGAATAGTTGAATTGCTATAGTGAACGTATGTTTCATAGAATAAGGCTACTTTTGACAGCGTCCAAGATGACAAGTCTTCAGAGACAAAGACTTAGCTGGTACTGCCTGGTTTTTTCATTCATTTTCCTTTTGCGCTGAAGTTAGCGCATAGGGCAGAGGTCAGATCTCCTCAATTCTGTCTGTTCAAAGCTATTCTGTGCAGTTCTTGAATAGTATGGATATTGATTGTTTTACTTTCTCTAAGTATTGTTCTTCTGAGTGTTTCTTTTGGTCTACCCCTGGCTCCAGTGAGTACTGCCTGGTACTCAACATAAAATAACAAGAAACGTCGTTGGAAATGTATCAAACATTGAGTAGAGAATAGCTCACCATTATATGACCGGGGAATTTATTCAGGCATTCACAGGGGAAATTATTGAAGAAAAGGACGACGACTATGAAAAGTATACATAAAAGAATTGTAAACAAATAACAAGAAGGAAAAGCATGAATAGACTTAAACGAGTGGTTAAAGACATCATGAGATGAAAGATGTCTATTGATACTGGAGAGAGTTGAATATATGTGTTGATGCTCGAGGAGGTAGCTACAGACATCATGAGGTGAAATATGTATGTTGATAATGGAGGATATAGCTACAGACATCATGAGGTGAAATATGTATGTTGATAATGGAGGATATAGCTACAGACATCATGAGGTGAAATATGTATGTTGATAATGGAGGATATAGCTACAGACATCATGAGGTGAAATATGTATGTTGATACTGGAGGATGTAGCTACAGATATCATGAGATGAAAGATGTTTGTTGATATTGGAGGAGGTAGCTACAGACATCATGGGATAAGAGATGTTTGTTGATACTGGAGGAGGTAGCCACAGACATCATGGGATAAGCGATGTTTGTTGATACTGGAGGAGGTAGCCACAGACATCATGGGATAAGAGATGTTTGTTGATACTGGAGGAGGTAGCTGCAGGCATCATCGGATGAAAGATGTGTGTTGATATTGGAGGAAGTAGCTACAGACATCATGAGATAAGAACACAGATGAATGTCCATGTAGATCCGGAACCCAGACCCCGGAACACATACTTCAGGACTGCCCAACATACAAAGAACAGAAACAGCAGACCTGGCCAGAGGATGCAGAATTGAGGCAAAAGCTATGGGGCAGCCACCCTGACCTGGAGAAGACAGTGGACTTCGTCTTGACGACAGGTCTGACGGTATAGCATGACCACAGATGCTGAACAAAGAAGAAGAAGATGAGATAAGAGATGTTTGTTAATACTGGAGAAGGTAGCTATAGACATCATGAGATGAAAGATGTGTGTAGATACTGGAGGAAGTAGCTAAAAATATGAAAGATGTGGGTTGATTCTAAACTGTATTATTCATGGCGAGAGTTACAGAAAAAATGCATGTATTTTCATAGCATAGATTCACTGAGAATAGGTAGGAAGAAAGTTATTTAAAAGAAAAAATCCTAGTGTGAACACAGTGAGGTAACACTCATTGAAATAAATAGAAAACAGGAATAACCAAGTGTGAACACAGTGAGGTAACACTCATTGAAATAAATAGAAAACAGGAATAACCAAGTGTGAACACAGTGAGGTAATACTCATTGAAAGAGATAGAAAACAGGAATAACCAAGTGTGAACACAGTGAGGTAACACTCATTGAAAGAGATAGAAAACAGGAATAACCAAGTGTGAACACAGTGAGGTAACACTCATTGAAAGAGATAGAAAACAGGAATAACCAAGTGTGAACACAGTGAGGTAACACTCATTGAAAGAGATAGAAAACAGGAATAACCAAGTGTGAACACAGTGAGGTAACACTCATTGAAAGAGATAGAAAACATTAATAACCTAGTGTGTACACAGTGCCGTGACACTCCCTGAAATGACATCCATATCTAATACCCCGCCCCTCCACCCCCAACTCACACACCATTGCACCCACCTGTCGTTTCATTACCCAGATTTATGCCGTAACTGTAACCTGTAAACAGGCAGAGCAATAACAGAAAGCTTGCACTAAATGGACAATGCGAAAAGAAATATTGCAACAATGATGAAAGACACTCGTTTTCGTATATATCTAACTACATCTCACAATAAACTTGACGTTTGCGGATAGCATTTTTATGACAAGTGCTCTCTTAACATCCACAAATCGATGATTCCACAAATATGTTGGTGAATTCAACAGACATGGAAGAATATTAGACCACTAACCAATAGGAAGACATATTTAGAATGCTCGCAAAGAAACAGATGCCGAACAAAAATAAAATGTTCCTTTTCTTGTATTGGATGTGATGCAAACATTAACATTCACCTCAAACAAAGCCACCAAGTACCGACAACCGGCATTGTAGACGTAATCTTCTAGTAAATATGCAGATGCTGCCCAGGATAACACAGTGACAGTGCACGGATGCTCTTGTATTTGCTCGTTGCTGTTTTGTCGTGTGTTTGTATTTTTCATTACACCGGCCACCATTTCCTGTGCAAAGACAGAAGAATAGGGCATTCCTATTTTCTGAGCAAAAAGAAAACAGTTGAAAATATATTTGTTGAACAAGCAGGACTGTTTTAAACTGGTCGATACTACATTCTATTCAAAATAAAACAATTACCAAAAACAGAGAAGGGGGGGGGGGTGTTAAAATGAGAGTTGTGTACGTAATATTTGATATACCGTATTCATTTAACATAGGGTCCAATATTTGATATAGGGTCTAGTGTATTCATTTAACGTAATATTTGATATACCGTATTCATTTAACATAGGGTCCAATATTTGATATAGGGTCTAGTGTATTCATTTGACCTAATATTTGATATACCGAATTCATTTAACATAGGGTCCAATATTTGATATAGGGTCTATTGTATTCATTTAACGTAATATTTGATATACCGTACTCATTTAACGTAATATTTGATATACCGTATTCATTTAACGCTAGTAAAACGATAAGAGATCACATCAAACTATGGCTTTGGTATTTACCTGACTATATTGTTGACTTTCCGCTGGGTTTTTTGACGCATTATTCCAATCAAGATATAATTTGATAATATGATTTGGACAGCATATTAATGTAATGCTCTGCGCATTGTTGAGAAGAGTGACCCATTCAGTTTTGATCATACACATTTCTATCCTGCGCAGCATACTTTGAGAGTCCGATAGAATCACTGAGTCTGTAGTTGTTTGCGTCGTCAGCAAAGTGAGAGCTGCTGTCACCGCCTCTATTTCCATTCTCATACTCATTTTGTGGAGCCAGGATCAGAGGACAAAACTACTGGTTCCAAAATACACATAAAGATCATGATGCAGACTCCAAAGACATGAACAAGCACTTGAAAATATTGCAGTGGGATGCAGAAGCTGTCTATAATAAAAAGACTGCACTTGAAACCGATTATACAAAGAAGAAATTGATATAGCATGCATACAGGAAACACACCTCACAACCACAATAGATTCAACAATTGAGGATATCAAACATTTCGGAAAGATAGAGAAAAGATACACAAAGGATGAGTACTTTTACTGGGCAAAAAGAATATCGTTGTCTCAGAAATCCGAGTAAACACTGAAGAACAGGCTGAAATAATTAGAAACTGTTTAACCCTTGCAACTAAAGAGATTACAGTATATAGCTATTACTGTCCACAAGACAAGAGCATATCTTTGCACGCAATTAACACAGAAATAGATAACGGTCTTGTGATTCGTAACTTTAATAGCCACTCACAGAATTGGGGATATACAGAACAAGATACTAGAGGAGAAGAGGTGGAAGACTGGCAATGCGAGGTGAAACTTCAACTGATTAATGAACCCGAAGACCATCCAACTTTCTACTCTAGAAGATGGCACACCACCTCAACCCCAGACCTAGCCTTCGCAACGGACGCTTTAGTTAAAAAACATACAAGGAAGTGTTGAAGCAGCTTGGTGGAAGTGACCACCTCCTCATCAAACTCACCATTGACTTTACCCCCACACCTTCTGGCCACACAACCACACCTAGATGGAACTTTAAGAAAGCAAACTGGAGTAAGTATGATGACCTGATTGATAAATTCTCAAAAAACCTAAATCCAAGGAATAAAAATGTGAACAAAACTGCACAACTCCTGGCTTCTGCACTTCTTCAAGCAGCCAAGCAAACCATACCAAGAGATGTTAGGAAAAATTACAAGCCGTATTGGTCTGACGAACTCGGTGAATTGTAGAAAGAAGTGTCAAAGGCCAGAGACACCGCCGAAAAAATCCCTTCCACAGAAAACAACACATCACTAAAAGCTGCTGTAGCCAAACTAAGAAAAAGAACAATTAGAAACACAAGGAAATGCTGGCATGAAAAAAAAACAGAAAATATAAACTTTGACAAAGACGGAAGAAAACTATGGAAAATAACAAAAATGCTCAACTACGAGGGTTCGTTACGGCATCTCTGCAGATGCCATGATTTTGACTGCACTAACACCCTTCCTAGCTTTCTGAATGACATTGTCCACACGTTTCGCAAAAGATACACTTCTATCAAAAGTGATGCCTAGAAATGTCATAGCCTGCACCCTTTAATGTTGATTCCCATACAGATGACTGCTGTGATCAAGAGCTGCTTGTCCACAGCTAAAGGGAAGATTTCATCATCATCACCATCACCATCATCATCATCATCATCACCATCACCATCATCATCATCACCATCATCATCATCATTATCATCATCATCATCATCACTTACTGTGGATGCGCTATACTTATTATTTTGTGCTGCTGATGTTATCTACTTGTGTTTGTACACTACTGATGTTATCTACTTGTGTTTGTACACTACTGATGTTATCTACTTGTGTTTGTACACTACTGATATTGTGTTTGTACACTACTGATGTTATCTACTTGTGTTTGTACACTACTGATGTTATCTACTTGTGTTTGTACACTACTGATATTACCTACTTGTGTTTGTACACTACTGATGTTATGTACTTGTGTTTGTACACTACTGATGTTATCTACTTGTGTTTGTACACTACTGATATTACCTACTTGTGTTTGTACACTACTGATGTTATCTACTTGTGTTTGTACACTACTGATGTTATCTACTTGTGTTTGTACACTACTGTGATGTTACCTACTTGTGTTTGTACACTACTGATGTTATCTACTTGTGTTTGTACACTACTGATATTACCTACTTGTGTTTGTACACTACTGATGTTATCTACTTGTGTTTGTACACTACTGATGTTATCTACTTGTGTTTGTACACTACTGTGATGTTACCTACTTGTGTTTGTACACTACTGATGTTATCTACTTGTGTTTGTACACTACTGATGTTATCTACTTGTGTTTGTACACTACTGATGTTACCTAATTGCGGGGAGAATGTTATCTGTAATATAGTGTTGCTGTAATGGATTTGGATGGGTGGTGGTGGGTACATCTTTCTAATATATTTCTTTTTCCAATATTATTGTGGTAAGGGATTGGGGAAGGGGTCGTCATTTTACTAATTTAATTGTGTGATATATCATGTTCTACTATCTGAATGGATGGCCATGGGCTTCAAATCAATCCTCAGTATCTACGAGCTTGATAGAAGGTTGTTTTTACATTGGATTCAAATAAAGAGCAGCTACATATAGAAAAACTGGTTGTTTCTCTGTTTAATACCCTATATACAGTTGATATAAATACTCTAGATACAGTTGAGACAATACTCTAGATACAGTTGAGACAATACTCTAGATACAGTTGATACAATATCCTAGATACAGTTGATACAATACTCTAGATACAGTTGATACAATATCCTAGATACAGTTGATACAATACCCTAGATACAGTTGATACAATACTCTAGATACAGTTGATACAATACTCTAGATACAGTTGATACAATACCCTAGATACAGTTGATACAATACTCTAGATACAGTTGATACAATACCCTAGATACAGTTGATACAATACTCTAGATACAGTTGATACAATATCCTAGATACAGTTGATACAATACCCTAGATACAGTTGATACAATACTCTAGATACAGTTGATACAATACTCTAGATACAGTTGATACAATACCCTAGATACAGTTGATACAATACTCTAGATACAGTTGAGACAATACTCTAGATACAGTTGATACAATATCCTAGATACAGTTGATATAATACTCTAGATACAGTTGATACAATACCCTAGATACAGTTGATACAATACCCTAGATACAGTTGATACAATACCCTAGATACAGTTGATACAATACCCTAGATACAGTTGATACAATACTCTAGATACAGTTGATACAATACTCTAGATACAGTTGATACAATACCCTAGATACAGTTGATACAATACTCTAGATACAGTTGATACAATACCCTAGATACAGTTGATACAATACTCTAGATACAGTTGATACAATACTCTAGATACAGTTGATACAATACTCTAGATACAGTTGATACAATACTCTAGATACAGTTGATACAATACTCTAGATACAGTTGATACAATACCCTAGATACAGTTGATACAATACTCTAGATACAGTTGATACAATACCCTAGATACAGTTGATACAATACCCTAGATACAGTTGATACAATACCCTAGATACAGTTGATACAATACCCTAGATACAGTTGATACAATACTCTAGATACAGTTGAGACAATACTCTAGATACAGTTGAGACAATACTCTAGATACAGTTGAGACAATACTCTAGATACAGTTGATACAATACCCTAGATACAGTTGAGACAATACTCTAGATACAGTTGAGACAATACTCTAGATACAGTTGAGACAATACTCTAGATACAGTTGATACAATACCCTAGATACAGTTGATACAATACCCTAGATACAGTTGATACAATACCCTAGATACAGTTGATACAATACTCTAGATACAGTTGATACAATACCCTAGATACAGTTGATACAATACCCTAGATACAGTTGATACAATACTCTAGATACAGTTGATACAATACTCTAGATACAGTTGATACAATACTCTAGATACAGTTGATACAATACTCTAGATACAGTTGATACAATACTCTAGATACAGTTGAGACAATACTCTAGATACAGTTGAGACAATACTCTAGATACAGTTGAGACAATACTCTAGATACAGTTGAGACAATACTCTAGATACAGTTGATACAATACCCTAGATACAGTTGATACAATACTCTAGATACAGTTGATACAATACTCTAGATACAGTTGATATAAATACTCTAGATACAGTTGATACAATACTCTAGATACAGTTGATACAATACTCTAGATACAGTTGATACAATACTCTAGATACAGTTGATACAATACTCTAGATACAGTTGATACAATACCCTAGATACAGTTGATACAATACTCTAGATACAGTTGATACAATACTCTAGATACAGTTGATACAATACCCTAGATACAGTTGATACAATACTCTAGATACAGTTGATACAATACTCTAGATACAGTTGATACAATACTCTAGATACAGTTGATACAATACTCTAGATACAGTTGATACAATACTCTAGATACAGTTGATACAATACTCTAGATACAGTTGATACAATACTCTAGATACAGTTGATACAATACTCTAGATACAGTTGATACAATACCCTAGATACAGTTGATACAATACCCTAGATACAGTTGATACAATACCCTAGATACAGTTGATACAATACTCTAGATACAGTTGATACAATACTCTAGATACAGTTGATACAATACCCTAGATACAGTTGATACAATACCCTAGATACAGTTGATACAATACCCTAGATACAGTTGATACAATACTCTAGATACAGTTGATACAATACTCTAGATACAGTTGATACAATACCCTAGATACAGTTGATACAATACTCTAGATACAGTTGATACAATACTCTAGATACAGTTGATATAAATACTCTAGATACAGTTGATACAATACCCTAAATACAGTTGATACAATACCCTAGATACAGTTGATACAATACCCTAGATACAGTTGATACAATACCCTAGATACAGTTGATACAATACCCTAGATACAGTTGATACAATACCCTAGATACAGTTGATACAATAATCTAGATACAGTTGATACAATAGCCTAGATACAGTTGATGCAATACTCTAGATACAGTTGATACAATACTCTAGATACAGTTGATACAATACCCTAGATACAGTTGATACAATACCCTAGATACAGTTGATACAATACTCTAGATACAGTTGATACAATACCCTAGATACAGTTGATACAATAAACTAGATACAGTTGATACAATAATCTAGATACAGTTGATACAATAGCCTAGATACAGTTGATACAATACTCTAGATACAGTTGATACAATACCCTAGATACAGTTGATACAATACCCTAGATACAGTTGATACAATAATCTAGATACAGTTGATACAATAGCCTAGATACAGTTGATGCAATACTCTAGATACAGTTGATACAATACTCTAGATACAGTTGATACAATACCCTAGATACAGTTGATACAATACCCTAGATACAGTTGATACAATACCCTAGATACAGTTGATACAATACTCTAGATACAGTTGATACAATACCCTAGATACAGTTGATACAATACTCTAGATACAGTTGATACAATACCCTAGATACAGTTGATACAATACCCTAGATACAGTTGATACAATAATCTAGATACAGTTGATACAATAGCCTAGATACAGTTGATACAATACCCTAGATACAGTTGATACAATAATCTAGATACAGTTGATACAATAGCCTAGATACAGTTGATACAATACTCTAGATACAGTTGATACAATACTCTAGATACAGTTGATACAATACCCTAGATACAGTTGATACAATACCCTAGATACAGTTGATACAATACCCTAGATACAGTTGATACAATACCCTAGATACAGTTGATACAATACTCTAGATACAGTTGATACAATACTCTAGATACAGTTGATACAATACCCTAGATACAGTTGATACAATACCCTAGATACAGTTGATACAATACCCTAGATACAGTTGATACAATACTCTAGATACAGTTGATACAATACCCTAGATACAGTTGATACAATACCCTAGATACAGTTGATACAATACCCTAGATACAGTTGATACAATACTCTAGATACAGTTGATACAATACTCTAGATACAGTTGATACAATACCCTAGATACAGTTGATACAATACCCTAGATACAGTTGATACAATACCCTAGCTACAGTTGATACAATACCCTAGATACAGTTGATACAATACCCTAGATACAGTTGATACAATACTCTAGATACAGTTGATACAATACTCTAGATACAGTTGATACAATACCCTAGTTACAGTTGATACAATACCCTAGATACAGTTGATACAATACTCTAGATACATTTGATACAATACCCTAGATACAGTTGATACAATACTCTAGATACAGTTGATACAATACCCTAGATACAGTTGATACAATTCCCTAGCTACAGTTGATACAATACCCTAGATACAGTTGATACAATACCCTAGATACAGTTGATACAATACTCTAGATACAGTTGATACAATACTCTAGATACAGTTGATACAATTCCCTAGCTACAGTTGATACAATACCCTAGATACAGTTGATACAATACCCTAGATACAGTTGATACAATACCCTAGATACAGTTGATACAATACTCTAGATACAGTTGATACAATAGCCTAGATACAGTTGATACAATACTCTAGATACAGTTGATACAATACTCTAGATACAGTTGATACAATACTCTAGATACAGTTGATACAATACTCTAGATACAGTTGATACAATACTCTAGATACAGTTGATACAATACCCTAGATACAGTTGATACAATACTCTAGATACAGTTGATACAATACCCTAGATACAGTTGATACAATACTCTAGATACAGTTGATACAATACTCTAGATACAGTTGATACAATACTCTAGATACAGTTGATACAATACTCTAGATACAGTTGATACAATACTCTAGATACAGTTGATACAATACTCTAGATACAGTTGATACAATACTCTAGATACAGTTGATACAATACCCTAGATACAGTTGATACAATACTCTAGATACAGTTGATACAATACTCTAGATACAGTTGATACAATACCCTAGATACAGTTGATACAATACTCTAGATACAGTTGATACAATATCCTAGATACAGTTGATACAATACTCTAGATACAGTTGATACAATACTCTAGATACAGTTGATACAATACTCTAGATACAGTTGATACAATACCCTAGATACAGTTGATACAATACTCTAGATACAGTTGATACAATACTCTAGATACAGTTGATACAATACTCTAGATACAGTTGATACAATACTCTAGATACAGTTGATACAATACCCTAGATACAGTTGATACAATACCCTAGATACAGTTGATACAATACCCTAGATACAGTTGATACAATACCCTAGATACAGTTGATACAATACTCTAGATACAGTTGATACAATACCCTAGATACAGTTGATACAATACCCTAGATACAGTTGATACAATACTCTAGATACAGTTGATACAATACCCTAGATACAGTTGATACAATACTCTAGATACAGTTGATACAATACTCTAGATACAGTTGATACAATACCCTAGATACAGTTGATACAATACTCTAGATACATTTGATACAATACCCTAGATACAGTTGATACAATACTCTAGATACAGTTGATACAATACCCTAGATACATTTGATACAATACCCTAGATACAGTTGATACAATACTCTAGATACAGTTGATACAATACCCTAGATACAGTTGATACAATACCCTAGATACAGTTGATACAATACCCTAGATACAGTTGATACAATACCCTAGATACAGTTGATACAATACTCTAGATACAGTTGATACAATACCCTAGATACATTTGATACAATACCCTAGATACAGTTGATACAATACTCTAGATACAGTTGATACAATACCCTAGATACATTTGATACAATACCCTAGATACAGTTGATACAATACTCTAGATACATTTGATACAATACCCTAGATACAGTTGATACAATACTCTAGATACAGTTGATACAATACCCTAGATACATTTGATACAATACCCTAGATACAGTTGATACAATACTCTAGATACAGTTGATACAATACCCTAGATACAGTTGATACAATACTCTAGATACAGTTGATACAATACCCTAGATACAGTTGATACAATACTCTAGATACAGTTGATACAATACCCTAGATACAGTTGATACAATACCCTAGATACAGTTGATACAATACCCTAGATACAGTTGATACAATACTCTAGATACAGTTGATACAATACTCTAGATACAGTTGATACAATACTCTAGATACAGTTGATACAATACTCTAGATACATTTGATACAATACCCTAGATACAGTTGATACAATACTCTAGATACATTTGATACAATACCCTAGATACAGTTGATACAATACCCTAGATACAGTTGATACAATACCCTAGATACAGTTGATACAATACTCTAGATACAGTTGATACAATACTCTAGATACAGTTGATACAATACTCTAGATACAGTTGATACAATACTCTAGATACAGTTGATACAATACTCTAGATACAGTTGATACAATACTCTAGATACATTTGATACAATACTCTAGATACAGTTGATACAATACTCTAGATACATTTGATACAATACCCTAGATACAGTTGATACAATACCCTAGATACAGTTGATACAATACTCTAGATACAGTTGATACAATACTCTAGATACAGTTGATACAATACCCTAGATACAGTTGATACAATATTCTAGATACAGTTGATACAATACCCTAGATACATTTGATACAATACCCTAGATACAGGTGATACAATACTCTAGATACAGTTGATACAATACCCTAGATACATTTGATACAATACCCTAGATACAGTTGATACAATACTCTAGATACAGTTGATACAATACCCTAGATACAGTTGATACAATACTCTAGATACAGTTGATACAATACCCTAGATACAGTTGATACAATACTCTAGATACAGTTGATACAATACCCTAGATACAGTTGATACAATACCCTAGATACAGTTGATACAATACCCTAGATACAGTTGATACAATACTCTAGATACAGTTGATACAATACTCTAGATACAGTTGATACAATACTCTAGATACAGTTGATACAATACTCTAGATACATTTGATACAATACCCTAGATACAGTTGATACAATACCCTAGATACAGTTGATACAATACTCTAGATACAGTTGATACAATACCCTAGATACAGTTGATACAATACTCTAGATACAGTTGATACAATACCCTAGATACAGTTGATACAATACCCTAGATACAGTTGATACAATACCCTAGATACAGTTGATACAATACTCTAGATACAGTTGATACAATACCCTAGATACAGTTGATACAATACCCTAGATACAGTTGATACAATACTCTAGATACAGTTGATACAATACTCTAGATACAGTTGATACAATACCCTAGATACAGTTGATACAATACTCTAGATACAGTTGATACAATACTCTAGATACAGTTGATACAATACTCTAGATACAGTTGATACAATACCCTAGATACAGTTGATACAATACCCTAGATACAGTTGATACAATACTCTAGATACAGTTGATACAATACTCTAGATACAGTTGATACAATACCCTAGATACAGTTGATACAATACCCTAGATACAGTTGATACAATACTCTAGATACAGTTGATACAATACTCTAGATACAGTTGATACAATACCCTAGATACAGTTGATACAATACCCTAGATACAGTTGATACAATACTCTAGATACAGTTGATACAATACTCTAGATACAGTTGATACAATACCCTAGATACAGTTGATACAATACTCTAGATACAGTTGATACAATACCCTAGATACAGTTGATACAATACTCTAGATACAGTTGATACAATACCCTAGATACAGTTGATACAATACTCTAGATACAGTTGATACAATACCCTAGATACAGTTGATACAATACCCTAGATACAGTTGATACAATACCCTAGATACAGTTGATACAATACTCTAGATACAGTTGATACAATACCCTAGATACAGTTGATACAATACTCTAGATACAGTTGATACAATACTCTAGATACAGTTGATACAATACTCTAGATACAGTTGATACAATACTCTAGATACAGTTGATACAATACCCTAGATACAGTTGATACAATACTCTAGATACATTTGATACAATACCCTAGATACAGTTGATACAATACTCTAGATACAGTTGATACAATACTCTAGATACAGTTGATACAATACTCTAGATACAGTTGATACAATACTCTAGATACAGTTGATACAATACCCTAGCTACAGTTGATACAATACCCTAGATACAGTTGATACAATACCCTAGATACAGTTGATACAATACCCTAGATACAGTTGATACAATACCCTAGATACAGTTGATACAATACTCTAGATACAGTTGATACAATACTCTAGATACAGTTGATACAATACTCTAGATACAGTTGATACAATACTCTAGATACAGTTGATACAATACCCTAGATACAGTTGATACAATACTCTAGATACAGTTGATACAATACCCTAGATACAGTTGATACAATACCCTAGATACAGTTGATACAATACTCTAGATACAGTTGATACAATACCCTAGTTACAGTTGATACAATACTCTAGATACAGTTGATACAATACCCTAGATACAGTTGATACAATACCCTAGATACAGTTGATACAATACCCTAGATACAGTTGATACAATACTCTAGATACAGTTGATACAATACCCTAGATACAGTTGATACAATACCCTAGATACAGTTGATACAATACCCTAGATACAGTTGATACAATACCCTAGATACAGTTGATACAATACTCTAGATACAGTTGATACAATACCCTAGATACAGTTGATACAATACTCTAGATACAGTTGATACAATACCCTAGATACAGTTGATACAATACTCTAGATACAGTTGATACAATACTCTAGATACAGTTGATACAATACCCTAGATACAGTTGATACAATACTCTAGATACATTTGAAACAATACCCTAGATACAGTTGATACAATACTCTAGATACAGTTGATACAATACCCTAGATACATTTGATACAATACCCTAGATACAGTTGATACAATACTCTAGATACAGTTGATACAATACCCTAGATACAGTTGATACAATACTCTAGATACAGTTGATACAATACCCTAGATACAGTTGATACAATACTCTAGATACAGTTGATACAATACCCTAGATACAGTTGATACAATACCCTAGATACAGTTGATACAATACCCTAGATACAGTTGATACAATACTCTAGATACAGTTGATACAATACTCTAGATACAGTTGATACAATACTCTAGATACAGTTGATACAATACTCTAGATACAGTTGATACAATACCCTAGATACAGTTGATACAATACCCTAGATACAGTTGATACAATACCCTAGATACAGTTGATACAATACTCTAGATACAGTTGATACAATACCCTAGATACAGTTGATACAATACCCTAGATACAGTTGATACAATACTCTAGATACAGTTGATACAATACTCTAGATACAGTTGATACAATACCCTAGATACAGTTGATACAATACTCTAGATACAGTTGATACAATACTCTAGATACAGTTGATATAATACTCTAGATACAGTTGATACAATACCCTAGATACAGTTGATACAATACTCTAGATACAGTTGATACAATACCCTAGATACAGTTGATACAATACTCTAGATACAGTTGATACAATACCCTAGATACAGTTGATACAATACCCTAGATACAGTTGATACAATACCCTAGATACAGTTGATACAATACTCTAGGTACAGTTGATACAATACTCTAGATACAGTTGATACAATACTCTAGATACAGTTGATACAATACTCTAGATACAGTTGATACAATACTCTAGATACAGTTGATACAATACTCTAGATACAGTTGATACAATACTCTAGATACAGTTGATACAATACTCTAGATACAGTTGATACAATTCCCTAGCTACAGTTGATACAATACCCTAGCTACAGTTGATACAATACTCTAGATACAGTTGATACAATACTCTAGATACAGTTGATACAATTCCCTAGCTACAGTTGATACAATACCCTAGCTACAGTTGATACAATACCCTAGATACAGTTGATACAATACTCTAGATACAGTTGATACAATACCCTAGATACAGTTGATACAATACTCTAGATACAGTTGATACAATACCCTAGATACAGTTGATACAATACCCTAGATACAGTTGATACAATACTCTAGATACAGTTGATACAATACCCTAGATACAGTTGATACAATATCCTAGCTACAGTTGATACAATACCCTAGATACAGTTGATACAATACTCTAGATACAGTTGATACAATACCCTAGATACAGTTGATACAATACTCTAGATACAGTTGATACAATACCCTAGATACAGTTGATACAATACCCTAGATACAGTTGATACAATACTCTAGATACAGTTGATACAATACCCTAGATACAGTTGATACAATACCCTAGATACAGTTGATACAATACTCTAGATACAGTTGATACAATACCCTAGATACAGTTGATACAATACTCTAGATACAGTTGATACAATACCCTAGATACAGTTGATACAATACCCTAGATACAGTTGATACAATACCCTAGATACAGTTGATACAATACCCTAGCTACAGTTGATACAATACTCTAGATACAGTTGATACAATACTCTAGATACAGTTGATACAATACTCTAGATACAGTTGATACAATACTCTAGATACAGTTGATACAATACTCTAGATACAGTTGATACAATACTCTAGATACAGTTGATACAATACCCTAGATACAGTTGATACAATACCCTAGATACAGTTGATACAATACTCTAGATACAGTTGATACAATACTCTAGATACAGTTGATACAATAATCTAGATACAGTTGATACAATACTCTAGATACAGTTGATACAATACTCTAGATACAGTTGATACAATACCCTAGATACAGTTGATACAATACTCTAGATACAGTTGATACAATATTCTAGATACAGTTGATACAATACTCTAGATACAGTTGATACAATACTCTAGATACAGTTGATACAATACTCTAGATACAGTTGATACAATACTCTAGATACAGTTGATACAATACCCTAGATACAGTTGATACAATACCCTAGATACAGTTGATACAATACTCTAGATACAGTTGATACAATACCCTAGATACAGTTGATACAATACCCTAGATACAGTTGATACAATACTCTAGATACAGTTGATACAATACCCTAGATACAGTTGATACAATACTCTAGATACAGTTGATACAATACCCTAGATACAGTTGATACAATACCCTAGATACAGTTGATACAATACCCTAGATACAGTTGATACAATACCCTAGATACAGTTGATACAATACTCTAGATACAGTTATTAAAATATGAGACTGCAGTAAAATTGTGCACCAGTCGGTCACTAAATATATAAAATATAACTATAAAATACAATAAAGGAAAAGGGATAAATAGCTATGTTATCCATTTTATATTCGTTTTCTATATTTAGACAGGTCTACAGTTGAGGGCGTTGTCAGAATGTTTTCTCTCTCGTCTAAGAAAATAGAATTTGGTATTTAGCATTAAAAAACAAAAAAAAAATATGTATCCACGTATATCAGAAAGCGTCGCTGGAATTACGTCGGTCACGCGCAACGAATGGATACTGAAAAATTCCCCTGTCAAGTTTTGATGTGGTCACCAAGGTGTACGAGAAAAGAAGGAAGACCAAAATAGATTTTACGTAGAACTATTACAAGAGAACGTTTCATCATCGGTATCTGAAACAATAAAGATCTAAAGAAAGTTGCAATGAAACGAGAGACATGGAAATCTATGACATCCACCCTATGTGCCGTCTTTGGCCTTAGAGGAATAACTAACTACAAAACAAGATGGGGATAAGATGGGTAGAAAAATATGGTTAAGAAACTTCCTGTGAGACTATTTTCTCTTATTAAATTTGGCAATGTAGTTTAGTCATTTTTCAAGAATCACAAAAGAAGTCCGAACCTTTTCTCTTTTTTCATGGAATCCCCTGCTTCTCCTGTGAGAAGATAATGACATCTAGGTAGGGTTACCATACGTCCGGGTTTCCCCGGACACGTCCTCTTTTTATGCCCCTGTCCGGGCGGCTTTCCAAAAAAAATGGCTTTTGTCCGGGTTTTTCTCCGACCCCGACCATCCGTCCGCCCCAATCGATCGATACTTTCTTAATTACTTTTCTTTGCTATATACTTTAATCTATTATGTATAGTGAAATAAACACGCGCGGCAGCTATATTTAGCTCAATTTCTGGCTCTTCTGGTTCCGTTAGCCATTTTCAATTTTTCGTAAACATAACACATTTCGCATAGCAGACGGTAACGCGAGTTCGTTAGTGATAATTATTAATGAATTAATTTTTGGATTGAAGATTGAACTTAAATTAAAAAAATAAGATTGAAAAAATGCCGAAACTCAGTTAATACAAGTTTATACTTAAATAAGAACAATATTTTATGTAGTTTAACTTTAATTTTATTTGTGCAACACTTAATAACCCTACAATATGCACTGGATTTAAAGGCGCGCGACGAAACGTCCTCTTTTTCCATCTGGCAATTATGGTAACCCTACATCTAGGGCTCTGCTGCGATTCATTTACCTATTGCACAATATCAGTCTAGAGAACCTGTCTGATTATTTTTATGATGTGATCTGTTTATCCACGTAACGAGCATATAAGTAATGTGTTGGTTGATTACTTCGTTAACATTAAATTTGTTCTATGTTTGACCAATACATGATCTATCACTATAGTAACAAGGGAGTGTTTCTGTTTTACAAATATAAAACAATCAGTATAATCTCTTTCAATTATAAAAAAACAACTTTATACATCAAATAAGTTTTGATATATTTGAAAATAAAGTGTAGCGCACATGTCTGACTTCTGAACGCACTATGGCCTTGTGTTAGGCATGTAGTGAGAAGATTGACTTTTCAATATTGTGTTAAATGTGCTGTAGAATTTAATGAATATTAAATGCACACAAAACAGAAAAGTCAATAAAAAGTCTGTTAATGTTAATGTATTGAATATTTATGTGTAAGTAGCAAATTTTATACCGACAGTGTGTCTATTGAAACAGAATCATTTGTATCAATATGCGGCAGGCCATGAACTGTAATTTAAAAGTTCATAGCAAAACTAATTTTCAGCCCCAGGTTCTCATACTTCCAGACCAACTGGCAACACAGGGTCATCGTGGAGAGATAAATGATTATGCCACGACAAAAAATCTGTGACGGGGTGAATTGATATTTCCATGTCAGAAAACCAATTTTCGTGTGTTAAATTCAAACAGTGTGAAGTCGACGAAACGTGTCATTTTATAATCTATTTTCCGAGATTTTAAAGAGCTGTAAAACATAACTGATAGGAATCTTGCCAAATGTGTTAATTAGAAAATAGGTACACGTTAAGCAAATGTAGTCTCTTTTTTAACGAAACAAATACGTACATTATATAACGAAACAAAATATTGATAAAGACGCATTTCGCATAAATTAAGTCTTCTGTGAAAACACATGTTAAACTTAAAAAGATAGTCAACTGTCAAATACTGCATTTTTTAAGATGTTGCAGGAGGGTTTTGTAGCTGGTAAAAGATAGTAAAGAGATTTTGTAAAAAGATAGTACATGGAAGAAATCAAGATCCACAGATAGACACATCAGCACTAAAGCACATATACATTAAAAAAACGTGTAGATGTAAGGAATAGATATGAACATCACTTGATAGAAAGCATGCAACAATGTAGAAAGGAAAATCCAGAAAAGAAAATAAACAATAAATGGGACAGCCTAATGAAAAGTATTTAAGCTATTGTCTATTGTATGCCCACAAGTAAATGATGGTTGATCATATTCACACTTGCCGTTAAGCGTAGGGGTGGGAGCTTAAGCTGTTGTTCCAAGGCCAGATGTGACCCCATGGTTTATTTAATCCATGTTTGTTTAAGGCTATCTTGATGTTTTCTATCCATATTTTTCTTGGTATACCTATGACTTTACGCCCAGATATTCTTTTGTTAGATGCTCTTATAGGTATTTGGTTTGGGGTCATTCTCATAAGGTGATCGAACCACTTTACTGGCCTTTCAATATGGTCAATATATAATATTATACCAACTCCTTTCCTAACTTCTTAATTTATTATTTTACCCAGTTTAGTACCTATTTCAGCTTTTCTGAGACACTTCATTTAACATGCAACGATTTTCCTCCGCTGCAAGGCTGTTAAAGACCATGTTTGACATAGGTAGTAGGTGTTGGTATACAAATTGTAGATATTATCTTTTTAAAATTTTTTCATCTTGATCTTTGGGTGAAGAAATAATAGTGAAGTTTCGTAGGGCACTGTGTTTTTATTTTGCCACCTTGTTTCCATTTCTCTTTCTAGTCTTCTATTTTCTTTTTAAAAACTGCTGCCTAGATATTTAAATTCTATGGCTTGTATCACTTTGGTGTTACCTATTGTTATGTCCATTGGTTTTTGAGATTTGCTAATTTTCATAACTTCTGTTTTTGTACGTTAATTTTCATGTTGTATTTCCGACATACCAATAGCAAAGCATTGATGTGATTTTGCTAATGTTTCTCATCTTTGTATATTAGACTTTGATCGTTGGGAAAAACAGTAGTTCGTTGATTTCAAAATTAAGTTCCTCATCAGGTTTATTTGCAATGTTTTTCTCTGTGTTGATGTGGTTTTCTTTTATTATTCTGTCCATGTATATGTTGAAAGGTAGAGGTGAAAGCATACAGCCTTGTCTTACTCAAGATCTTGTTTCGAAAGGTTATGTCACTCCATGTGATGTTCTTACTGAGCTTTGACATTTTTTATATATCGCGTTTATATTATCTAACAGCTGTCCTCTGATGTTTTAAATGTATAATGTATCCCAAAGAATGTTTCTATCTACTTTGTCGAATGCCTTTTCTTGGTCTACAAATACTGCGTTTAAATCTTGATTGTATTCCATTGCTTTTTTACTCAGTTGTCTCAGTGTGAATAGTGCGTCGTTACAGCTTGCCCCTCTATTATCAAGTATTCAAACATCAAATGACATTGTACCAATAATAAAAGTCTAGAACAAACATACATGGATGACAGATGAAATATTAGAGAAAATGTCAGAAAGAAAGCTAAAAATTACCCCAACATATTCACTTATAGGCAATGAGATACGTAACATGTGCTGAATAGCGAAAACACAATGGCTAGAAACAAAATACGGGGAAACAGATGAGATATTAGTACAACTGAAGACAAAAGAAGCACAAAAGGAGATAAGACATCACACATAATAAAAAATCTATAAATAGGGGTGACTGCATTAAAGATAAAGTGGAAAAAAATATATTCGACAAAACAGAAGTGCTTACAAGATGCGCAGATTATGTGACATAACTGTAACAGTATCAGGCTACTGTTCGTTATTCTCCTGTAGTTTCACCCCTACATATCCCTTCCCTTGATTTGATTACTAGTTAAGCAGTAAAGTGTGTTAGTCTTGACACGGGTTTTTGTTGTGAGCGATGGAGTGAACGAAAGTTGGTTGTTTTTGAGAGAGTGGAGTGCAAAAACAGTTAGTTAGTGACCAGAGTTGGAAGAATGAAGGATGTGCTTGGGACATGTGCGGTTTATAGGCTGTATGTCGAAGGAAAGGGATTTCGAGATTACTTCCTGAATGCTGTGTTTGTGTGTCAGACACCACGATTTCATATTTATTGTCAGCGAGCTTTTCTTATAACGATCTTACATTCTGTGTTTCTGTGGCAAATACTACAAATTGACACTTATTTGTCAACAGTTACCTGTTGGATCTTAGATGCTGTGTGTTTGTGTGTGTGTGTGTCAAACACCACGATTTCATATTTATTGTCAGCGATTGCTGCGTAGATCAGAGAGGTCAGACGCTATTATCCACGTCGTGACCAGCATTATAACGATTACATTTTTACTTCTTGCTGTTATGTAAACCAGAAGTAATCGTTGTTTTTACGAGAAGTTATACTTGCTATTATATTAACGGATTACCAAACGCATTGGTTTGTTTTAAAATTAAACATTGATTTGAACGATTGTACATAAAGTGTTCGAAGAGTATTCGAAGTACTGTGTTGACTATGTTTATGGAAGATTATCGGCCAACCTTTGAAAACCCATTTCGACTCCCTTGATTACCCCTCCATCACCCCCGCTCTATAAAGACCACTGTGGCTGAAACCTTTGTTCAGTAGTGACAACACATACGCAACTGCAGCAGTTACACTACAAATAAGAGGTTTTGAACCAGAAGTCATAGGCAGTCCGATAGTGCCCAGTAACTCAACTTAAGGAGGATATAGAGTTATTTCAATATTACTGTCACATAACTGTTTGATGACCAATGGAACAAAAACCTACACTACACAATAAATATGGACCATCAATACTTACAGCAGAAGTACAAAAAGCAATAACACGTGGAAAGGCGCATGATCCGACAACATAACAGCAGACATAATCAAAACTCTACATGAATTTGGAATGAAAACTATCACAGAACATTGTTATACCATATATGAAACAGGTCACATACTTAAAGCATTGAAATCATCAATATTCATATCACTACATATGAAAACCATGGCTGTGGACTGTACAGAATATAGAATAATCAGTTTGTTGAGTCATATTTCCAAAATACTGCAGAAGATAATACATGACAGAATTAAAAATAATACAGTGGTCAGTGAAGAGCAATTCGGTTTTAAGAAAAACAGAGGAACAAATGAAGCTATACTTAGTATCCGACTAGTGATATATAAATATATGAAAGTCAAAAAAGTATTTATATTTCCTTTAGACTACAGCAATGCCTTTGACAGAGTCCAACATCAAAAACTAATCGAATGTCTTCAAGAAATAGGCTTAGATGGAAAAGACTGATTAGAAATATGTATTGGGAACAGATTGCATCAATGAAATGTGAAAACAACTACTAACCATACACAGAAATAAAAAGAGGGGTAGATAAAGATGTATTTTATCAGCCAGCCTATTTAATATCTACGCAGAAAATATCTTCAAACATATAGAAGGAATTCCAGGACTCAAAATAAGTGGGAAAATAATAAACAACCTGAGATATGCAGATACTACTTTTCTTTTAGCAGAAAGTGAATATTAACTACACAGACTAATAGATCAAGTTGATAAATCAAGTGAAGAATATGGACTGGATATAAACATTTTTTTAAAATACATAAACCATGATAATCAGCAAAGTCACAGAAGAACAGGTATTAAACATAAAAAAATACATGGAGAGAAACTACAAGAAGTAGAAAATTATCAATATCTTGCACACATAAGCACAAATAATGGCTGATGTGAAACAGAAGTTAAAAGAAGAACAGGCATGGCTAAAAGTACATTCAATGACATAAGGAAAATATTAACATCTAAACAAATTACAAACATACTAACAATAAGAATTATAAAATGCTACATCTATTCTATATTAATGTATGCCTTGGAGACATGGACACTATACAAACAATTACAAGACAGATCTGATGCTTTTGAGATGTGAATATATAGAAGAAAAGGACAATATCATGGAAAGAGAAGGAAACAAAGAGGTTCTAACAACACTTAATATGAAGAAAGAATTATATAGGGAAATAAAGATCAGGCAAATAAAATATTTTGTTCACATTAAAATACATGACACTTGTTTAAAATACATAAATTGATGAAGACCTTACTTGATAGTAAAGTCGAAGGGAAACGAGCAAGAGGAAGGCCGAGATACAAGAGGGAGAGTAGCAACACAAGATCACAAGATGAGCAGTCTAGGTGAGTGCACAACTAAAAGAGTGACAGGTAATGTTGGAGGTTTGTTGCAGCCAATCTTCGTTGCGAGGTGGTACTTTAATATTATTATTATTATTTTAACTTCTGTCTCAAGTCTACCATCATTTGGGATTAGACCCCTATGTGTCAGCGATATTGGTAATGTTCTACTGGTACGTTGTTAATGAATTTAGTTCTCTTTTGGAGACTCGAAACTCTTTCAACCAGCGGACACCAAAGTCCAGTTAGGTTATAACAGGACGAACTACTATACTATATTAGAGATAACAAAGAGCCCAAGTTTTACATATATAATGTAATGTTTTACTTGTTTCTCTTTATGTAGTTTTATGTTTAGCATATGCTCTGCGATTTTGCTGATTAACATAGTTTTCGTTTTTTTAATGCTAATATAGGCATCATCATCATCATGTGCCATACTGGCAGGCAGGTACAGGCAGTCATGCATCGTCACAGCTCTCTATCTTTAGTATTTTGTAGTAGGATCGTTGTCGATTCTTTGTCATGCCAGATTGTTAACTGCAAAAATTTTTTTAACGCTGTCATCCTCTGTCTAATATAGGACAAAAAGAGCACGCAATCGGCATGGCACTTGATGATGAAAGTTCTTTTCTATAAAAGTTTACGTTCGCAAAAGTACCATGGGAACTATAAACATCCCGTTAGTGAAAACATTTCGTGGAATAATATTTATATTATTATATTTATTATCAATATCTAGATATGTTATTATTTATGACAAACATAAATATTAAGGATTGTTATGAGTATATAAATAATCAAGTAGTGACTATTTATAATTATTTAATTGAGCGATGATAATTTATTTGATTTAAATATCACATTCGTCAAAATATTCGATTTCGATTCGTTTCATTCGCTGATGCTAGTCTAATGAGCAAATTGAATAAAGAAGTTAGTCCTTGGATGGTTTTCTATAAACACGTCAACAGTTATTAGTATTAGCTAAGAAACTTAGTGCTAAAACTTTCGGTCATGTTCCAATTTGCAGGGGTGGGGGAGAAGGTGGTTTAACAATGACGACACTATCTTATGGGCCTGAGTTCCTACTAGGCTACTACGGCTACTTACAGTTACACTACCATTTATGATTTATCATCATCTAGACCAGTGTTTCCCAACTTTTTTTTAACCATGCACCACCTAAGTATTTCTAAAATACTGATCCTATGTAATAGGCCTACATATTTTTTATATTTAAAAATCGAATTATTCCACAAATCAAGCCTAATTAACTTTAAAATCCCTCCCCCTTTTTTTTGAACAATCAATTTGTTCCCCTTTGAGACGTGGCCCCACGTTGAGAAACAGTAACAGTGATCAATAAACTCTGTTCACTTTAAGAATGAAGTGGGTCAAAACACACCCCACATTACTCCGCGACAACAGGTGATTTTTTTAAACAGCTGATGATATGTAAAAACAATATTATTTAAAAACAATAAAAACAGTGATCCTGGGGTCTTTGTTACCTCTAATATTTTATGGTAGTGTGTCCTGATATAACCTAATTGGACTTGTCCGCTGGTTGAAAGGGGCACGCCTCTCCAAAAGAGAGGCAAACTCATTAACTACCAACCTATCTACATTTAAAAACAACATTTAGAAACAATATTATTTATTAGGCTCTTAACTTGGGGCCTAATGATTAATGTGTTCTGCACACAGTAACCAATCAGAAGCACTGACCCACAGTAAACAGAGCCATTCTTCCAGGTTGTAAATATAGAGCCAATAAATATTTATAATTATAAAAGAAATCATATCATATAGACCGGTATCTAGACTTTAATTATTGAATTGTAGGCTATGTTGAAAATTGCAGTTTTTGAATGAATCATGTGGAGTATTGGGTTGATCTAATTAGGCCTAAGGCTATGTCTAGGCATTGTCTATACAATACATTTTTATACCCCCTATTATGTAGGCCTACTGTTTATCAACATTGTGGTATGAAATTGAATAGGCATATGTTTTACTTATTTATGCTTTCAATCTTGGATCATCCGAATAAAGTAAATTGACAAATAGTAGGCCTACATAATAGGCATAGCCTATGTGTTTTAGCAATTACTAAGTATTATTTACTGGTGCTGCATAGTTTGGGTCATAGGCCCTATTTATAAAAATATATTGTATAGGCCAATGCCTAAACATAGGACATAGGCCTAATTTATAGGCCCTAATATTTTAATTAGGTCTATGCTTAAATGCACCAGTAACTTACTATTTATAATCAAAGCTAATAGGCCTAAATAAAATTCAGCTTGCATTCTCCCTACCCATTTCAATCCATGTAACATAGAGCTTAAAACTAATCATGTTTACTATATTTCAACACTGATAGGCTAAGAGTTAAGTGGGCCTACAATTTAACACTATTTGTGGAATCATGTGATTCTCCTTCTTGCAACAACCTTTAACCAGACAATCATGTAGGCCTATCCTATTTCCAGTATGTTGGTATTTCTTGTCTCTCCCATATTGTATCATTGCACATGAATTATTGAAATAGGCATATGCCTATCTTAGATTTTTTTACTCGCCAGCTGAGATCTGATATGTACAAAAGTGTTGTGAGAATCTTTTATTACATCTACGAAAAAAGTCAATTTCTTTGCTATGGCAAAAGAGACAGATCTTTCACAAGTAGGCCCAATTGAAATGAAAAAGGCATCAAAATGTGCAGAGAAAATATCAGAACATGAGATTTTGTTGCAGAGAAAACAGAATGATTTACGGGAAAAAGCACAGTATCATTGGAAACTCTTAAGGGAGTCAGTAAGCAATGTAATAAAGGTAGGAATATATTCGAGGCTTATTAATAATTTTCCATGTTCATTCTCATTACTTTCTGTTTTGATGGTCTGTCAAAGTAATTATATTAGTGATAGGCCTACACACACAAATTAAAAAATGTATTGTTTAATATAATGGCTTTTGTTCATCTAGACTGCAGTTTTCACTTTCTAAATATTTATATTTTATATATTAAAAATTGGTTGCATCCTCTCACCACATCTGTTTAACATATATGCTATATGCAGAAAACATATTCTGACAACCCACATTGTGCCAATGGCTTCAGGTGGAGGAGTACATGTGGGAGGAAACAAATCTTATCCTAGAATGAGGTAATGTAATCTAAAGCTAAATGCCATGGCAGGAAAGACCAGGCCCTTAACTTTGGTTGTCAACTGGTCTAGATTGAGAGCATTGATAGGCAGACACATAGAGCACAGCTATGCTGATCTGGCAGCTACTGCAACTCGTCTTGTTCTAAATGTCTGGATATTACCTTTCCTTTGGAGTTAACAAGGCAAGCGGAGAGAAGAATCATGTTGCATATGCAACACAATATGGTCTATATCTTTCAGCTTGTGCTATAAAGAAATATACTTCAACCTTGGCCATAATGAGTTTTTGAATACATTGGGAGATGGCAGTTATGGGGTATACGTCATTGTCAATTAGAGTAGACAAAAGGTCCCATGGGCTATCTCTACCAGTGTGAGACACTTATGTTGTCATTGATCAACTAAAACGTTAAATAAATTGTACCAGGAAATAAAAAAATGAAAAATAGAAACTTCATCCTTTGACTTGGAACCTGGAATGTTAAAACCGTGTGTCCAGTACATTTTGACAGACATCTTTCTAGGGTGTATATTTATCCATTCTCATACAGATGGTGGCCTCTACAGTGCTCAAATCTTAAAAGCTAAAACCAAGATAAAGAAGATCTTAATAGAAGAGTTGATCTTTGCAAATGATTCTGCAATTATGAAACACTCATAGGAGAAAGAACATTTACTAGTTGCCTTTTCTGATGCTTGCCATGAGTTTGAACTAACAATCAGAAAAGAGATGACACAATTTATGCTGTAGGCTGCCATCAAAGAAGCCAAAGATTGTCATCGATGGTGATAAGCTAGAGGTTGTTGACAACTTTAGACATCTACAACAATGAACAAACAAAAAGGGTCTGGGGCACAGAAAATTAACAATAAAAACTAAACTCCTACTTTACCAGACTTGTGTTCTCAGCTCCCTCCTCTATGGCAGTGAAACATGGGCAACCTATATTCACCAAGAGAAATGACCAAACAGCTTTCACATGAGATGCCTATGTAGAATTCTTGGAGTTAGGTGGCAGGACAAAGTCACTAATACTAATTTATTGGAAAGAACAGGCAATACCACAGTACTGGTAGTTTCCATTCTCAGTCTGCACATACTCAGATGGCTAGGAAACAAACAGAGGATTGAAGATGGCAGAATACCAAAAGATCTACTTTATGGAAAATTATAGTCTGGGAAAGTTGTCAAGATCAATCTCTACTTCGGTATAAAGACATGCAAACATGATATGTATGGTACAGACACTGATACAGAATCATAGGAAAAGGTTGATATGGATCATGTTGCATGTAGGGGAAAGATCAGAAATGGTATAAAAGCAAAGGTGAAAGTGATAACAGTTAGTTCAAAGGCTCAGGTTTAAGAAGACGTACAACAGAACATGATGATACAAGAGGGTCTGTGATTCCCTATCCATACCTTGGAAGACACTTTGTGATTTAGATTGATCCTGTGATTCACATTCCATCATCGCCATGGATTGTATATTTTATTTTATATATTTATTTATTATATATTTATTATAGCACAACAATAAAAATCTAGAAAGACAGAAAGGTGCCTACTGTATGCAGAAAATATAATGAAAAGTGTGTGATAAGACCAACATTATGAAGTTTCAACCTCTGAACTCATTGAACCCTGGTCAACCATTCTCTCAAAGAACATTTCCCTAGTTTTCTGAGCAGGAAACACACAAAGACACAAGTATAACTGAGTGCTACATTTATTGCATACACAATATTACCGGCACTAATATTAGATCACTAGCGCTTTCTATTGTGCTGTATAGTTGTTAGAGATGGGCACTCACTGCGGACATGGAGAGATGATTACAGGCTTTCAAATACAAATGTTGCAGACAAATTCTACAAATCTCCTATAGAGAGCATAAGACAAATTTTTATGTAAGAAAAAAATAGAGATGTATTTACAAGAACCATTGCTGTCAATAGGGAAACGGCAAAAACTAGGATGGTTTGGGCATGTATGCTGACATGATTCATTGTAAAATACAATACTGCAGAGAACCGTCGAAGGGGGGAGAAGCAGAGGAAGGTAGATAAAGACATCGACATACAACATCAAGGAATGGACAGAACAAGAATTTTCCTCACTCAACAGCATTCTATCTGGAGATAGAAATCACTGGAGGACTATGTGTGTTGAAACATCCAATGTAGCACCTCTACGACCCGGACGGGTTACGGATTTATACATAGATTACTAATATTAGTGCTTACATTAGTTATTTTCAATATACAAGTTGGTTTGAATACATTAGCAGGGTTCCAATCCCCTTTTGTTATTCCCTCTGTGTGTATCATGAGCAATCCTGAACTTGTGGATATTCGTAGCTATGTTGATAGGACACAAGATAACTGCACAAACATTCAGCATGTTTGACCATGGTTAGAGTTTAGGCTGGTGACTAGCATGCAAGTATGCACACCAGTTCTCTCATAAGGCTCGCCAACTAACACTATGATTATTAATATCCACTTTTCAGTGGAAGTGCTAAAAACACTGCATGTATTACCAGTATATCCCAAAAACCGATAAACATTCAATCCTGCAGCACATTACAGAAAAAAAACATAGAAAAGATAATAGATAGATGATGATGATGATGTTCGTCCGTCGTGATCGACGATAACCAAAAACTCAACCATAATAATAATAACAATAAGTAATAAAAATAATAAAGTTAATAGTGCGTTTTTAAATGACTAACAAATCCAATGCGTGCACAAAATGTTCTTTTTCAGAATTGACAACAATAGAAGGTATCTGTGTGAGGTTGAGATGTTTTTTCTTTTCTATGTGCCCGCTTCTGTCTTGCAATTTCTTGTCTGAATTCTTCCACCGCTAGTGCTCCCGTTCTAATGCTGTAACGCAATGCTGTTCTATCCTGAGCGAGGCTCTCCCAAGCACCTACATCAATGTTAAGATGTTTCAGTGATGACTTGAGCGTGTCTTTGAAGCGCTTTTTCTGTCCACCAGCTTTTCGAAAACCTGTCTTGAGTGCTCCATAATATATTTGTTTTGGCAAACGCGAGTTCTTCATACGCACAAGATAGATAGTATCAAGAGAATCACATAATATAGATCCTTTTCAATGCAGCATTTTAACATGGATGTTGTAAAAAATGTTATTTTTTTAACTAAACATTATTTATCATTGTGTTCACTTTTTTCAGTTTTGTTGTAATCATTTCATGCTTTGTGCATTCTATTCTTATGTGTAGACAGTGGAAGAAGCCAATCAAAGAGAATTGGAGATAACTCATGGCATACACATACAACGGAAACTCAACCATCAACAACAAATCTCCCAAGTGCTGTATATCCCAGAGTATAAGGTATGTACTATATTCATTGTATTGTTAATGGAAGATGAATTATGTAATATAAATAATGAATATAAAAAACAAATGTGTTTTAGTTCTTTGTGATACTTTCTAATGCTAATGTTAATATTTGATAGTAACATGCTCATGTTACAATTTGATAGTAACATGCTCATGTTACAATTTGATAGTAACATGCCAATGTTAATATTTGATAGTAACATGCCAATGTTAATATTTGATAGTAATATGCTCATGTTAATATTTGATATGATATACATATTCACATCAAACACCATATAAAATAATTCCCTTAGCAAATGGAAAAGAAGAAAATTCAATGTGAATTGGAGGCTACAGAAATGTGGTTTCTGAGAAGAATTATGAAAATACCATGGACAGCCAAGAAAACTAAAGCAGAGGTTCTCATTGAAGCTGGCGTAAAAAGATCAATCATATCAAACATTAGAGGCAGACAGTCAAGGTTTCTAGGGCATGTGCTGAGAAGAACACAGATTGAACACTTAATAACCACTGGAAAAATCAAAGGGAGAAGAGATAGGGGTCAACAAAGAGAAAAGTTACTAGATGGGCTTGTATCGTGGCACGGTAGAAGCTCACCAACCGAGCGTATTGACAACACAAGAGACAGAGAGTCGTGGAGAAACATGATCGCCTACACCAGTCGGTATGGCACTTGATTGATTGATTGATATGGAAAAGACAATTTTTCTCCAACTACATTATGGGAACATTATCAGAAAAAAGTCCATCATAAAGAAGTAGAGGCTGTATGAGAAGTTGGAGGTTTATTAAGAATTTTTATATTAATCATATGTTGGAACTAATCTGGAGAACAGATAGTTGTATGTGTATGCCATGTGTTATAGGCAGAACTTTGGAGGTCTAATTTGTTATTAATATAATTTGTTTATAATATTTTTCATTTTTCATTGGTGCTGTTGTGTTTTATACTGCAGGAGTACTGGACGTGTGATGGATCTAATTTTTACTGCTTTCACAGTGATGGACGAAAGAAAGATACAGTACCAGCTGTGAACAAAATAAACAGACTTCTATACTCTTCCCAGACAAACCAATTTATTGGATGGGTTGATGGACAAGAAGATCTTTATGTAAATACAATTTGCTGAATACATTAGGGAAAATAAGTGTGCACATTGCTTATAATGACATTATTATTTATTTTCATACACAGTGTCTGAATATGTTGTCCATGACCTGTATACACAGTGTCTGTATATGCTGTCCATGACCTGTATAGTGTCTGTATATGCTGTCCATGATGTGCATACACAGTGCCTGATTATGCCATCCATGATGTACATACACAGTGTCTGAATATGATGTCCATGACCTGTATACACAGTGTCTGAATATGCCATCCATGACTTCTTCTTCTTCTTCTTTCGTTCACTTGAAACATGTCTATATCTGTAATTCTGTCTCCTTAATAAAACTCCGTCTTTTGTAGTTCATACAGTGTCCTATAGAGCTTTGATTCCAGTGTTGTTTCCTCTGGCCAATATTTCTTCCTCAGCGTTTCATGCTCAGAACACTCTTGAAGTATATGTTTGACACTCTGTGCTGCCTGTCCACATGTACACATGGCCGTGTTGCCAATCTTGAACTTTGTATACATGTGACTGCAGAGTCGGTTGTGTCCTGTTCTGAGACGTAGATTTATAACTTGTTCTGATCTGTTCATAATGTGATAGTCATCTTGTGTTGGTGTTTGTGGCTTCCTTATTGACTTGATCATCTGTTTTTTTTCTGATGGTAGGTGATTGGTATATCTGGTTGGTCTTCGGCAGCACCTTCCTTAGCCAGCTGGTCTGCTTTTTCATTTTGTGAGAGGGTATCCACTGCATGGTTACCCTATACTGGTAAGACAATTCGCTAAAGAGTATTTTCAAGTCTGTTAGTTTTCCAGACTGGAGAGCTTGAAGCACTGACCTTGCATCTGTCAGGAATACCACAGGCTGTAGGCCAGAGTTGGAGTTCAGCAGTTTTTTAGCTGCCACACTAATTGCCTGGATTTCTGCATCATAATTATTGCAGAATTTTCCTGTCGGTGTTCTGATTGTATCTCTAGGCTTGTGTGGATATTCTATATATACACCTGCACCTCCATTCCTCACAGCATTCTGTGCTGACCCATCTGTGTATACTCTGACCCATATATCTTGTGGATATTCCTCATCCAGGAAACTGAGGCTGACTGTCATTTGCTGCACACTGTTTTGTTCGTCCTTCTGCTTAGTATTCCTTTCACATGGGTCTGAATGTATATAGGCATTCCATGGCTTTCATTCCACAGGGTTTGTTCTGGTACAGACCTTAAGGGGCTGTCAACTTCAGGCAGGTCTGTAAGTTGTCTACGGAGTCGTTTAGCTTGATGGATAAAGCTGCTCCTTTTCAGTCGCCCCATTGCTAGATTTTGGAGTCTTTCCTTCATTGGATGACTTGGCATACACTGAAACTTTTCTGCTTGAATTAGTACTTTTGTGTCTCTGCGTTCGCCAAGTGTTTGCATTCTTCCCATTTTCTACATCTCTGCTATGGGTGTTGATTTCATTGCTCCCAACATTATTCTAAGTGCCTGGTTTTGCACTTTATCTAGATCTTGTAATGTGATGTTTGATGCAGGACACCACGCAGCTGACCATATTCCAGGTGTGGTCTTATGCCTTGCTGGTAAACTTTACTGAGTATATTTCCACTGGCTCCCCATGTGGTTCCACTTAGTTTTCTCAGGATAGCTAACTTCCTCCTGGCTGTTGTTGTTGCTTTGTTTATGTGCTGCTTCCATGTCAGCTTATCATCAAAAGTAACTCCGAGATATGTGGGTTGTTTGTCTTCTTTCAAGAGCTCTCCATCTATCTTGATATGACCAGCTTTTTGTTTTGGTGAGAGAGTAATGAGTGTAGTGCTGCACTTATCTGTGTTAATGCTGACGCACCATCTATTTGCCCATAAGGTTAGGGCATCGATAGCTCTTTGTATTTGTTTAGTGGCCACTGTTGCATGTTCTTCTGTGCACCAGATCACCAGGTCATCAGCATACATTGCCACTTTGATCCAATGTGGTAGTTCAGCAACTAGGTCATTGATGTAAACCAAGAAAAGTGTGGGTGACAGGACTCCTCCCTGGGGGACTCCATGACGCAGTAGAACTTTCTTGCTTTTGCGACCATCTAATTGTATCCTAGCTCTTCTTTTATGCAGGTATGCTTTTACCCATTTGTACATTCTTGAGCTAACCATGCAATTTCACAATTTCTTTAGGAGCCCTTCTTTCCAGACCTTATCAAATGCTTTCCTGAGGTCTATCCATGCTTCTAGTACCAGTTTCTTATCTTGGAAGGCATCCTCAATCTCTTGGGAGAGGTAGGTTGCCTGATCTTCAGTAGAGTAGCACTGTCTGAAACCTGGTTGCTGTGATACCAGAAGGTTTTCACTTTTTGAAGGTACCACTGTATCCTAAGATTGATAATGCGTTCCATTGTTTTGCATAGACAGCTTGTGAAGCTGATGGGCCTGTAGTTGGAGACTGTGTTGCCATCTTTTCCTGATTTGAGGAGTGGTATCATTATTGCTTCTCTCCACGCCTGTGGTACATTACCTGTGGACCAGCTTGTGTTAAAGATCTGCAGTAGCTTTGCTCTTGCTGCAATTCCCAGGTTTCTAATCATTTCATTGGACACTCCATCAGCTCCAGGGAACTTTTTCATTTTCAATTTGGATATTACATGCTCCAGTTCTCTCATTGTGATAGGTGCCTCCATGACTTCAGGTATAGGTTCGCCTTGTCCAATGTTTTGCTGGTTCTCTCGAACTTCCTGTTGTTCGTCTGGGCTGACTTTGACATTATTGTCTTCTGCAAAGGAATCTGCAAAGTAATCAGCTGCATGTTTACCTGTTAAAATGTTTCTATCTTTATAAAGTGTGATCCTGGTATTTCTCCCTGTACCTTCATCATTTAGTTGTTTTACAAGTTTCCATAATTTCCTAGTATGGAACCTAATTTTCTAGGTTCAGCGACTTTGTTTTTTCTTTCCAGCTGCTCCGTCTGGCTTGTAACTTGGCTCTTTGAAATTTAGCCTTTGTTTGCTGATATTTGTTGTGATGTTTTTGGCTAGGTCTGTTCTCAGCCTGCTGTCTAGATGTTTCCATCTCATTTTGCAGCTTTTCCAGTTCATCATTCCAGTAGGGTTTGTAGTTTTTGCATGCCCCCCTGGGTATGGTTTTACTAGCAGCATGTAGTATACATCTATTAAATTCACTCACTGCTCTATTGATGTCTTTGTCCAAGTTCATGTCCTTAGCTAGAACACTGGTTAAATGCTGGTACATTTTCCAGTCTGCCCTCTTATAGTTCCACCTAGTGAGCGTGCTGCTGTCCTTGGTAAATTCATTGTGGATTTCCAGAAATACTGGTCTGTGGTCACTACCTCCAAGCTGCTTTCCAACGACATGTGTGATGTTCCATTCCAAGCCTGGTGAGTGGAATGCCAGGTCTCGTGTAGAGGTGGTGTGCCATGCTCTCGAGTAGAAGGTTGGTGAGTCTGCTGGCTGGTTAATAAGGATGAGATTATTTTCATCCTGCCAGCTCTCAAGTTCCTCACCTCTCTTGTCGATATGATCGTAGCCCCAGCTCTGAGAGTGGCTGTTGAAGTCATCACACACCATAAGTCTCTCTTTGTCTGGAATTGTGTCTAGTGCCAATGGTTTATTATTTGGGCAGTAGTAGTTCAGGAGATGGAATTCTGCACTGTCTGTTTTTAGGTGGAGCATCTGGTATTCTGCCCCTTCAATATATACTTCCAGTTGACATGCGCTGATATTGTTTTTAACAAGTGTCAGAATTCCACCCTTTCGCCTGTCATTTCTGTCAGACCGGTAGCACTGGTAGACTCTGATTTTGAAGGCTATGTCGCTGCTGAGGTGTGTTTCTTTGATACAGCATATATTAACTTGTTCTTCACTGAGGACATTTTCAAGTTCCAATTTTTTTCTGTATCCATCTCTTTTACTGTTGACACCCTCAGCATTCCAGTGCATTATTTTTATTGGTCGTTTGTTTGTTTGGCCAGTAGCTCTATTCCCTTGCCTCCTGGCTCCTCGGGGCAATTGAGAAGGACTTCCAGTAACTGAGGTTGGGCCCTTTCGAGGTATAGGGCCCGGCACCGTCCCTGCCTGAACGTCCGCCACAGGGCAGGCACGATAACTATTTATAAATACAGACATGTTTCCATTGTGTTTTGTGCGTGGCATCCTGATTATCTGTGCGCCTTTTGGCTGGATGCCTCCGTCTTCAGCACTCTGCTTACTTGGGCATGACTATGGTCCTGTTCGAGTGGGACTGCCCGACCAGTCTTAGTTTCCAGCCCCTGATGGCTGAACTAAGCCCCATCACCTCTGCACAGTGCTGATCTCGATGGAGATCCATGACTTATATACACAGTGTCTGTATATGCTGTCCATGATGTGCATACATAGTGTCTGAATATGCTGTCCATGACCTGCATAACCCATGAAGCAGAAGTGTACAACCTTTGTTTTGTTTGCAAATAGCAAGTGAAAAGTAAAAAAAATAAGGGGAGAGGGTCTGAAAGAGCCTAACACATAGGCCTGCACACACTCACATAAGTACACACACAGACAAGCACACACTACTAAGGTATCAGGACTCATTTTGTGGTGAGACACCACTACTGAGCAAGTGAAATAAGTTACCGTATATGTGTCAGGCGGTTTCTGGGAAACCATGTGTTATGGCACTGGTTCATTACTCTTTATTAACTATTATCTTTACCTTAACAAATGGTGGTAGATGCACAAAAGTAGTTAAGAGGAGAATGTAGACCATAAAAGAATATCAATTAAATTATGAAACTACTAATATCCAAACGGATCACACAAATTAAAAATAACTACTAATATCCAAACGGATCACACAAATTAAAAATAACTACTAATATCCAAACGGATCACACAAATTAAAAATAACTACTAATATCCAAACGGATCACACAAATTAAAAATAACTACTAATATCCAAACGGATCACACAAATTAAAAATAACTACTAATATCCAAACGGATCACACAAATTAAAAATAACTACTAATATCCAAACGGATCACACAAATTAAAAATAACTACTAATATCCAAACGGATCACATAAATTAAAAATAACTACTAATATCCAAACGGTTCACAGAAATTAAAAATAACTACTAATATCCAAATGGATCACACAAATTAAAAATAAGAATTATATAATGCTACATATAATAATGAGGAGCTCTGGAACCTAATTGATAGGGAGCTTGCTTGTTATCACCGGGCTACAATGTGCCAGGTTTGAAACCACAGCTGGACAAAAAGAAAAAAAAACTATCCGGGTTGTGATTTCTCACTTGACAGACCACTCCTCCGATAGACTCAGCTGTAAATAAGTACCTGACACATGAGATAGGGGTTGCAAAAACAGCAAGGAAGGGAACTGGCCACCCCACCTAATGGTTGAGATGGCAAAACATGAAGAGTTTTCTTCATCCCTGATGGCAGATAAAATGGGACCTACCTTTTTTTACAAATAATAATAATTTTTCAAATAATAATATAATCTACATTAATGTAGTGGCATCAAGAATAGATAATGGTTAAAAACATAGACAATGAATGTCTTCCTCTGCTTCTTCATTTGTTCTCAAACTCTTCCAGATTAGCAGGATGTAGTCCAGAGAACGGAATGTGTTGTGTCATGTTTTACAGAAATGCTGTGATATCTACACCTTTCTGCCTGACACACCCGGCTTTAGCATGGCTTTGGATCATGTTGACCCTATATGGGATGGGACAGCCAACTCCATCTCATAATCTCCTTAGTCACCTCTTATGACATGCAAGGAAGGCAGTGTTGCTATTCTTTACTCCTATCTCAGACCCTGGCAACACAACGCGAGACAATGAATATAAGGTGTAGGAAGCTTCATGAATCTCAAATAGCTAGAAGATGGTATTAATGCCTTTGAGATATGGATATAGAAAGAAATATAAAGAACATCACAGAAAGAGAAACAAAATTTAAAATGATGTTCTAACAATACTATGTAGGAAATACAAATACAACAAACATGTTTTCTGCACGACATCCTATTGAAGAACGTATTCCTAGGTGCAGTTAATGTGCCGTGAGCTAGAGGTAATTAGAGATACAAATAGTCATGAAATATAAAAAAGATCAACAAAATACACAGTCTGGCAGAGAAAAGATATCTGACATCTCACCAAGGCAAGAGATAGAGGTTTTAGAGTTCTGATGCAGCCAACCTTCAATGTGGAGATGATAAGCCCTCCTTGATTATTATGAATTATTATGAACTTATTCTGTATGCAATATTTTTGCACTTTCAAAAATCAGGATCAAATTATTTGTATTTTAGAAAATTGTACTTTGAAGTTTAGTAAATTTGTAAACCTGCCTTATAGTTCTCATAATCTGTATTTTCCCAGCTTATGTCCAGAGACTTTGTAATCAGTTCACAGTCGAGGGCTGTGGGAAGAATAATGCTGAGCACATACAACCACAACACTGGAGAACTAATAACTATTGGACCTTATTTTATAACAGTAAAGCATTCTGTATTGTTTATTATGTTTACACATCATTGTCTGTCAGTCTATGAACTCTACAGCTTTTGTTGGTCCAGAATCATTTCATATATTTATATTTGAAACAAACATTTGGTACTCCTTCCTGTATGAATCATGTTATTCCGTCCATAACATATCATGAGCATCCTATATGAATTATGTTTTTCTATTTCTTACATATCATAAGCTTTATGTATGTCTCATGTTATTCCATCTGCCACATATCATAAACTTCTGGTATAAATCATGTTATTCCATCTGCCACATATCATAAACTTCTGGTATAAATCATGATATTCCATCTGCCACATATAAATTTCTGGTATAAATCATGTTATTCCATCTGCCACATATCATAAACTTCTGGTATAAATCATGTTATTCCATCTGCCACATATCATAACTTCTGGTATAAATTATGTTATTCCATCTGTCACATATCATAAACTTCTGGTATAAATCATGTTATTCCATCTGCCACATATCATAAACTTCTGGTATAAATCATGATATTCCATCTGCCACATATCATAAACTTCTGGTATAAATCATGTTATTCCATCTGCCACATATCATAAACTTCTGGTATAAATCATGTTATTCCATCTGCCACATATCATAAACTTTTGGTATATATCATGTTATTCCATCTGCCACATATCATAAAAGTCCTTTATGCATTATGTTGTTTATCTGCCACATATAATAAATGTCCTGTATGAATTATGATATTCCATCTGCCATATATCATAACTTCTGGTATATATCATGTTATTCCATCTGCCACATATCATAAACTTCTGGTACATATCATGTTATTCCATCTGCCACATATCATAATGTCCTTTATGCATTATGTTGTTTATCTGCCACATATAATAAATGTCCAGTATGAATTATGATATTCCATCTGCCACATATCATAAACCTCTGGTATAAATCATGTTATTCCATCTGCCACATATCATAAACTTTTGGTATATATCATGTTATTCCATCTGCCACATATCATAAAAGTCCTTTATGCATTATGTTGTTTATCTGCCACATATAATAAATGTCCTGTATGAATTATGATATTCCATCTGCCATATATCATAACTTCTGGTATATATCATGTTATTCCATCTGCCATATATCATAAACTCACTTCTTCCATCTGGAACATATCATGAACTTCCTGTGTGAATCATTGTATTCCATCCACCACATATCATAAACTTCCTGTATAATTATGTTATTCAATCTGCCACATATTAGAAACATCCTGTATGAATCTCATGTTATTCCATCCGCCACACGTAATTATATATTTTCATAAAAATTGTTTTAAAAATATTATGTTATAGAGTTGGATATTTCGGTATGGTGCACGTTATTTGATTCCAAGAAAGACCACCACAACACAGTATGGAGAAACAATTATGTGTAAAACAATGGTGCTTGAGGATACAGCAAGTCAGACACAAAAAATATTTTTGGCTCAAGAAAATGGAGTTGTGGTAGGTTCTATATATATATATATATTTAATCAAGTTATTGTTATTGTGGTTGTTTTGTTTTGTTTGTTGCTATAATATTCTCTATTTTTTTAGATATAATAGTGCAGCCCACATCTATCTATTGCTGCATCAGCATCACCATCATTATCATCATGTGCTGTGCTGGTTGGCATAGGTGATCATTGATCTACACAACATTCTATCTGGAGTGTTGGGTATCATCTCTACTACTGCCTATCTATCATGCCATGATACAAAATTATCCTGCATCTTCTCTCTGATATCTTAAGTCTCTTTTTCTCTCAATTTTGTCAGTTTTGTATTCCAAACTTCAACATCACATAATCTGGCCAATAAATGTGTACTGTTTCCTTTTGATATTGATAGGTAACTTACATTTAGTTTCAATCTCCCACAGTATATCTTTATTCATTTTTCTAGCCATCTATGAGATTCTCAGCATTCTTCCAAAGAACCAAAATTCTGTGGCATCTAGCTTCCAACTTGTTCTTTTCAAATGTCAATTATGTGTTTCCTTATGATAGAAGGGGCTCTATTTAGCATTGACAGAATATTTTCTTACTTCAATTATAGAAACCTGATTGCTGGATGCTTTTCATTTTGTGAAAACTGGTTTTGCCATCCTATTCTATTTCATGTTTCTGATGTATTTTTTTCCATCTGATGTTATCAGGATTCCCACATATTTAATTTGGTGAACCTGTTTTATTGTAGAGCCATTCACTGTGATACTGCATGCAGAGACAGTCTGCTTTCTTGATATGACTATCACTTCTATCCCTGTGTGAGTTGTAGGCTGAGTCCTTTGTTTTTGTTTTCTCTTACTACTGTGTTGATCATACATTGATTGTGTGTTGATCAGGTTGTCTTTACCATTAGTGATTAGGATAATAGTGTTAGTATATCTCAGGTTGTTTATGTTATGTCCATCTACAAGTATTCCAGGAATGTTATTTACTATCTAATTATAATTTTATTGTTTATGGTAAAAAAAGATTAGGTGGTAGTACACAACCCTGCCTAACTCCTCTTTTTATTTGTTGATATATCCCTACTCAATTACCTACTCTTATCACTTGTGCTATCACACATTATTATTCCAACTCTTTCCCACTGCCACACCATTTTTTAAGTATGATGAATTTTGTGAGTGATAATGTAAAAAACAAAACCCCAATAATGGTAGAACTTTGAAACTTTCAGAAGATATTCAGACATGGATACAATTTCCAAAAAATGATTATGTCAAGCTTTTATTGAACACAATTGTATTCATCTACCTTCTGAATGATTTTGTTTAGCAATAGCAGTGCTATACTCCAGTCCATCTTATCATCATTAGTCGCTGAAATAGTCAGAATAGGAGTAACTTTGAACTGGTTATCATCAGATATGTCATCCATTTTGAATTAGGCCTATACATTGAAAAAATGCTATAAGATTATTTTTTAAATCATAAATTATCAGCACTAAATCAATGAGAGAAAGAAATAAAGATGAAAAAAGACAAATATGGTAAGAGCAGAAGAAACTCTATCGTTCATGCAGTATTTGTCTTTTTTTCTAAATCATATACTATATCAACCTTTGCCTTTATATTGGGGTAGCAGAACATTCTTGATTAAGGAGAGAAGAACTGGCGGGAGATAGAGAATATTACATGTTGGTTGAGATTACATAAATTATTTTTATTTCTGTTTATCTTGTATTTCATTACAATTATTTTCACCAGCTTATAATTTTTTAAAGGTGTTTTCTGCCTTCTCTGGGGAAGAGATTATTCACAAAAAAGATCTTCATGTCCAACCAGTGACAGCACTGACCTTTTTCAACCCACTGAAATATGTTATCACAGGGGCTAGAGATGGCTGCAGTAAGTATGTTGTTACAGGGACTAAAGATGGCTGCAGGAAGTATGTTATCACAGGGGCTAGAGATGGCTGCAGTAAGTATGTTATCACAGGGGCTAGAAATGGCTGCAGTAAGTATGTTATCACAGGGGCTAGAAATGGCTGCAGTAGTATGTTGTTACAGGGGCTAGAAATGGCTGCAGTAGTATGTTGTTACAGGGGCTAGAGATGGTTGCAGTAAGTATATTTTTTCAGGGGCTAGAGATGGTTGCAGTAAGGATGTTATCACAGCGGCTAGAGATGGCTGCTATACGTATGTTATCACAGGGGCTAGAAATGGCTGTGGTAAGTATGGGTTATAGTTCCTGTACACTTTATTCCATTCAATAAATGTATTTGTACTCAGTTTGTTATTGAGCTTCTAGCTAGTATACTTCAGTGAATAATGATTCTTCTTAGAAGAAGATTACTACTGACAGCAGAGATACTTTCGTTACTGCATGATTTCCTGTGAAGGAGTGCAGGAAGTTTTTGTATGGGTTGTGGAAATAAAGACTGCTTTGCCATAGCAGATGTCATGACATGTACAGGACAGATTTTGATTGTACCGCCAAAAGAAAAAAATCTGTCCTCACCATGGATTGAACTCAGGACCTCAGGGTCTGAGATAGGTATTCTAACCACATGGCCATTTTTTCCACAGCAAAGACATAGTCTTGAAATAAGATCTGTAAAATCTCAGAGACATTTAAAAAAAATGTTGGGCTATGTAGAAGAGAGTTACATCTTGAATAGCCAAGGTACCAGGTTTAATTTGTACTCCAGGCAGTTGTGCATCCAGATTGTTCAGGAAGCAGTGTCAACCTATTGAATAGAAATATTGCCAAAAAGTCACTACAGCTAATGCAATCTAGTTCAGCAAAATCATCCATATTTATATTCATCTTGTTATAACAAAGTTTATGACATTCCGCAACATCTACTGGCAATGCTATGTCAGGTAATGTTTTTTCTAGTATAGAATATGCTTGTGCCATATTCACCATTAGGGATACACAGATTGCGAGACTGGACAAGATTCAGAATGAGACAATGCATATAATCTAGGCATGTACCATTACCATTTTTCTATTCTGTTGTTTAATTTGTCAATGTTTATGGCTTGTGAGAGAGTACTGTCTAGATATGTGAACCTTTTGACTGTTTGAAGCTGTTCTGTGATCCTTATATGGGGATTTAAATGTGGGTTGAAACATTACCTGTTTTCATTTTTTTTATGGTGAAGCCAAAGTTGTCACAGGCTTCAGTAAAATGGTTTAGGGTGATCTGCATACTGTCTGCATAATCAGCATAGAGTGTGCAGCAATCTTCCATAGAGGTGTCAAATAGTCCCATGGATGATAAAGAGATGGAGGTCAACAGACATTACATCTTTGTCCTTTTGTAGCAGGTGGCAGAGAATGCAAGATGTGCCATCACTGCAGATGGATCAGCAGATATGGTAGAAAAATGACGAACTAGTTGGCCCAGAATTATATGATAGCCTCTGACAGATCATGATAACACTTAGATACTACCACATGGAATACTTCCATTCTTGAATTAAACATGCATCTATAAATACCCTTAACACAAACATGCCTTTAAGACAATAACTTTATATGAGTTTAGGTGTCATCTCAGTTACTCAACAGCGGAAGACCCATGGTGATGTTTGAAAGGTTATGGGCAGTAATGATCTATCTGCTACAGCTAAAGGGATTACTTGGAAGGAGGAGAAAACAGAAAACCCTTTTGATAATGTCAAAAATGGTCTGAGCTTTATTTATCTACACTCCTTTGAATAGCCGAGGATATTGATTTTTGGAGAGCTTTTTTGTGCTAATGTATTCAAGATGTCACCCTGTGATCCCGACTGGTTGGGTCTTATTATTATTATTAAAGGGATCACTTTATCATCATCATCATCATCATCATCATCATATAAAATACTAAAAGCTCTTTGGTCACTCAGTTTTTTTGTTTTCTAGTCAAGGTGTGGGATGCAGACTGGCAAATTAAAATGGTATTTGTTGGCCACAGTGACCAAGTTAATTTTCTTCAGATTTACTCCCATGGTCCAGCATTTATTTCAGCATCTTTAGACTGCACACTCAGGGTTTGGAATATGGATACCAATGATGAAATGGACAGGTAATTCACATACTTTTCTTAAATGACAGTGCCACATCAGATATTTGCTTATATTTTAGACTGTATTGTGATCAATCAAATCAATAAAACCCATAACCCTTCAGGGTCTTAGGGGTACCACATTGGAAGCTTCAGCACACAGAGTCCTCCAGCGAATTCTATCCTCAGCGATGCGGATGAGTGTGGAAATATCTAGCCCTGTCCATTCCTTGATGTTGTCTGTCCATGTCTTTATTTGTCCTCCTCTGCTTCTTCCACCCTCGACAGTTCCCTACAGTATTGTTTTTGACAAGGAATCGTGCCTGCATACATGTCCGAACCATGCTAGTTTTCGTCGTTTCACTATTGAAAGCAATGGCTCCTGGACACCTGCACACATTTCTACTTTATTTCTTATGTACACATTGGTCTTATGTTCCCTATAGGAAATTCGTAGAATTCTTCTGTAGCATTTATACTCAAAAGCCTGTAATCTTCTCTCCATGTCCGCAGTGAGTGTCCAACTCTCACAACCATACAACACAACGGAAAGCACCAGCGACCTATACAGTTTGATTTTCACTCCAACACTGATGTTGCTTTTCCAAATCACAGTTAGCCTTGACAAGGACACTAAAGCCATCTCCAGCCTTATTTTTAGTTCTGCTATGCATTTACCATCGCTGCATATACTGGATCCGAGGTATTTGAAGGTATTCACCTCTTCAAGCTTATGTCCATTCATCATGATATTAGTCTGGTTTTCTGTGTCTCTGCGGTTTACCAAGATTTTGCTCTTATTATCCATTGTAGTATTTCAGTGGGCAAAAGGTTTAGCTAGTGGTGCCCATATTGTGATACAGTTTTGGGCTTAATAACACTGTTTCAGTATGAAGTTGATGTTATTTATAAGTGCTGATTCAGAGATAAGTTCATGTTCAACGCAACTATAAGGAAATGTCATGGACGGAGCATGCTTGATTCTTGATTAGAAACTGGCTTCACAGCACGTGGGACATTCCCATAAGTGCTCCGCCCTCCGCTCTAGCAGCCATCCCAGTGTATGTAGACTCATAGTTCCGGTCAGGTGTTGATTGTGTGATCTTCTGGACTTTCCAAAAAATTTACTTTTCCTCCCCTCACCTCTTAATACTCCCATTTCTAACATTCTCTGTATGTGTACATTCTCAACCTCATTGACATTATCTGCATCTCGAAATGAATATATTACTGCCTTTATTAAATCTGCTTTATCTCTTCTCAGCAATGTGCCGTCTATTGCCGCATTGCCTGCCAGTAAGTCGGCTCTCTCGTTTCCTCTGACCCCAGCATGACCAGGGCAGAATATCCATGTAATGCTTTGGACAACTGAGATGTTCAATAAGTCCCACCATTCTTTTCTTAGCATGAACTTTTCTATCTTGCGCAACATGCTTTGAGAGTCTGTGAGTATTACCGCGTGTGTTGATGTATCAGTTATCAACCAATTAAGAGCTGCTGTAACTCCCTCTATCTCCATCCTCATGCTCGATGTGACAGTAGAATATGCTGAAGATTTCTCAACCAACTTCACGCCATTTCTGTAGGCAACAAAACCCCAACCGCTTTTATTTGTGTTTCTGCTAACAGATCCATCTGTGTATATAATTATGTCTTGTGGTTTCGAGTGTAGTTGGGCGAGTTCTTGTACTGTATCCTGAGCCCTGACTGCCATCCATTTTCGACACGCTTTATCTAGTTGTATTATTACTTTAGTCAGTGATTTCTTCTCAGTGTCTACCTCCACCCATTCATTGCCCTTTCCTATTTCTTCCAATTCACAACTATTCGCAGTGTGTCTTCAGCCTCTGCCATCCATGATCTGCCACGCTTAATATGCTTTCCCTTTGACTCATTTAGACGATGGTGTAATGGGTGGTGGATGTATTCTGTCACTTTAAGGTACGACTTAACTTGTGCTACTTGATGTCGCACTCTAATGCTGGGGAGATCAAGCAGAAATCTCATAGCAGAGATGGGTGTATCTCTAGTACATCCCAGTACCGCTCTCATTGCCTCATTTTGAACTTTTTCCAATCTATCGACTTGTGTCTGTGACAAAGTTAGTAGGCCGAGGCCATAATCTATTACAGATAGCACCACCACTTGCAGGAGCAGAAAAAGTACCCATTGCTGCATGTCAAAGGTCGCCATAACCTTAATAACACTGATCCCTCTTTTAGCCTTCTGAATCATATTTGTGACGTGCTTGTTGAAAGAGAGACTTCTATCAAAAATTATCCCAAGATATTTAAGGTCCTGTTCTCTTTCAATGAATGAAATAGATTATAAATTTCATAAACGGAGCATGCTGAGAAAGTCAAATGAAGTGTGTTTATGCTGGAACGTTTGGCACCTAATGTGCTATTGATAAGTGTCCCCATGGATTGTGAGACATCTGTCCATGTAGTAATAATACTCAATAAAAAATGTGAAAGTGGTTCCCTATAGTGCTTGAACATTCACATCTCAGAACTTTCGGAGCTTTTTTGTAACTACAAGCAGTATTACCATGGAAATTATCACAGTGTCCAAGGTATTGGATAGTAACACTGAATACAGATCATGTGTCATGGTGGAACATTTGTGCTCTCTTAGTTGTAATGAGATAAAACTCCAGTGTCTGGAAACAAGAAATTGGAAGGACAGGAGGTGTTCCCAATTTGACACACTTGATAATTTTATGACCATGCATAAGTCAGGAGTTAATTCAAGAGATTTTTTTTCACGAGAGACAAGAACTGATTTAAATAAGTTGGTAGGACTACACTGTTTTACAATGTTATTTATATCAAATCACATACTTTAATCATGAACTCCATCAAAATATCTTTCATTTTTAAACAGAACTTAGTTTAGTTAAATGTGGCATCACCAGACGTCATTATGGACTGAGAAAAATGTTTGTAAACCAACAAGGACTGAATCAGTTGTTGTATAATTGCAAATATACCCAGGAGGAGATCAGAGTACCTATGAACATGTTCTATATCATTAAGTGCCATCTCCGCAATGAAGGTGGCTGCAATGTATCTCCAAAATCTCCCGTATCTCTTGTTTTGGTGGTGTACTCTGCTAGACTGTAACCTGTCAATCGTGTAATGTTACTGTCCTACTTGTATCTCTGCCTACCTCTTGGTCGCTTCCCTATATGTTCTATATGCTATGTTAATAATCTGATAACTAACTACACATACACAATTTGTATATGAAAATTACATGTTCAGTGGGGAATACATATATTTGATACGATTCCTATTTAGATGTACATGCAATTCTCTGAGAAAGGGACAAATAGACAACTACTGAACAAGTAAAATCAAAATATTTTTCTGCTTGGCTTGGTCACAATATGAGAGATGGTGGGTGACTGTTTATAGTGCTTTAATCACAATCCAGGATTAAAAACAGACATTATAGAATACAATGGCATAACATGGGTGTGCAGGAACATCATAGTTCAGATTTATGTTGAACTAAAATGAGTTTTTGATAATACGGGACAGTGGTATGATCCGACGACTTTAGCACACATATATGCATCTTAACAGGGATAGTTGACAATGAAAAAAATATAGTTAGTTAATTTAATTATTAAGTTAGTAAGTTAGTTTCTCTTGGGCCATAGATGTCACTTAGGGAAGTAGCAATTTCTTTCCATTTTGAGTGGCTCTTTGCAAGTTTCTGCTCTTGTGTATACTTCTTCTTATGGTCCATGCCATATGGTGTTGATTATCATGCCTTTCTACAGCATTCTTTTTTGTGTGCTGTCTATCATTTCTAATGCAGATGTTTTCTTATGCCATAATGCCAGGTTGTCAAGCATCTTCTCTCTTTTATCTTCCTCTACCCCTCTTGCTCTTCAACTTTCCTGTTGTTTTGATGTGTGCCATCTTTTCTTTTCTCATGATGTGTCTAAAAATCTGGACTGTCTCTTAGTTGCTGGAAAGCAACTTTCTTTTTGAATTAACTTCTTTCAAAATATCTTCATTATGCTTTTGATCTGTCCATGGAGTTCTTAATATTCTTCTATAAAACTACATCTCTGCTGCCTCTCATCACTAATTTTTCACTGTTCTGCTGATTGTTCAAGATCCACTTCCATTCATCAGATTTGGTTCTATATAACTTCTAAGAACTCTTTCTTGCCTCAATTGGCAAAGATATATTACATGTAAGTTTTTTGCAACTTTTTATCTTTACCTGGCCACTTATGTATTTGATTTCTTTAATGCATCTTCCATCTGATGTTATTAAGCAAAATCAGTGTAAGGGACATGTACAGGACCATTGGACTTCTCCAAATTGCAAAGTGGGAACACTTGTATCATTTGATCCACATAAAAGGAACGATTTAAAAAAAAAACAGATTCTGGTTTTATAAAGACCAAGCAGAGGTAATTTCCTGAAGGCCACATTGAGAAGAGTTTGCTGTGTTCGATTTTTAGTTTTTAGGGGGAGAATGTTTAGTTGTAGAGAGGTGGGAGGTAGAATTGGTGTAGATTTTTAATACTGATCTTTACATGCATGCACTGGTGGTTTCAACTTCTGTTACATTTCCACTGAATGAATCAATCATTATAGTAATATAAGGTCATTGGGTGGCCATGACCGCAGTTATTTTCTCGATCTAGCAGTCCTCGAGTCTGTAACAAATGTACAGAATCTTTCTCTGTAGCTGCAAGTTCAGTAAGCAGAAATCAGCAATCACATTAGCTATGTTTGTTAAGCATCAAATTGTCTGCTAATGACATGAGATTTCTGTGACGACATGAAAGATGCGCAAACTAACAGAAATTACATGGTTGTGTGCATAACATTACGAAAGTTTCAAAAGTTGGACTGTTAACACATGATGAGACCCCATTTGCCTAACATGTACCTGTGAGAGTTCTGCAGTGCTATATAACCCCTATACTAACATATGGGTGCGAGTCTTGTACAATAAACAAACTGGAAAGTGAGAGATTGGAGGCAACAGAGATGTGGTTCTACAGAATAATGCTGAGAATACCATGGACTGCCAGAAAAACTAATGTAGAGGTGTTGAAAGAGTCAAATGCAAAACGTACCTTAATCAACAATATAAGAAAAAGGCAATCTTTTTTTTAGGTCACTTCATGAGACAGGCAGGTTTAGAGAACATAGTCACAACAGGCAAAATTGATGGCAACAGAGACAGAGGGCGACAACATGAGAAAATATTAGACAGTTTGACAGCCTGGCACAGCAAAGAAACAACAACAACCTTGATACATAATACTGTGGACAGAGAGTTGTGGAAAGCAATGACCACCTATGCCAACCGGCATGGCACCGGATGACGATGATGTACCTGTGAAAGTAGAAATATTTTATTTACTGTGTCGCATTTATGATTGAATTTCAATCTGGCAATTACTGGAAACATAACTATGCATTGTGTTGCAGATTTACACCATTTTGAAAGAAACATCTAACAAAAATGTTGATCGAAGTTGTAGATATACCTTGACATATCAAGGTCCAATTTTTGTGAATAACAAACATAATTAAAACACTATGCCTCTATACTCCATTTTTTTTGGTTGTAATTGGATTATCTTCAAAACTGATAGTTTGAGTGGAAGTTATTGATTCGGAAGTTTTGTAAATTCACATTTCATGTCAGAAATTATTTTAATTTTATACATTATATTTGATTTTTAATATTGATTTTAAATAATAACAGTAATTCTTTTCAAAATGAATTTGTGTTAACCACATTCTCTGACCATTTGTGTTTATAAATATATATATATTACATTATAATTAAATATATTTGATCTTGCAATATTTCTTGTTCTCATGATGGATGTGCAAAAATAAATTATTTAAAAAGATTAATTCCATCCAAATGCTAAAAATACTCCATAGCGAATGTGTTAACATTGAAAAATTAATTTCTTAAGTATAATATAAATTATAAATAATTTCTGACATGAAATGTGAATTTATCACACTCCAAATGAATAACTCCCACTAAACTGTATCAGTTTTGTAAATTATCCAATTATAAATACAAAAATGTAAAATATCTTAGTGCTTCAATTATTTGTATTATTCACAAAATATCAGAGAAGGGTTCTCTTGAGTTTTCAAGTTAAATCTAGAACATCAATCAAGATTTTTAATAGAAAATGGTGTTCTAATAATGTTAGACAAGTTTATACCTTTAAATTTTCAAAAAGAGGCTTAGGTAGGGCCTATATATTGCCAGTAACTGTCAGATTGGATTTAAATAATTAATATCACAAAGCTAAATAAAATAGGTATACTCGCATGTACCATAGCCTAAGTGCACTCAACAATATTGAACAGTATAAGAAAGGATGAAGTCACATATGCCTACTACATATCCAAAGATTATCGATAATTTACAAAAATGATATATTAACACACCAAAGGTATTATATCAGAAGTAATGTGACATATTATACTTTATCGGAACCATGATTATGTTGATATAAATACAGAAAATGATAAAACAACAAAAATGTGGTATCATTGCTTTATCAATTTTCTATCTAAAAAGATCATATCTTTGGATCGAATATTCGATCTTCTATAGCGAGACAGTTAATTTCATATCTATTGATTGTGTGAGATTCCAGTTTTCACAGTCATATGTCCCTAAGGGATGTACACATGCAATTAACAATCTGAGTTCTGTACTTTTGTTCACTTCCTGTGAATATTTTAAAGCTTATTAAATGCAGTCAACCCAGCTGTAAATGAGTACCTGACACATGAGTTAGGGAAGGTAAAGATAGCAAGGAATGGAACTGGCCACCCTACCTAATCTTCATCTCTGAGGACAGGTTACTGCCATGGGACATACCTTTACTAAATGCATTCTGCTTCTAGAGCTAGGAAGGTCTATATCTTTTTTGTTACATCACTATCATGTGTTAATGGGATATAGTTTATATCATATTTTGTCATTTAAAACATGTTCTCCAGATGGTGCATAGCATTTACATCATTTTCCTTTTAGTGACAGGACTAGGTATGAATTTAATAACAGGTATATTCACCAATTTGGTACAGAACATCTATTTAATACTTCATTCCTATGCATTGATATTCTTTTGTGGTCTTCCAATTTTATTTTATTTACTTTTATATCTCTCTCCCTACAGTTTTTGTGTTACCATTTAGTATTTATCTTCTAGCATTTGAGTCTTCATGTTGCATTGTAATGTGATCACAGGCAGTGCCATACTATATTTGTTATGTGCTATAGTCTATAGTCTGCTTGATAAGGACCTTTTTGTTAAACTGTTGATCTATGCATTTTCCTGTGTTCATCCAGTGATTCACTACACTGTGTTTTCAGTTTTTGCATGTCATTGCCACCTAGGCCTATTATCGACTTGCAAAAATACAAACATTTTTAGTATATCAATAGAACTTATTTATTTTGTTTCCCCCCCCCCCACCCCCCCCCCCCCCCCCCCACTCGAGTGTATATACTGTCATATTCAATTTCATTTTGTAAAAATCTGAATTGTTCTGATTTTAAAAATTATATATATACATATTTTGTTGTTGTTATAGAATAGTGATTAGTGAACCTATTGAAGGAATGGGGATACAGATGAACTATGACATATTCTACACTTACGCTGGCAAGAGAGTTGATCTGTGGAAGCTGCAACATTTGTATCAGATTCACACAAGTATTGGGTGAGATGATCAGAGTTATACATTTTACTGCAATGTATTGTGATATTAGTTGATAAATATATAGAAGTCCAGAAAAGTATAAACATTTGCTATGTAGACTACAGTAAGGATATGAAATCTCCCTGATGAGAAGCGTTCAATTTCATCAGTATTTTAGGATTACTACATCCTAGGATGTGTAATCTTAGTATCCTATAATTACGCACTAGCTTCACATATGAGTGGTCTAGTGTTCATTCACCAGTTGAGGAGGAATGTTTTTCGGATTGCAACAGCACACCTAGTGCGCAGAATCCTAGGGATATCACTAGGAGATAGAATGTAGATATTAGACAAAGAACAGACACCACTCCAATCTTGGAACATATTAAGAGATAACAGATCAAATGGTTTGCACACATCAGCAGACTGCCATCAGACAGTGTACCACTGCAAGCTATACAACACAGATACAGTGAAAGAAGACCTAGAGAAAAGGCCATGAAAACGATGGACCACTGAGATAAAAGAGGAAACAAATTCCACACTATACTCTGCACACATGAGGGCCATTTCCACAAAATTCTTCTACCCCTGACACTAAAAGGCAACAAAGGGTTTAGCGAATAGACATATAGATAGAATGGCACCAGGATTGACCCAGACTGAATTGGGTACCAGATTAGTCTGGGAAGTAAAGACTGTGAGGAAGAGGAGGTGGCTACCACCTTTACATAGCAAGAGGCACTGAAATGTGAGATCACTAACATCTCACACCCCTACGGCAGCTAAATGCTATGGGTTAACTTTTACTTTACATCTGGATGCATTTATTTCTGATGCCATAAAGGTATCGCGCATAAATAATAAGGACGGTCATTCTCAAATGTCACCTGCTGTAAAAACCTTTCTGTATAGACAAAACACTATTACTGTGAAATTACTTTACAATCTATTTGTGTACAGGTTAAAGTTAGCAGCAATCCAGATAGCATCAGAAAAGTTAAGCAACGATAACCGTTGTCACCACTCCGATTGGTGAAAACAAAGGGTGGCGTGTTGTGTGAGTGACACTGGTAAACACGTTGTGATGCAAAGACTGGTCTACTGTTGATAAGGCTACAGATTTCCACCATTCAGTGGATTTGGTAAAACACTGCATGCATACATACCACTGCTGAAGTTGAATATGTATAGTCCATTCATTTGGGTAGCGACGTCCGTTGATGTAGGATGTTTCTCTAATCAAGTCTGGGTCATTCCGTCGATCATTGGATTAATCAACTAACATCGTAAAGTCCAGACCGATTTGTGTAACAGAAGTCAGTTCATTAAAGTAAAACAACCAATATTCATACTATTCAAGAACTGCACAGAATAGCTTTGAACAGACAGAATTGGAGAGATCTGACCTCTGCCCTATGCGCTAACTTCAGCGCAAAAGGAAAATGAATGAATGAATGAATCCATTTGCACAAAATAAAATCATGATACATGCATCTTCATTTTATTGACTACCGGGTACATCCTGCTGGAGGTCTGGAAGTCTAGTTATGTTATTGTTCTGCTACAAGAGAGATGTAGCAGGAGTTTGCGAACTAATGCTAGGAAAAGAAACTTATCAATATCACATGAATATTCTTTTATATTTAATCATTTAATAGTATCAGAAGTATCAGATTACTGTGTTAGTGGACATATAGTTAGCATTTAATTTTTGGCAGTAGATGAACTTTTTGTGACAATATCTCGGGTATTACCATGAAGGTAAACAAACTTCTATCATGTGGAAAAATTGGAAAGTGGACAAAAATGCAATTGTACTGTTAATATTAATCTGTTGATATTTATGACATGCTACATTATTGAAAAGACTGTTCTAGTCATTACTTAAAATTGTAGCAATAGTAATTTAGGCAAAATACAAGGTAGTTCAGTTTTATAGTGAAGGCACATAATATCTGGCTATTGGGACTATATTAATGTCCCGGTTCTTTCCTAGAACTTGGGTCCTGGAAGTCACACTTTTCAATATACAGACTTTGTGTTTTTAATAATTTGTATTCTGGTTTCTAGTTTTTAACACACCAGCTGCAGCACTCTGTTGCCAATTCAGCAGTTTTCCTGCCCAATTGAGCCAGGTTTAGACCTTAGCCGTATGAAAAAAAATTGCATGCCGTTAGTGCAGCAAAGTGTAAACATTACCAAACTATAAATGTTTTGTTTTAAAGCAATAACTGACTGATGCAATAACTACTTTAATATGCTGTTACTGAAAAGCACCATCGAAATGCTGGATTTTAGTAGCATATGCAGCATATTTTAGTAAAGAACCTAGTAAAGTAAATTTATACTAGTTTATGGATTTCTCTTTCAGTAGTTGCATCTACCATTCATTTCATTTGCATTCATCAGTCGCAATAACAGTCTCTATCTACCCATTGTCTTTTCTCTACTTTTGCTGTGAGGCGCAGCAGCATTGAATTACAATAAGTTTTCAGGCCATGGCACATTTTTTCACTTGATATGCAGTAATACTGTGTCCTTTAGAATGTTGGATGTAATGCTAGCAGTCTAAGAATGTTGGTAACTCCTTCAATCCACATTCTTCTTGGTCTTCCTCTGTATCTTACTGTTTCCATTTTCATGCTGTATGCTCTTGTCGCTGGACAATAAAGGTTCATTCTCATTAGGTAGCAGAACCCTTTCACTTCTGTTTTTCAATTAGTTAGTTACCTTGGGGGGGGGGGGCTATCCTCTACCAGGCACATCCACAGGTTACAAATAGTGGAACAGCCTCCAGATAAGGAAGGTAGCTACCTCTAATATCTGAGGGTGGCACTGATATCTCCACTGAAATACCCCATATGCCTCATGACGGGCAGTATCAAGCAAGTATGAGCTGCTATAAGTTCTAGCCAATGGCTGGGATCATTGACCCCAGGGTGGGGGGGCCTTTAGATAGGGGAACATAGGAAATTACTTCCTAAATACTCAAATGGGATAAATCAGTAAAACCCTCCTTAAGCCCCAACCAGCCCAATCCTGTAAGGGAAAAAGGCAGGAAAAACATAGAAAACTCCTAACTAACCATGCTGGGCAGATGGCACTCAAGAGTCCATATAAAGACAGGACAACTAGGAGATGCAAAACTCTACACAAAGCCTGGGCAGATGGTACTCATGCGTCTGGGAGGGCAGACCATCAAAAGAAAGTAAACCTAAAAAAATAGCTGATGGAAATCGGATGTACTTGGCTATATAGTGTGTAATTGATTAGTTAGTTAGTTGTTGGATCATCGTCATTGCACTCTGGAATGTCCATAAGTCCAATGTCCCTATCATAATAGTCTGCATATTCATTGTAAAACTGAACTATATTGTGTTTTGTGTAAGTAATATTCTCATACAATTTTACTGCAGTCTTATGTATTAAAATTTTAACCCATTTTAAATTAAAATTTAAAGTTTTATACATTATTTATTATCAATACAACCTCCAAACCACAGTGATTGACTTAATGTAATTTTTAAAGGGGCTTCAAACCACTTGTTTCATGTATGCAATGTGTTAAAATTTGTACCCAATGAAAAGCTGCTCAATTAAGACATTGGTACAATGGTAAAATTAATTTAAATCAACTGTAATCATGCCAGCAATGTTTGTACTGAAATCCCCTATGTGTGAATGCAAATAAAAATGTTTTTCACTTCTCAGATATCGAGTTCACAGTATCAAAGTTACTAACCATCCATTACTCCCCCAGAGGGCAGTACTTCTTTGTCGAGACTCTAGTGTTCGCATTGTCTGTCCTTCAAATGGGGAGGTAATAACTACTCTTTTGATGAAAAAGACAGAAGGTTTAAATGATGCTGCATATGCCATAGCTGAAAGTATGTATAATCATGATACATTTTCTTATAAATTATGATTGATTTTTCTACTATATTTTTTAGGCACTTTCATGTTTAACTATTGTTTTTAAGTTATCCATTCTATTTCTCTTCATTTTTCTGGGTAAAATATTCATTTTGGGTACATGTTATGCAAATGTGGCCTCATTATGTTATAACAGTCCATCTTTTAAATTATAAATTTGATTTCTAGAAACTTACGTGGCTCTGAAATAAATAACATGAAGTGTCTGCTACTGCTAATTCAATCTCTGTGTAACGCACTGAGAGTTCTCTCTCCCCCCCCCCCCACATGGGTGGAGAAAAATAAAATAGTAGCATTTGAAACAAAATATTACTGAAAAATCCTCAGAATACCATGGACTAAAAAGATCACCAATGTAGCCACCCTGAGAGAAATGAATGTAAAAGAAAACTGGCTAAACAGCATGATTCTTTCCAGAAAACTACAATATTTTGGCCATATTAAATGCCATGATAGCCTAGAGAATACCATATTGGAGGGGATGATGCCAGGGAGATGAACAAGAGGCAGACCAAGAAGAAAATGGACATAAGACATCAAAAGACCACCTGAATATGAATGACAGTAACAGAAACTAGAAGATATGTTCAAGATCGACAGAAGTTTTGAAAGGCTGTTATGGCTGATACATCCTGTTCAGGATATGCTACCTGATGATGATGATTCAAACACTATTTAAACACCTCCTGGAAATATACACAATTGCAACAAAAAACAGAGGTGTAATTTTACATGATTACATGATACTCAGAACAGCTGTCAATTGCATGATGCTCAGAACAGCTGTTGATTGCATGATACTCAGAACAGATGTCGATTGCATGATACTCAGAACAGCTGTCAATTGCATGATACACAGAACAGCTGTTGATTGCATGATACTCAGAACAGCTGTCGATTGCATGATACTCAGAACAGCTGTCGATTGCATGATACTCAGAACAACTGTCAATTGCATGATACTCAGAACCAGAACAGCTGTCGATTGCATGATACACAGAACAGCTGTTGATTGCATGATACTCAGAACAACTGTCGATTGCATGATACTCAGAACAACTGTCAATTGCATGATACTCAGAACCAGAACAGCTGTCGATTGCATGACACTCAGAACTGCTGTCAGTTGCATGATACTCAGAACTGTTGTCAGTTGCATGATACTCAGAACAGCTGCCAGTTGCATGACACTCAGAACAGCTGTCATTTGCATGATACCCAGAACAGCTGTCAGTTGCAAAGTTCTCCAGCAACTTTGAATTAGAATATGATGCTTTGAACAATTTTAGCTGAAATTTTCTTAGAGAAGAAAAGCAGAGAAACATGTTCTTTACACATACCCTGCTAGAAGCCACAGAAATGCATAACTTATTGATCTGAGAAATGATCTATAAATTGTTATAAGTGCAAATGAAGTAGTCCTATTATCTAGTGGATGTTATCACTCTTTAACATTCTTGGAAATTTTGAGATTGACAGATTAACAAAACAATTTTTGAAAACTATCTCAAGCAGATACAATTTTAACTATGGGAAGTCTAAAATGATTTTTCAGCAACAAATACAGGAACAAAATATGATCAGTCACATCACACTGGGAATGAAACTTAAAGTATAAGAGGTACCTGGAAATTCAATAAAAGTTTAAAAGAAATGCCCTATTCAAAATCATCATGTGCTGTCCCCGCATCAAAGATTGGTGGCAATGGATCTCCATCCTCTATCTCTCACCTTGGCAGCGAACTCTCCTAGACTGTATCCTGTCCATCTCATGTTTCTCTCCCATTTGTGTCTCTGCGGACCATCTCACATCTTTTCTTTCATGTAAGATCTTTACGGTATATGAAGAATATGTTGTAATTTTTATAAGTAAATAAATCAAGGTAAGATATCATTTCAAATCATATCTGCTGTGTTTTGTATTTATATGTCAAAGATAGACCTATGAGAAACCCTGTTTTAATACCCCTATCTCTCATATAATATTGATGTCCAATTTTGAACTCTCATGTTCCTGTCTACAGAGAAAAGTAAGTATTATGCAGGTCTATTAAATATTTTTCATCTACCACAAAGACTCTTAATTCCATAGTAATTTTTTTTTATGTTCTGTGCTTTTTTTAATTTTTAGATACAATCTTTACTGTTTTGTCAAATGGTGATATCTTGAAGAGTATGACCCATAAGAACCCCTGTGAAATTGTATCCAAATGGAAGTGCAAAGATCCTAAAGGTACATAATAATCTGACTTAAATGTCCTGATTCTGTATTACTAAATCAATAGTTTGTGTGGTTAGTATTATTTAATTGTCATTATTACTTACTGTAGGTTTTACTTAATCATTTAAGATAACAAATTCATGCACAAATTTATTAAGAAAAGCTGTCTTTTGTTTTGCACTGTAGCAGTTTCAAATAACCTATGTGCTCCGCTGAAGACGGATGTGTCGGGCCACTGGCACAAATAAAACGGCGACACAACGCATTTCCATTCTCTGGACTACATCCTGCTGGAAATCTAGTAGGACCATGGTCCTGCTGAAAGGGAGATCCAGCAGGAGTTTGAGAGAATGAACGAAGAAGAGAAGAAATAACCTATGTGAAAATTTAATGCCCAGTAAACCTTGTGCATTTACTCAAATTTTTTATTTCACCTTCAGTATAAATTCTTCCTTTATTTTATAGACTGTTTATGAATTTCATTGTATAGTCAACATCATATGTTATATTTTAAAAAAAAAGTACACCCAAAAAACAATTCCATATTGTTATGAAGATAAATAAAAAATACATAAATTTAACAGTAATGCAGTAAGGCCAAGAAGAAATAGGTAAATATGAAACATAGTGGAACAATCAATGTGGGAACACAATCAACATTCAAAAACAATAATGAACAGACAGAAAGAAGCCAAATTCAAAAGGCTGAGCATGAGAAGTCTTCTTCTGCATTCGTCTTCAAACCCTTGAAAATTATCAGAATGTATTCTGAAGAATGGAATGCATGGTTATTTCATTTTTATATATATATATATATATATATAAAAGAAATATATATATATATATATATATATATTTGTTTAAATCCAACCTGGCAATTACTGGCAACATATCTAAGCTCTTGTGGGGCAGATGTTCGACATTTTCTAAGAAGTATATGTTGTTTGAATCTGTAGATGTAACAATACTAACATGGCATTGCAAGAGCACCATCTCTGGTTTAAAAAAAGAAACTGACAATAGTGAAGCACTATCCCTACATACTATACGTTTTTGTATTTCATAATTGAATTATCTACATAACTGATACAGTTTGAGTGGAACTTATTGATTCTAAAGTTTGGTGGGTTAAAATGTCATTGCCAAAATAATTTTTATTTTTTATCTAAATATTTTATTTTATTTTTAAATAAATTTTTAAATATTAACATTATTTTTTTTCCAAAATTAACTTGTGATAATCACTTTCGCTGTCCATTTATGTTTCGAAATATATATATATTACATTATATGGTAAATATATTTAGCAGTACTATTTCTTGTGTCCTTGAGGGATGTGCAAAAAACAAACGGAAAAATTTTGTCCAGACTCTCAAATAAATAACATGCTTAAATAGTTAATGCTAAACTCATACTTTTTTGGGGAAGTATTTGTGCCTGTGTTAATATTGTGCTGTTGTTTGTACAACCTCCTGTAATTTTGATCTTGCCAAGATTGGAAGTTGAAATAATACTTTTAACAGTGCCATCCCACTCAGATAGGATATTGTTACAGATTGTCAATACATATGCCCTAAGTATTATTTGAATCAAATAGGCAGAATTTAAACTAAATATTGATGTAATACCACTGCAGAGATATGCAACTGTCTATTGGTGTATGAGTATGTGGCAGACCCTTTAGGATCCAGTGATGTTTGGTCCTTGACAACCTGTCAGGTAGAGACAAGTAATAAATCAAATATTAGGAGGCAACAAAGCAACAAAAACAGAACCCTCCTGCTTGGTGGAAGAAAAGATGGCTACATTTGTGTATTTGACTGGCATACAGGGGAAGTCACTTTCAAAGCTGAGGTAAGTTGTGCATCAAATCATTGAATATTAGACCTACAGTATAGGACTAATGCCATAATAAGTCTTTGATGTGTAGGAGGAGTTTTAACTAAACAAAAATAAATAGAAAGAAGGCAGTTTCCCCCGTCTCGTGGGCAATTATTTAATTCTTTGTGAAATTTTGGTGACCTTTAAGGGGAAGTGGGTGTGTGGTATTCTCAACTTATTGGCTTACTTCCTAATATTAAATGTCATGTCCTGATTTCTTAACCAGTGGTGATGAACCACCTCTTCCCCCCATCCTTTATCTACAGAAGTGTTATAATATTTTTAATGTCCAAAACATGTACCTACCTCATTTGAGTATTTCCCTTGGCTATGTTTATCAACCTTGCAAGATCATAGTGAATGATATAGTATTAAAACAGGTCCACCAATTCAAATATCTAGGTACAATTATAACAGCAGATGGAAGAAGTTCAACAGAAATAAGATGCAGAATCGGACAGGCAAAAACAACATTCAGAAAAATGAAAAATATACTGTGTAATATGACCTTGTCATTAGAGGTGAGAAAGAGAGTTCTGCAGTGCTATATAACCCCTATACTAACATATGGGTGCGAATCTTGGACAATAAACAAACTGGAAAGTGGGAGATTGGAGGCAACAGAGATATGGTTCTACAGAAGAATGCTGAGAATACCATGGACTGCCAGAAAAACTAATGTAGAGGTGTTAAAAGAGTTAAATGCGAAACGGACCTTAATCAACAATATAAGAAAAAGGCAATCTTCTTTTTTTGGCCACTTCATGAGACAGGCAGGTTTAGAGAACATAATCACAACAGGCAAGATTGAAGGCACCAGAGACAGAGGGCGACAACATGAGAAAATATTAGACAGTTTGACAACCTGGCACGGCAAAGAAACAACAACGACTTTGATACATAATACTGTGGACAGATAGCTGTGGAGAGCCATGACCGCCTATGCCACCCGGCATGGCACCTGATGATGATGATGTTTATCAAACAAATGGTAGGTCTATTTATGAATTAATTTAAATATTAATTTTTGTTGTTGTTAGGGTTAGAAGAGTTGTGTTATATACAACTAACCCTAACCCTAAATAAATTATATTTAAATTAATAAATGAGAAGCATACACTGATAAACATACAACTAGACTTAACTATGAGAGACCAAACTGCCTTCAGTGCATAGCTTGCCCATCCATCTTACATTAGAGAGGGTATTGAAAACTTACAGCTACATTTAGACCAGAATGAGATTTTTTGAGCATTTGTAAAACAACCATTTTGCCCCATAAAATAGGGCAAGACAGCTCAGGCAAAAAAGGTGAAGCAAACCATTATAAAACTGAGAGAGATCACCACTGTGACAGGTCTGGCACACCTGTAGTGTGTAAATATGTGTAACAATAAATAGAATAATTAGATAGACCTAGTTTTATAACTAATCTGAAAACAAAAAAGGTGAATAAAAAATAGTTCATAAGTTCTGTTTTAAACTAATAATATCTTTGTAAGGTTGGATGATCATTATAACCATATATATTGGTTTCTCCCAGCTTTAGAGCAGCATCAGCAACTTCCTCATGACATCAGTATTTTTAATACAATTTGAATCTTGCCCCAATAAACGTGCACCATCTTACCCCAAATCTCATTTTAAGCAACTATCATAAATTCTGATGAAAAAAACAAAGTAGCCTGACAAGATAATGTGCTTAAGTCTTAAGTTAAGAACTTAATAATAAATATATATTTCAGTTTAAACATTAAAAAAAACCACAATATTAATGATAACAGCAGGCAGAGGGCCAAAGTTAAAAGAAAAAATTGTGAAAAAATACATAGTGAATAATATTTTCCGCATTATTGAAAATTGACTCGTCCTTGGCCGATAAAACTTTGTTGTGTTACAGATAAGAATTTTTCCTCCAGACCTAGTCACATGTTCTACTGGAAAAATCCATAGGCTACAAATAAAATGCTGCACTGTCTTACCCTGTGTGCCATTTTTCCAGGTTACCCTATTATGTCTCATTTATTGCTATTCTGTGGCTTAAAAATACATTATGCCTCATTTATAATCACACACAGAGAATTCAGAACAAAGCTCTTAAACTTACCGAAAACTGTGTTATCGGCACATGGAATGTGCGCACGCTATACGCATGCGGAAAGGTCAGCGAACTTACACACGAATTAAACAAGTATACATGGGACATAATGGGCATGGCAGAGGTAAGGTGGATGGGATTTGGTGAAACAACAATGGATGACGGTCACAAAATATGGTATAACGGAGATGAAACAAAACACCAACATGGTGTGGCGTTTATTGTAAACAAAGAGAAAGTTAAATCTATCATTAGTTGCACCACTATAAACAGCAGACTTATAACAATACATGTAGCAGCTAAACCCAAAAACATCACGATAATTCAAGTTTATGAGAGACCTTTAAGGGTAAGTGGGTGTGTGGTGTTCTCAACTTATTGGCTTACTTCCTAATATTAAATGTCATGTCCTGATTTCTTAACCAGTGGTGATGAACCACCTCTTCCCCCCATCCTTTATCTACAGAAGTGTTATAATTTTTTTAATGTCCAATCCCAAAACATGTACCTACATGTACATGGTTACTAACTGCCGATTATGATGAAGAGGAAATAGACGCATTTTACGAAAAACTAGAAGACACAATAAAGGAGATCCCCAAAACAGATCTATTAAAAGTACTAGGCGATTGGAATGCAAAAGTGGGACCTGATGCTTATGATCAATGTACAGTAGGGAAATTTGGAACAGGAGAAACGAATGAACAAGGACTAAGACTATTGGATTTTGCCAATAAATTTAAATTTACTCTTGCAAATACATTATTCCCACACAAGCTTTCCAGAAGAACAACGTGGCATGCTCCAAAAGCAGACATACATAATCAAATTGATTTCATTCTTACACCGAGAAAATTCAAGTCCAGCATAAACAAAGCACAAACAAGAACTTTTCCAGGAGCAGACATCGGTAGTGACCATGATATGGTTCTATTGACGATCAAAATTAAGCTTCAAAAGAATCATACACAAAACAAATGCACACGATTAAGATTTAATCTAGAAAAAATGAAAGATCCAGAAATAGCAGAGATATTTGAGGCAACAGAGGGAGGAAAATTTGCAGCTCTAAACCTTGTAAATGAAGATGTTAACTCTCTCACAGAAACCATGAAAGGAACTTTATTAGAATCAGCAACAGAATTACTAGGGACAAGAAGAATAACACACAAACCTTGGGTAACAGATGGCATCCTAAAATTGTGTGACGAATGGAGGGAAATGAAAAAGATTAAGAAATAGGCCCCTGAAATGTCAGGGTAATATAGCAAAATAAACAAAAACATCAGAAGGAAAATGAAACAAGCACAAGAAGTGTGGCTAGAGGAAAAATGCGAAACCATCAATGAAGGTATTAAACGCGGAAACAGTAAGGTATCATACGACACTCTAAGAAAGATAACACAGCCTAAAAGACCAAATATATCAACAATACAAGACAAACACGGAAAGATACTCAATGAAACAACAGATATAGTGAAAAGATGGACAGAGTATTGCAAGGAGCTGTATAACTGCAAGTGTAATCCTGACTACACGATATTACAGAATTCTGAACTAAACAACAGAGAAATAGGAAATGCAGAAATTCTAGTAGATGAAATAAAAGAGGCCATACGAACATTGAAAGGAGGGAAGTCACCTGGTGTAGACAACATTCCAGCAGAATTGTTGAAATACGGGGGCATTAATGTGGTAAATATTATGACCAAAATATGCCAAAATATATGGAACACAAAACAATGGCCCACTGATTGGACACAATCACTAATAATACCAATTCCCAAGAAAGGAAATTTGAGTGTGTACGAATTACAGAACAATTAGCCTTATAACACACCCCAGTAAAGTGATGCTCAAAATACTACTTAACAGAATAAAACACATGTCAGAAGAAATAATTGCAGAAGAACAAGCTGGCTTCAGAGCAAACAGAAGCACTGTTGAACAAATATTTAACATCCGAACACTAATCGAAAAACATATTCAGCACCAACGTGATCTATACCACAACTTCATTGACTTTACAAAGGCCTTTGATCAAGTTTGGCATGATGGTCTGTGGCACATACTGAGGAAATTTAATTTTGACACCACAATTATAGACATTATTGAAGCTCTGTACAAAAATGCAAATAGTGCTGTCTTGTCACACAATACAATTGGAGAGTTCTTCAAAACTACTGTGGGAGTTCGACAGGGATGCATAATGTCCCCAGTACTTTTTAACATGTACTTAGAGCACATCATACAAGAGACATTACATGACTACAACACATCTATATCGATTGGATGTCGCCCTGTTTGCAACTTGCGTTTCGCTGATGATATTGATCTTATAGCTGGGTCAGAACAATCATTGCAAGAATTAACATAAAAGTTGGAAGAAGTTACCAGCAAGTACGGAATGGAAATCAATACAGATAAGAGCAAAATCTTGGTAAACAGCAGAGACACAGAAAACCAGACTAATATCATGATGAATGGACATAAGCTTGAGGAGGTGAATACCTTCAAATACCTCAGATCCAGTATATGCAGCGATGGTAAATGCAAAGCAGAACTAAAAATAAGGCTGGAGATGGCTTTACCGTCCTTGTCAAGGCTAACTGTGATTTGGAAAAGCAACATCAGTGTTGGAGTGAAAATCAAACTGTATAGGTCGCTGGTGCTTTCTGTTGTGTTGTATGGTTGTGAGAGTTGGACACTCTCTGTGAACATGGAGAGAAGATTACAGGCTTTCGAGTATAAATGCTACAGAAGAATTCTACGAATTTCCTATAGGGAACATAAGACCAATGTGTACGTAAAAAATAAAGTAGAGATGTGTGCAGGTGTCCAGGAGCCATTGCTTTCAATAGTGAAATGACGAAAACTAGCATGGTTTGGACATGTATGCAGGCACGATTCCTTGTCAAAAACAATACTGCAGGGAACTGTCGAGGGTGGAAGAAGCAGAGGAGGACAAATAAAGACATGGACAGACAACATCAAGGAATGGACAGGGCTAGATATTTCCACATTTATCTGCATCGCTTAAGATAGAATTCGCTGGAGGACTCTGTGTGCTGAAGCATCCAATGTGGTACCCCTACGACCCTGAAGGGTTATGGGTTTATTGATAGATTGATGCCTCATTTGGCTAAGCAACATGGTTGATTTTTAGCTGCAGACAAATATTCATTAGGATAATTTAAAACCAATAATAACCATGTAAAAATTCAATGTAAATATTCCATGACTTTTAGTTGTTGCAGAGTTGCATTAGAGTGACTCATTTAATGATCATTGAGAGCACTGTTCCAGAGTGCCAAGTTAAATAAGTTATTTGGCATAGGCCTATTTTCAGTTTGTGGCAGGAACTTCCACCATTCTTATTTGTTTATCATTTCATTCTGGGTGTCCTGTTTCTAAATTTCTAATTGTTTGTTTGGTCTAGGCCTTTATATTTCTGGGAACTTCATCTATCTGTAAAGTATTTGCTTTGCTATTTTTAAATTAACTTTGCTGGCCACAGAACATACCAGAATATTGTAATTATCATGCAATGTTTTATCATGCAGTAAATTCAATACTGAGAATATCTGCCATTTAATGTTGGCATAAAACTCCATAAATGTAAATATATTTTAATACATTATTTCTATAGCATTATGTTGCTAAATTTCGCACATGTCTCTTTTTCTTAAGGCCCATGGCAGTAAAGGTGTCATAAATATGATAGCAAACACTATGGCAGATCAGCTTATCACTGCAGGAGTTGGTTAGTATTGAATTAATTGTATTTAACACTCAGTAGACTAGCTATTATACAGTGCTGTCAAGGTCACTATGATGATTACAAGACTATAAATCTTCAATTTTACTATTTACTGTTTTAGTAAAACATAATTTTATTAAGTACCCAAGATAAGCTGGAGGCAACTAAGATGTGATTATTAAAAAGAATGATGATAATTCCATGGACAACCAAGAAAACTAATGTAGAAGTTCTCAGAGATGCTGGAGTAAAATGACAAATTATAGCAAAAATTAGAAACAGACAATCACTATTTTTAGGGCATGTGACGAGAAAAGAAAAATGTGAATATTTAGTAACCACTGGAAAGACCAAGGGGAGAAGAGACAGGAAGATAATGAGAGAAATTTCTTGATGGGTTGTCACTGTAGCACAAAAAGAAGTCACCAACTGAATTTATTAACAACACAAGAGACAGAGAGTTGTGGAGAAGCATGATTGCCTATGCCACTTGGCATGGCACTCAATTGATTGATAATTTTATTATACAAACTTATGGTTGGTATAAAAACTTAAGGGCTAGCCACCCCTGCCACGATGCTTAACGGCACAAGTGGAGAGGATAAGAGATAGATAAGATCAAAGAGTTAGGACAGTTGGAAGATGTAGAGTGTATTTCTTCTGTGTCCATGCTAGAATGCAGGACCTGTGACTGAACTGTGGTATTGCAAGAAATGAGTGGCATTTAGGATGAAGAAAAAGAATAGTAATAGTTATCACAAAACAGGAACAATCAGTTACCATATGCTGAAGGATGTACTGAATATGTGATTGGAAGGAGCACCTATGGAGGCAGCTGAAGTGCTGATGATGATATGAAAAGCAAGTAACTAACAGTGTTGATGCTTTTTTAAGATATAGTATTATTTTTGTTTTGAATATTCTAATAATTTTATTTCAAGAAAACTCTAATGTAACTCTTTCACAATACCACACCTTGCGATCTAACACTTTTATTCAAATTGGTACAGTTTATACAACATGCTATATGGTGCCAGGTCTATGAAGAGTTGATTCACAAAATAAACATATTCATTTAGATGTCTAACATCACTTTCAACAAGTTGCACAAGTCATCTTGATAGGAACAATGTAGTACTGTAGTGGGTCATTTAGGAAGCAATGATTTAGGAAGCAATAATTAGTATGCAGACAAAGATCAATGGATTTCATTCATGCACAAAAACTGGACATGATGCACAAATATAAAGGATAAATTTGTTGGGTCTAACAAAAAATAATATTGTATGCAAAAAATGGCATTAATACGTTAGGTGGTTTGTAAATAATTACATTTGTTTGAGGGCATAGCTAGTGAAAGACACTATAAGATGCTTTCTGTGCAGTATAATTTATTTGTTTACAAAATTGTTATCGTTCTTATTTTTTATGCCATCACTTTGCCTTTAATTTTGTTTTCCAGACAATGTCATCAAGATATGGCGTTTGTATCCGTATGCACAAGAAGCACTGACCCCACTCATGTCTTTCTACTGTGCTCAATGTCCATCTTTCATGACTAGCATTAAGACACGGCTTGGTGTAGCTTTCCAAGATCCATCTACAGCAACATTCAGTGTTGTTCTCTACAGTTTGTCTAACAAAAGTAAGCACAATTTCAATAATTGCATCTAAATTGAAACCTTGGAACAATACATTATGTTCTCTGGACTACATCCTGCTAACCAGCTTGAGTTTGAGAATGAATGCAGAATAAAAGAAGATTGTTATTTGCAAATAGCAATATGTGTGTTGTGCATATGTTCCAAGCATGAACAAGAGGAATCTCTAATGGAAGATATTAAGAATTATTCTTCAAACCAGAAGGTAATATCAGTATCGCCAAGTGCTGTTTCCACATTCAAGGTTGGCTGCATTTAGAATTACATCTTCTCTATCTCTTGCTGTGTTGGTGCACTCTGCTAGTGTAATATGTTCATCTCATGATGTTTACCTCCCACTTGTATCTCTGCCTACCTCTTGTTCACCAACCTACGACTCTACATTCAAGTGATGTCTTCAACAAGGTGTCATGATTTTTAATATGTCCAAAGTATTTTATTTGTTTGATTTGTATTTCTTTTAATGGTTCTTTTTTTTTCATATTCAGTATTGTCAGAACATTTTTGTTTTATTCTTCCATGAAGTTCTCCTCATTCTTCTATATATCCACATCTCAAAGCCATCAATTGTCTTCTAGCTATTCATATTTCTTTGTCAAACATTATTATAGAATATATGTAGCATTTTTGTAGTTTTCATTTTCAGTTTGTTTGTGATTTGTTTAGATTATAATATTTTCCTCATGTCATTGAAAATACTTTGGTTATTCCTATTCTCCTTTTAACCTCTTAATTGCTATCTTAATATGTTAAGAGCTTAATTTCTTTTAATTGCTAAATGCTAATTTGGTCCATAATCTCTGTTTGATCTGTCTACTTGGTCTATTAGTTGTTGGCTGTTCAATTTCTGCTAAGAGGACTGTGTCATTTGATATCATATATTGTTTATTATGTTCCTATTGATCTTGAGCCCTGACATTTCTGTTTAAAGAAATGTTTAGTCTATTGTCTATTTCTATCCCCAGGTGGATGATGGTCAGAATATCCACACTTGTCATTGAGCATAGAGGTGGTGACTGGGGGCTTTAGTTTTCTATCCAAGACCAGATATGTCACCTTGACTGCATTGATTGTCTTCAGTGTTGTCTTGAGGTTATCTATCCATCTTGTTCTAGGACTTTCTTTCGCCTTGTATCCTGATCTTATGTTATATGTTGTAGTTGGTGTTTTTTATGGTTCATTCTCATAAGGTGTTCAAACCATTTTATTTGTTGTTTCTTGATGTATTCTGTGCATGGTCTTATACCGATTCCTCTCCTTATTTCATAATTTCTCATTTTATCTAGTTTGGTAACTTTTGCGGCTTTTCTCAGGCATTCAAGTAACATATTGTAAGTTTTCTCTGCTGGGCTGCTGTCAGCGTCCATGTCCGTTGATAGCATAGTGTTTGCATGAAAATACTGCTTATCATCTGTCTTTTGACTTCAATTTTGATCTTTGGGTTGAACAGTAATGGTAATAGCTGGTATGTCACTACCAGTATGTTTGCTTTCTGACATCTTATCTTAATCTCTTTGTCTAATTTTATGTTGTCTGTGACTATACTTCCCAGGTATTTAAATTTAGAAGTTTGTTTCACTTTAGTTTTGTTTATTGTTATGTTCACTGGATTTGGTGACTTGCTGACTTTCATTACTTCTGTTTTCTGTGCATTTATTTTCATGTTATACTCGGTGTATGTTGTTGTGAGTGCATTAATATGATTTTGTAACTGCTGTTCCTCTTCATAGATAAGGCCTTGATCATCAGCAAATAGCAATTTGTTGATTGCGTTATTTGATTCCTCATCAGATTCTTCTCTTATTACTGTACTCTTTACTTTCTTGTTTTTGGATTATTTTTTATTCTATTCATGTATATGTTAAAAAGTATAGGTGAGAGCATACATTCTTGTCTTACCCCTGTTTTTGTTTTGAAAGATGAAGTCAATCCATCTGTAGTTCTTACTGATCTTTGGCAGTTATGTGTAATGTTTAATGTAGATGTTAAATAGGCTCGTTTAATAAAACATAACAAGTTCATCCAATTGGCAACTTCACCTCACTTTGTTAGACATCACATTTAACTCTTTCATGACATGATTAATTTTAGGTTTGGACCCCTATTTAGTTTTTGTACATATTAATTTCCAGGTGTAGAAAAATGTTGCCCATGTTGTTTTATTGTATCACTTGTCAACCTAGTGTTGTATGGCATTTTCTATCCTTCAGATTGTCATTTAACAATAAGAAGAAGCAATCCATTGAATATTTTCTCAGAAATGGTGACTTTTCAAGCGACCATATCAGAGCAATGGAAGATTTTTGTTTGCGTCTTTCTCTTTTTTCTTCCATATGACTTTAAATATATTATTTCTAAACAATGTTACTCTAGCAAGCAGGTTCTGCCTCCAGGCATCCAGAGTTTCAGCTGTTTTTTCTATTTTTGGATTCTATGTGGAAGCCTTTCATTGAAGTTTTACAGATGTCTTTATACCTCAACATTGGTCTACCGCCGGCTTGATGACCTTCAGCCAGCTCCCCATACAGTACTTGTTTTGGGATGCAGCAGTTTGGCATCCTGCGGAAATGACCAAGCCAACTCAATCTATTTATATTGAGTATTTCCATTCCAGATGGTAGCTGAGTGAAACGCAACACTTCCATGTTGGTGGTTTTGTCGTGTCATTTGATGATTAAGATTTTGCGGAGACATCTTAGATGAAAGATGTTAAGTTTCCTCTCATGTTTGGTGTAGGTAGTACATGTTTCAGATCCGTAGTATAGTCTACTCAGCACACATGTTTGATAGATCTGTATCTTTGTTTTCAATTTTAACTTATGGCTTTTCCAAGCTCATTTTGACAGTCGCCAAAAAATGGTCGACGCTTTCCTTGTACATGCATTTATTTCATTTTCCAGGGAAAGGGTGGATGTAATTGTGGATCCTAGGTAGCAAAAGTTGTCAACTTGCATTATATGAGTGTTGTTTAAGGTGATGTTTGTTGGTGCTGTATACCTCTGACACACTGTCACAGTTTTAGTGATTTTTATTGTCATAATAGAGAACAGCTCACAGGCCTTTGTCATACTGTAAGTTTGAGACTGCAAGGTGCACTCACTGTGTGCCACTAGTGCAGCATCATCAGTGAAAAGAAGTTCTCTGATGACTATTTCTGATGCTTTCGTCTTCGCTGTAAGATGCGCTAAGTTGAAGAGGGATTCATTATAATGGGCATGGATGAAAACGTCACCTGCTGCATCTGCAAGAGCATGTTTCAGAAGCACTGCGAAGAAGAGGGTGGTGGCTAGAACACACCCCTGCTTTACTCCAGTCTTTACGTCTTTACTGCAAAGCTATCAGACATATTGCTCTCAAACAATACATTTGCATGCATGTCTTTATGAAAAGAAGTTGCATGTCTTTATGAAAAGAAGTAACCAAGTCTACTAGTTTCGGTGGACAACCAGTACATTGTAGAATCTTATATAGAACTGGTCTGCTAATAGTGTCAAAAGCCTTAGTTATATCCATTAAAGCCATAGAGTAGCTTCCCCTTTCACAACATTTTTCCTGTAGTTGATGAAGGGTAAAGATCATGTCGGTAGTGGATCTTTTGACTTTGAAACCACACTGTGACTCTGGCAGGACATGTTTGGCAAGCAGTTGAAGTCGCTTTAGAAGGATACATGCAAAAAGAAACCTTCCCGGTGACGCTGAGAAGGGATATGACCCTGTAACCTAATGTTAGTAAAAAAGATATTTACCATATGTCATTGAAAAAAGAATTGTTTGCAGAATATTATATATATATATAGGTTCCTAAGTACATTCAAGTAGATGATTTTGATTATTTCACTGGGTTAAAGTTAGAGTTAGTAAAACACACACAAAATCTTAACTATATGAGTCAATTTTGTTAGGACTAATCTATTGATATTGACTCACTTAAAAGTTATTTGTGAATAAGATTACAGCCAATTAGTGATCACAATTTTTGTTTGTTTTGTAACATTTCTTGATAGACATTTTATGTTGTCCTTCAGCTCGTTTTGACCACAAACCAGATGATGACCACATGGATCTTATAACAGGCTTTACATCCTGCAGTCGCATGAAAATTTATGCCTCCAGCAGTCTTGATGGCACAATTCATATTTGGAGTGAGAACAATGTCTTGTTGAGGTTAGCAACATGGTATAGGCCTATTCTTTAACAAATTATTCTTTAAAATGAGTGTTATGTTGCTGATTTGTGACAAATTAGAACAAATGTTTTCCACTATAAACAGTCTGAGTACACACAATTGCTATTTTGCAATTATATTCAGCATGTTCTTTCATTCTGCTGACATTTCTAGATGAAAAAATATTCATTTTTCTTGCATACTACCTATATCACCAGTAGGCATAGGCATACATCATTTATCACCTATACCAAATGTGAACAGCTAGAAGTTTGAAATTATTATCGTTTCAAAGGTGCATATTTCACTAGAATACACTCATCAAAATAAACCAGACATTGTTTGGAAAACTTCCTCAAACCTTGAAACTTTGAATAGAGGGGAACAGGAAAAGTATGTATGCTCCAGAGAATAAAACTACAGACATCCTTCAAGCCATTCTTCATTTTTCTTATGCCAGTATAAGGTAGCTGCAGGAGTAACATCAAGAACTAGCTGTATGATTCAATTTAGGTCACATGGGACCTGTTCCAACAGCAATATTAGGCCTGTCTTAAGAACCGATGTATTTTGAATAGATAAAATCCCCATCAAGGCCAGCACCTTGCAGTGGTGATGGGGCTTAGTTCAGCCATCAGGGGCTGGAAACTAAGACTGGTCGGGCAGTCCCATTCGAGCAGGACCATAGTCCTGCCCAAGTAAGCAGAGTGCTGAAGACGGAGGCATCCAGCCAAAAGGCGCACAGATAATCAGGATGCCACGCACAAAACACAATGGAAACATGTCTGTATCTATAAAAAGTTATGGTGCCTGCCCTGTGGCGGACGTTCAGGCAGGGATGGTGCCGGGCCCTATACCTCGAAAGGGCCCAACCTCAGTTACTGCAAGTCCTTCTCAATTGCCTCGAGGAGCCAGGAGGCAAGGGAATAGAGCTACTGGCCAAACAAACAAACGACCAATAAAAATAATGCACTGGAATGCTGAGGGTGTCAACAGTAAAAGAGATGGATACAGCAAAAAATTGGAACTTGAAAATGTCCTCAGTGAAGAACAAGTTAATATATGCTGTATCCAAGAAACACACCTCAGCAGCGACATAGCCTTCAAAATCAGAGGCTACCAGTGCTACCGATCTGACCGAAAGGACAGGCGAAAGGGTGGAATTCTGACACTTGTTAAAAACAATATCAGCGCATGTCAGCTGGAAGTATATATGGAAGGGGCAGAATACCAGATGCTCCACCTAAAAACAGACAGTGCAGAATTCCATCTCCTGAACTACTACTGCCCAAATGATAAACCATTGGCACTAGACACAATTCCAGATAAAGAGAGACTTATGGTGTGTGGTGACTTCAACAGCCACTCTCAGAGCTGGGGCTACGATCATATCGACAAGAGAGGTGAGGAACTTGAGAGCTGGCAGGATGAAAATAATCTCATCCTTATTAACCAGCCAGCTGACTCACCAACCTTCTACTCGAGAGCATGGCACACCACCTCTACACCAGATCTGGCATTCCACTCACCAGGCCTGGAATGGAACATCACACGTGTCGTTGGAAAGCAGCTTGGAGGTAGTGACCACAGACCAGTATTTCTGGAAATCCACAATGAATTTACCAAGGACAACAGCACGCTCACTAGGTGGAACTATAAGAGGGCAGACTGGAAAATGTACCAGCATTTAACCAGTGTTCTAGCTAAGGACATGAACTTGGACAAAGACATCAATAGAGCAGTGAGTGAATTTAATAGATGTATACTACATGCTGCTAGTAAAACCATACCCAGGGGGGCACGCAAAAACTACAAACCCTACTGGAATGATGAACTGGAAAAGCTGCAAAATGAGATGGAAACATCTAGACAGCAGGCTGAGAACAGACCTAGCCAAGAACATCACAACAAATATCAGCAAACAAAGGCTAAATTTCAAAGAGCCAAGTTACAAGCCAGACGGAGTAGCTGGAAAGAAAAAACAGAGTCGCTGAACCTAGAAAGAGATACTAGGAAATTATGGAAACTTGTAAAACAACTAAATGATGAAGGTACAGGGAGAAATACCAGGATCACACTTTATAAAGATAGAAACATTTTAACAGGTAAACATGCAGCTGATTACTTTGCAGATTCCTTTGCAGAAGACAATAACATCAATGTCAGCCCAGACAAACAACAGGAGGTTCGAGAGAACCAGCAAAACATTGGACAAGGCGAACCTATACCTGAAGTCATGGAGGCACCAATCACAATGAGAGAACTGGAGCATGCAATATCCAAATTGAAAATGAAAAAGTCCCCTGGAGCTGATGGAGTGTCCAATGAAATGATTAGAAACCTGGGAATTGCAGCAAGAGCAAAGCTACTGCAGATCTTTAACACAAGCTGGTCCACGGGTAATGTACCACAGGCGTGGAGAGAAGCAATAATGACACCACTCCTCAAATCAGGAAAAGATGGCAACACAGTCTCCAACTACAGGCCCATCAGCCTCACAAGCTGTCTATGCAAAACAATGGAACGCATTATCAATCTTAGGATGCAGTGGTACCTTGAAAGTGAAAACCTTCTGGTATCACAGCAAGCAGGTTTCAGACAGTGCTACTCTACTGAAGATCAGGCAACCTACCTCTCCCAAGAGATTGAGGATGCCTTCCAAGATAAGAAACTGGTACTAGCAGCATGGATAGACCTCAGAAAAGCATTTGATAAGGTCTGGAAAGAAGGGCTCCTAAAGAAATTGCGAAATTGCAGGGTTAGCTCAAGAATGTACAAATGGGTAAAAGCATACCTGCATAATAGAAGAGCCAGGGTACAATTAGATGGTCGCAAGAGCAAGAAAGTTCTACTGCGTCATGGAGTCCCCCAGGGAGGAGTCCTGTCGCCCACACTTTTCTTGGTTTACATCAATGACCTAGTTGCTGAACTACCACACGGGATCAAAGTGGCAATGTATGCTGACGACCTGGTGATCTGGTGCACAGAAGAACATGCGACAGTGGCCACTAAACAAATACAAAGAGCTATCGATGCCCTAACCTTATGGGCTAATGGATGGTGCGTCAGCATTAACACAGATAAGTGCAGCACTACACTTTTTACCCTCTCACCAAAACAAAAAGCCGGTCATATCAAAATAGATGGAGAGCTCTTGAAAGAAGACAAACAACCCACATACCTCAGAGTTACTTTTGATGATAAACTGACATGGAAGCAGCACATAAACAAAGCAACAACAAAAGCCAGGAGGAAGTTAGCTATCCTGAGAAAACTAAGTGGAACCACATGGGGAGCTAGTGGGAATATACTCAGTAAAGTTTACCAGCAAGGCATAAGACCACACCTGGAATATGGTTCAGCTGCGTGGTGTCCTGCATCAAACACCACATTACAAGATCTAGATAAAGTGCAAAACCAGGCACTTAGAATAATGTTGGGAGCAATGAAATCAACACCCATAGCAGAGATGCAGAAAATGGGAAGAATGCAAACACTTGGCGAACGCAGAGACACAAAAGTACTAATTCAGGCAGAAAAGTTTCAGTGTATGCCAAGTCATCCAATGAAGGAAAGATTTCAAAATCTAGCAATGGGACGACTGAAAAGAAGCAGCTTTATCCATCAAGCTAAACGACTCTGCAGACAACTTACAGACCTACCTGAAGTTGACAGCCCCTTAAGGCCTGTACCAGAACAAACCCCATGGAGTGAAAGACATGGAATGCCAATATACATTCAGACCCATGTGAAAGGAATACTAAGCGGGGACGAACAGAACAGTGTGCAGCGAAGGACAGTCACCCTCAGTTTCCTGGATGAGGAATATCCACAAGATATATGGGTCAGAGTATACACAGATGGATCAGCACAGAATGCCGTGAGGAATGGAGGTGCAGGTGTATATATAGAATATCCACACAAGCCTAGAGATACAATCAGAACACCGACAGGAAAATTCTGCAATAATTATGATGCAGAAATCCAGGCAATTAGTATGGCAGCTAAAAAACTGCTGAACTCCAACTCTGACCTACAGCCTGTGGTATTCCTGACAGATGCAAGGTCAGTGCTTCAAGCTCTCCAGTCTGAAAAACTAACAGACTTGAAAAAACTACTTAGCGAATTGTCTTACCAGTATAGGGTAACCATGCAGTGGATACCCTCTCACTGTGGAATACCAGGAAATGAAAAAGCAGACCAGCTGGCTAAGGAAGGTGCTGCCGAAGACCAACCAGATATACCAATCACCTACCATCAGAAAAAACAGATGATCAAGTCAATAAGAAAGCCACAAACACCAACACAAGATGACTATCATATTATGAACAGACCAGAACAAGTTATAATTCTACGTCTCAGAACAGGACACAACCGACTCCGCAGTCACATGTATACAAAGTTCAAGATTGGCAACACGGCCATGTGTACATGTGGACAGGCAACACAGAGTGCCAAACATATACTTCAAGAGTGTTCTGAGCATGAAATGCTGAGGCAGACATATTGGCCAGAGGAAACAACACTGGAATCAAAACTCTATGGAACACTGTATGAACTACAAAAGACAGTGAGTTTTATTAAGGAGACAGAATTACAGATATAGACATGTTTCAAGTGAACGAAAGAAGAAGAAGAATAGATAAAATGTCAGTGATTTAGGGAGGCAAGTAATTGAAGAGAAGTTTGCAGGAAGATGTGGCAGACTCAATCCAAGGACGGGATGAAAACAATATCTTCAAGAAGTTATTGGTCTAAAATGGAAGAAATAGAAGAATCTACAAAAATTAAGTCTTCTAGGTAGACTGTGACTTTTCTGTCCAGGGTATACTGCATGATTATGATAGCAGAAAGTGTAATCTCCAAGCAAGTGCATCTACTGGTAGATGGATCACTACCAAAAATAGACTGTCACAATGTCAACCTTGTGTTATGCTGAAGAATGAACTATCACAACATTGGCTACTTGTAAAAGTTGGGAATAGGACATTAAAACTGAATCTTCTAATGACATGTTTCATGTTTCCAGTGACTGTAACATCAAACAAGCAAAAGTTGTTGTTCTAATTGTGACATAGAAAACAGTAAACAAATTAACCTATTTGTAGTGACCATAATTCAATCAATTTATAAACCTATAATCCATCAGGGTCATAGAGGTACTACATTTAATGTGTCAACACACAGTCAGGGTCATAGAGGTACCGGTACTACATTTCTTCTTCTTCTTCAGCGTTCATTCTTAAACTCCCACTGGATTTCTCTTGTAACAGGACAATGATCCTACAAGATTTCCAGTTGAATGTAGTCCAGAGAATGGAAATGCGTTGTGTTGCCGTTTTGTTTTATTTGCGCCAATGGCCCAACACATCCGTCTTCGGTGGGGTATTACATTTGATGTGGCAACACACAGTCAGGGTCATAGGGGTACTACATTTAATGAATCAACACAGTGAGTCAGGGTTGTAGGTGTACTACATGGATGTGGCAACACACAGTCAGGGTTGTAGAGGTACTAAATATTATGTTTCATTACACAGTCAGGGTCGCAGGTGTACTAAATTGATGTGTCAACACACAGTCAGGGTTGTAGGGGTACTTCATTTGATGCGTTAGCACAGAGTCACGGTCATAGGGGTACTACATTTGATGCGTCAACACACAAAATCCTTCAGTGATTTCTATCCTCTGTGATGTGGACGATTGTGGAAAAGTCTTGACCTATCCAGTCCTTTATATTGTCTATGATTTCCATTGCTTCTGTTTCTTCCACCTTCAGTAGTACCTGCAATATAGTTTTTGACAGGAAATCATGTCCTTATACATGTCCAAACCATGAAATTTGTTGTTGTTTTACTATTAAGAGTAGTGATTCTTGTGAACCTGTGAGATTCTCCATTTTATTTCTTGCATACACATTTGTCTTACCTCTTTATAGGAAATGTGCAAAATTCATCTATAATACTTGAATTGGAAGACAAACACTTACAGAAATACTAGATATGGAGAGACGAATACATGCCTTAAAATACAAGTTTTGTAGCAACCAATGGTGGATGAGCGTATGCAGCCTGATAAGATTAAGATTTTACCAGGAGCAAAGTAAAATTTAAGATTATAATGTATTATCAACATAGACATCATGCACATTAAATTTTATATATTTTACACACTATTTTGTCAGGGTGCTGCATCTCAACACAGCCATTCACAGCATTGCCTTCTGTAGCTCTCATGGGGATCTGCTGGTTGGAATTGACAGGCACCTTTTTCAAATCCCACATTCAAAATGTAAGACATTATGTCACTGAAAGTACAAGATAGTTTGTCTTTAACTCTCTATGTCCACCGAGCCGCTAATATCTACATTTTGGAGAACCACTATGCCGAAAAGCCGCTCAAATCTAAATTTTAATATGAATTTACTATCGTGTTTGGCATAGCAGGAAAACCATACGGAGACAAAGAGTTAATCAGTGATTGCACCCAAGTACACCCAAGTTTTCAGTGATCTAAGAAAAAACACTGCACATTTAAGAGAGTTTTGATACATTGGACTGTATATTATTGCAACATATCTTGTAGTAGTAAGAAAAATAACTTAGCAAAGAAAAACAAAATTACCAGAACTCAATATAAGGTAATAAGAATGACATGTTTACCATATATACTTCCCTTCCATGCATTTTGTAAGGGGAGACTAAGGAGATTTTGGGTGGAGTTGCCTACTCATTCTCATATAGGGTCAGAATGATGCAAAAATCTGAATAATGTTAGATGTGTCAGTCCGATAGGTACATATATCTGTTAATTTGCTGGAGTTTGAGAATAAAAGCAGAAGAAGATGAAGAGATTAATTACATGAATATTGAGGATGCAAAAAAAAAACTGGTAAAATATAATTATAATTAGTGACAGCGATTCCAAACAGGGATGAGAAGATCTTGATAAACAAATATCAAAATAATAAATATAAAATAAAGATTGGAATGGGAAACCCAGAATTGGACTACTAACTTGTAAAGTAGAAGTAATGCTCTTCCATGAGCAAAGTATGTTCTAGCTGTTTCTACCAATTAGATACTACAGAAATTGTAATCATTAAGTGAGTCATTCTTGAATGTTGCCTCCTACTTTTTACCCCTTGTTTAGTAGTAGGTACTTTTCTATCTTTCCAGATGAGTATTATTGATATGCTATAATAAATCAAGGAGACGAGACAGAGGAAGACACAGAGAGAAAGTTCTGGATGGTTTGTCACTGTGGCACAAAAAACATGTCACCAACTGAAATTATTAACAATATAAGAGACAAAGAGTTGTGGAGAAACATGATCACCAATGCCACTCGGCATGGCACTTGATTGATTGAAGGATTATAAATTATAAAAATAATCTGTGATCCAAGGTGACAATGGATGTAACTCACAAGTCAATCTATCTATATATTGTATTTCCACTTATGCCATTAAGCATCATGGAGGAAAGTTGGAGTTGTCTGTTGTTGCCCTTTTTAACGTCGCATTTACCTTGGTCAGCCAGTGTCTCTTTAAGATATCTTTAATTGTTTCTACCAATCTAGTCTTAGTCTTTCTCATACCTTGTAGCCCGATTCTCGGTTCCATTCTCCTGATGTGGCCAAACTACCTGATTTGCTGTCTCTCGATCTAGTCTTAACTTGAAATGGTCTCATTTCTCTGTCAGTTTCTTCTGGTGACATTTATAGCTTTCCTCAAACATTTCATTTCACACACTGTGATCTTTATTGCTATAGTTTTTATCAAGGGACATGTATGACATTGGTAACATAGAGATGGTATAAAAATACTGTTTATCAATTGTCATTTTGTAGCCATGCAGATTGATGGATGTCAGATTGATGGATGTCAGATTGATGGATGTCAGATTGATGGATGTTTGACTCAAACACAAGATCAATATGAGCAACATAGAGACTTCCACAGTATGTAAAAAGAAATCACAGATCCACTTGTACTATAATCTGCTATAGTGTGTCATCTTTGATGTGCAGCCCATGAACTAATTGCTATCACTTTCTCTTTTGTCTTTATACCATTCCTGAACTTTCCCCTCCATGAAACACAATCAATGACATCCTGTTCTCATGATTCTTTATCAATGTCTGTATCATGCATATTGCGTGCACCTACATCTTTTTACTGAACTCAGGTTGACCCTGTTTGTTTTGTTAACTCCAAAGTAACGGTAATACCAATACATTTTTAACAAGGCAAGCTGTAGGAGCTGCTGGGTCAGAAGAGCTGTGCTCTGTCTACCAAGGCCAAGAGCCTTATCTGCCAGCCTCACCATTTGGTTTAAGGTTACCTTTCCTCATCCTAGGATAAGACTTGTATCCTCCTATATGTGCTCGTTCGCCTAAATTATTTGGCACAGTATGGGTTGTCAGGATAGGTAGATGCCACCCGGCTTATGGTGTTAACAGAAACAGGTTGTAATATCTACTGTCATATGGTATGTCTATGTGATTTATCCTTTACAGAATGTTGTCCTCGCTGCCACTCTATAAGCCACTCAGTTCTGTGCCAACTGTCCAGCCTCTTCCAGTGTCATGTTCAGAATATCTTAGATATCCTGTATCAATTATAGTTTTGTTCTGCCCCTTGTTCTCTTTCCTGGAATGGTTCCTCCATTGCTAAACTTTCTTAATCATTGTGTCTTTTTATATGTCCAAAATATGTTAGCTTACATTTTTTTATAATTTTGAAGAGCTAATCTTCTTCTATTTTCCAGTTTTGGGCAAAAGTCTACATTAGTTTGTCTTTCTGTCCATGATATTCTTAGCAACTTTCTATAACATTTCATTTAGAATGCCTATATTTTTTTTTACATTGCTAATGTCATTTCCTATGTCTCACAACCATAGTGGGAAAATATAGCTTCTTAATAGTTGTAAATTTGTTTATATGTTTCCCCGTGTCAAAGATTATTCATCTGTGATGTTTTCTTGTAGGGTCATTGCTAATCTCTTTCTGATTTTAGCTTTCAACCGACTTCAAGCTGTTTTGATCTATCTATCTATATGATGATTCCTTTTTGCTTTGGGCATCAGGTGTAGAGGAGTTCTTTGGAGATGGCCTTCACATACACTATCTCTCTCTCTCTCTCTCTCTCTCTCTCTCTCTCTCTCTCTCTCGTACTTGTTGTCTCCCTTATTTCGGTGGTCCAATACTTTCATGGTCTACCCCTAAGTCTATGGCTCTTGTATCGTTGTAGCATCACTTGTTGGGAAACACTGTTTCTTTTGACAACAAAGCCTCAGCCACATTTATTTGCATTTGTATTCACATTATAGGGACCTACTATTAACAATGACTATAGACCCCTAACCCTTAACTATTATTATCTTCTTTAGTTCTCCCTAAGTCTTACATGAGAAAACAAGTATGTATGAAATTTTTGCCTGTCAAGACTGAGACCTCCTTGGAATATGATGATAAAATGCTAAGTTTAATGGAAAAAGAGGATGTAATTCGACTGAAAAAATCTCATGCTTCATTCAAGTAAGTATAATTTTAAAAAATACATTAGGCATAAAACATATTGTTATTGGGAAGGAAGTAAACTATTAGTGGTTCCAGATTCTTTAGATGTAGCATGTGTAGTTGAGGTGACATTTCTTCTACATATGGAATGTTCTTAGACCTATCTTTACAACATAGGCATAAGTAATTACCTAATGACATCGATAACTGAAAAAAGACATGCTTTGGTTATTTTAATTCACTTTTGATCCTGTTGATGTCGATGCAATTTGAGCTGTAGATTATATTCTTCAATATTTTTGGACAATAATACCCGGTAATTCAAATAAGCAGAATGTAGCATTTCGTCTTACTCAACATAAAATTGTACAGGAACAGACAAGAGTGATAGCCTATATGTTTTATGTGTGCATCAAATATGAAGAAACATTGCTTGGTTATGTTCAAATTGATATAGTGTGAAATTAATGAAATTCTGTACAAAACTGATGTGTAGAATATGGTGTACTTTAAATAAGAGCATTTTTGGTTCTTTCCTAGGATCCAGATGTACATTTAACAAATTATAAGAAATCTGCAAAATATTTAGTAATTTGTGACGTCACTTTACTGAACCTAGTTACAAAATGGCTGCCATAATTGTACTTCAACTGATAAATTCATTATTACCGTTGCTCGAGTGTTCCCGTGTTCCCATACGCAAACTGGGGCGTACTATGATGTTACCTCTACACCGCAAATAAATCAATAAAAGCATGAAGAACACAATTTGATTCTCCCATTTATGTTGTATTCCATTTCACCTATATTTTGTTTCGGAAAATATGTAGGCCTAGGCCTAGTTTGTAGGAAATGCAGCTGTTTTTCTAATTTATGTTATTTTTACTGTTATGCTATTTTTACAAACATTATGCTGTTTTTTACTATTTTTTAGTAATATTAATAACATTATATTATGTTATTGCAATTGATTGTATATGTGGCTTTCATTTCATAGACATCTTATTGTAAGTAGAAGGAGTGCATTCATTCATGAATATTCTAATACATAAAACATAATTAAGCAATGGTACGCCTAAATAATGGAAATATGAAAACTGTCAAAGGTTTTATGTGGGAAAATTTCAATGAACAAAAACTGCATTAAAATGGGTTTTGACCTTCACTGTTCAAGAGTTAAAACAGTTCTATGACATTAAAATTGGAGCTTTATTTACCTGGCACATGTTTGAGATGCATGCCTTGGGAGCATTTAAAAGAGTCTGAGAACTTCTCTAAAACTCTACTCCATTCAGTGATAACATTTATAATCCTTACTGTATAGTTATTTTGATTTTTAAAATGAATGGACTATTAGGTCTATACATATTTTTTTATACTTTGTTAGGCTGGTAACTATTGAGGATGTTTTACCACCTGAAGAACAAACAAAAGAAAGAGAAATTAAAGAAGAGGTATTATATTGCTTTAATTAAACTTGTTTGTTGCTATTTTAGTTGGCAGCATTATTGAACAATTGAGAAGAATATATCATCACAGCAGACACCATGATTTTCAATGTTCTATCAGCTTTAGAAGGCGGGCCATGGAGTGATTAGAAGGAGCATAATATAAGTGAAAATATATAGTTATACTTTTCTCAAACAAACCACAGAATTCCAAAAAATCTCAGAATTGGAAATCTTTAGCATTAGATGAAAATCTATGCAAAATCAAAAGGTAGCATATGAGATTTGAATCTGGTCTGTTTATCAGACACCAACATGCTGCTTAACTTGAATTAACATGATTTTCAATTTTGGTAAATTCTAATCCCTAAGAGAATTTGAATATTACCAAGGCATCCAATAATTGTAGGTCTATTCTCAAACCTTTTTAGCCTATGTGGATTTGTGAACAAAATACAGATAATAAAACACCCATTAATATATATAGGGACCCACATACATTCCTTGAGGACAATAAGTATTTAAGAAAAACTGAGATGATTAGGCCATTGTGATATAGGTTGTTGTGCTCCGATTTCAATTATGATTAATAATTAATCAAAGCATCCTAATAATATTGACAATCTAGGATTAACATTTAATCATTATTTGACATGAAAGACATATAGCAACAATCAAATTTTGACTAGACATAGAATGGCATTGATGAAAATGCTTATAAAATATACAGTACAGATTGAGTTCAAGTGAAACCAGTGTAGTTTTCTATCATGGACAATGGCAGATATTTGTGAAACAAGAACATTTTCAAAAGAAAGCAAAAATAAGCATTAATCACGATGGATCTTTGAAACTCTTAGTTTTAACAAGAGATAAAACTGTGGTGTCGGAAAACAAAAAATGGGAGATGATACCAGTTTGACACCCCAGGTAATTTTATTAAAATAATGTTTATCAACTAACAGAGCACTGGAACTGTCAGTCATCTTGTAATTGCAGATATATTCAGTGGGAGATCGGTGCTCCCATGAATTTGTTCTGTGTGCAATAATGATGATGAAGTTAATCTATTGTCTTCGAATGTAATCTAGGATTGCATTTTCTTGTTAGTCTTCTGATGTTTTCATTCCTGATTCTGTCTCTTATTGTTACTCTGAGGATTCTAAATAGACAAGTAATTTCTGTTGTATCAAGTTTTCTTTTGGATTCTGTTGTTAGTGTCCACATTTAAAAATGGTAGCATAGTGATGCTATGTCGTAATTTATAGGCTTATTATGAACTTTTTTCGCTCAAGCTCAAGTGATCCATCTGAGTCTATTTCCATATCATTTTAGAATAATCACCATCTAAATCTAATTCATCGTCCTCTGAATTATCAAACACAAACTCAACAACTTGTTCAACTGTTTTTGAACACACACAAAATCCTGATTTTCAATACATCACATTGTTTTTGTTTTACAACACTAATACTTCTGAGGACATTGTGAATACATGTATGCTATTTTGTGAAGCAGCTGTCCCACAGTAATGCATATATTGTGACATTGATAAATTGTGTAAATCAATTTATTATTTATAATTACTAGGATGTACTGTTTTGTGAAGTTGAAATACTGAAAACAATTGTTAATCCAGGATATAAAAAAAGAAGGGCAATTCCTCAAATAGTGGGATCTTAGGTCCAAAGGGTTAACCATCTGTCATTCAACTGATAATACACAGGGACATCTGAATATGTTTTCTTATCAAACCAATGTAAAGTACACTCTCAATAATTTATTCAAACTCCTAATATGGCATAAATTCTTTATAAACAGGACTATGCTAAATGTAAGTGTTAAAAGTTAGTACCCGGTACCTATTTAATTATGAAACCTCAGTATGATCTGTTTGAAAATGCAAAAAATCTCTACGGGTATCTAGTCCATTGAAATATATACCCTTTGAACAGTCTGTTATGAACTACTGTTGTCTTTAAAGATGTTGAAGTCTGAGAGGGAATGAAGCACAACCATTGTAAGATGGCAAGAGAAAATTATAAACAAATTTAGTAATTTAGTATAAATTATGTTGCATTATTTTCTTCATGAAGGTAATTGTATTTAATGGTATTTTCCTCAGGCATTCAGACTCTTGGAGTTGAGAGAGAATGAGATAAAACAGATCAGAGATGGTGCACTTGGAGCACAACATAAGATAACACCAAACAGACAAACACAGAATGCTGCATTCAGGGAATACATGAAGATATATTATAACAAAGAAAGAGAAAAGGTTCATGGATTCAAAGTTGTTGTTGATAGTTTTAAATATACGAGTATTTTGTAAGCCAAGATGACAATTGATGACCTAGGGATGGGGGGAGCACTCTCAGTGCAGTTCAGTTGATTTGATTAATCGACAGCAGAAGTTGTGTATTATTTTTAATCTCCGAGTCACAGAAGCTATATAAAATTACGCATAATATTTAAAAGTTGGAATGTGGATACACGATGTGGCCACTGATTCCCATAATGAAACAAAATGACAAAACTCACTTTTTATAAGAAAAACAGTCAGATTGCAGTAGGCAATGTTCAGCATCATTAATGAGACAGTGAAATGTGGGATTGTCAAGGTTTAAGTAATAGCATAGCTTGATTAAAAAGCTCAGTGATCTAGAGGCTACAGAGATGTTGTTTTCTAGAAGAATTACAAACATTTCATGGAAATCCAATAAAACTAACATAGAAGTCCTAAGATATCTATCCTCAGAGATCTATCTATGTCAGTACTAAATACGGTACAGATATCGAATTATGTTTGCTGTAAAATACTAAATATCTAGTAAAAGGCTATCTTGATGTTTTCTATCCACCGTTTTCTTGGTCTACCTTTGGCCTTACGCTTGAATATTCTTGTATTATATGCTCTTATTGGTATTTGATTTGGCTTCATTTTCATAAGGTGTCCGAACCATTTTACTTGCTGTCTCTCAATATGTTCACGCATGGTTTGCGTCCATGGGTCTCACCAATGGCCCATTAGACAAACCACCCATGCAACAGAAAAACCTAAGTAGATGACATGCCGTTATATTGAGGTTATCTATTATAGAAGCTTCATGGCATGTCATCTATACAATTATGCCTCTCATACTTTTAATTTTTATGTTACAATGTATTTTATGCCATGTTGTATTCTTTTCCTTTATTTGTTTATGTATGCACCCTCTGTGGTTGGGAGAGAGCTAGAGATTTGCTGCGCAGCAGTGGGGAGGAGGAAACTGACAGCACTGTTTTTCCTATGGCTGAGGTCCATCATAGAGGCACACTGACTCAGGACGTGACGATCCTTTTGACTTGAACATTTGGTTGCATGCCTGGAGCAATAGAGAAGTTCGGTATAACCAGTAGTCAATTGGTGGCGGGGAATGAGCACAGTGAACCCTATTGGCTGCAGTGGCTCGGAGCAGTTCATAGGTTGAAACCCTCCTTCCTAGTAGTGTGATAGTTTTTCGCTGGCTCTGGCCCGGGGTGGGACGAAAATCCACAGACTCCCCAGCAATATAATGCCAGTACAAAACATACTAATTACAAACGAGATCGGACGTCGCCTCTGTTATCAAGGTCCGCGGCAGGCAGCGGGTAACCAGGCTGCTCTGTCTGAGAAATTAACTACTGGAACGCATCCAAAACATCAGCACAAACACAGACATGCACAATACACAACACAGCAACAACACCTACACAAGCACCAAAACATTAAACCCAGAAAACCTCGGAGGGAGAACCAGCAGAGCCAAGATTTTCATAAAACAAAGTCTTCACTTAATATTCTACAACTGAACATCTGTGGAATAAGAAACAAAACACTAGAGCTCGCTAATTTACTACATGCTCATAAGATACATGTGGCCCTCTTACAGGAGACTATACACAAAGACACTGACCCATATCTGTCAGGATATACCAGCTATGCCTATAAGTGTACCAACTGCCGTGGCATAATTACTTATATCAGGAATGACATTCAGGGACAAGTCACCCAACTAACAGCCAATCCCACAGACATGCAGAAGGTGACCATCTGGCACACTGGAGGAAAATACACAATCTACAACATATACAGCCCACCTCAGACAACATGCAATTTACTGGAAATCCATACAACACAATTTATCAAAACAATACTTGCTGGTGACTTTAATGGTCACTCACCCCATTGGGGTTACCAGAACCACAATAAGACAGGAAGATATATAGAAGAACTCTGTGAAACAACAAACCTGTCTGTCCTTCAATTCAAGATGCAAAGTCTGTACCAACACTTTTGCACAGGAGCCATCTATCTCTCAGTCGACCTGACTTGACTATCTGTTCATCTGATATAATAGACGCTTGCTCCCTAGAAATACTTGATGACATTGGAAGTGACCACAGACCAATCCTCACCACCATAACTACACCCAACAAAGCATATTTCAAACAGAAAACTCGCTGGAATTTTGGCAAGGCAGATTGGAAACTATTACAAGAAACATCTGACTTCCTGCTAGGTAAAATCAAAAGCAATGACATAGAAACAGTTACTGCAGAGGTGACAAAAGCTATCCTCAATTCAGCATCACAAAGCATCCCAAGGGGCAGTAGGAAATCATACAAACCATTCTACAACAAAGAAATGCAAGCTGTAATCCTTGATAGGAAAAAAGCAAGAGAAGCCCTTGAGATCTCACCTTCACAAGAAGCAAAAATCCTGTACAATAAAACATGTGCCAAAGTAAAACTAATAGTGAAGAAGGCCAAACATGATAAATGGGCAAAAACATGCGCAAATTTAGATCTAAGGAAAAATGGCTGAAAGGCCTGGGGGCTGATCAATAATTTGTCTGGGAAAAGAAGAAGAACAAACGATAAACCTGTGATAGATGGAAACAGAACAATCACCACAGATCAGAAAAAGGCAGAACACTTTAACCACTTTTTTGCCAGTGTGAACAGAGTAGGGAAGCTGTCCGAGGCTGACAAGAAGCGTTTGTACCTACTGAAGCAGCAAGAAAAAGTCCAAACCTCTGGCTCAACCATTTTTGATGATGACTTCAGTATGCAGGAACTCCTACAAGGGCTGAAGAAACTAAAGCCAAGAAAGTCTCCTGGACCAGATAAAATTTATAATGAAATGTTAACACACATGAGCACATCAGGGAAAGAAGTACTCCTTAAACTAATAAATATGACCTGGAGAAATGGAAAACTGCCTAAACATTGGAGAAATGCTCACATCTTTCCCATCCTGAAAAGTAACAAACCTCCAGATGAACCCAAAAGCTACCGTCCCATATCCCTAACATCATGTCTTGGGAAATTAGCAGAAAGAATGGTTAACGCACGACTTTACTGGTTCCTCGAGAGCTCAAACATCCTCTGCCATGAACAGGCTGGCTTCAGAAAAGGCAGTTGCACAGAAGACCAACTATTTAGGTTGACACAGAAAATCCATGATGGATTCCAGGAAAACAAACACACTGTGGCCATCTTCTTTGACTTACAACAGGCTTATGATCGAGTATGGAGAAAGGGTCTTTTGATGAAGATGATTGAGATGGGAATTAGTGGAAAGCTATACAACTGGATAAAATACTTCCTCATTGACAGAACAATCCAGACAAAGATAAATGATGCAATTTCATCTAAAGAAGTTCTAGAGGAAGGCTTACCACAGGGTTCTGCTTTAAGCTGCACCCTCTTTCTCATTTACATCAATGACATTACCAAACATATCAAAGCTGAAAAAGCCCTCTATGCTGATGACTTAACAATATGGCAGAGCCATGAGAATGTTGAAAGTGCTGCCAAAAGACTAAATGGAGATTTAAAAAGACTACATGAATACTGTCAAACATGGAAGCTAAAAATAAACTGTGAGAAAACTGTCTATACCATCTTTACCAAGAGTCATAAGGTAGCCAAAGAAAATATCAGTCTATGGTTGGATACACAGAAATTGCCAAGAGAAGAACACCCCACATATCTTGGAATCACGCTTGATCGGCAGCTCACCCTCAAGAAGCATGTAAAAAATATCAAAAATAAAGCACTTAAACGGTTACAACTACTGAAAAGACTCGCTGGCACATCTTGGGGATCAGACAAGGATACCCTTAGAGGACTATACCTTGGTTACATACGTTCTGCTTTAGAATACAACAGTGCACTCCTCACAACATGTTCCACAACAAATGTAGAATCCCTAGACAGAGTGCAGAACAATGCCCTACGTCTTATTAGTGGAGCAATGAGATCTACACCGACGGCTGCATGTGAAATACATACGAATATAGAACCCCTTGAGATGCGGAGAGATATGGCTGCAATGGAGACTTATGAAAGAAGCAAAAGAATGAACAAAGACCACCCAAATAAACAATTTGTAGAAAACTGGGAACCAAACCACAGAATAAAACAAAAGTCAGTCCTGAGCCATGTCAATGAAATAAAAGACAGTTACCACCTTCCAGACAAGAGACAAAGACTGCAAAGAGTAGAAAAATGTTTACCACCACACACAGGCTTTAAATTGCCAGAAATCAAAACACAGTTAAGAGATAATGCAACGAAACGTTCCGACCCAGTAAGTCTTATGAAAGCAACACAGAAAACAATAGACACCTACCCAGAACAATGGATTCATGTCTATACTGATGGGTCTGCCTTCAAAGCCATCATCAAAGCAGGTTATGGTGTCTATATAGAATATCCAGACAAAACATCTGATGAGTTGTTTGATGCCTGTGGGGAGATATGTTCTAACTATGAAGCTGAAATAACAGCACTAGAAATTGCCCTGTACCACCTGAAGACCATATTTGATGCCTTCCCATCAAAAGTCCAAAACATTGTTATTTTTACAGACTCTATGTCTGCGCTCCAAGCATTGGAATGTGATGGACATTCTAAACCCGAGCTAGCTGAAATATACCACCATGCAAACCAGCTGCTCACATCTTATGATGTCAACATTGTTATGCAGTGGATTCCTGGCCACTCAAACACACCTGGTAATGATAAGGCAGACAGACTAGCAAAGAGGGGAGCACAACAAGAACAGCCTTATACAGAAACAGCAATGCACACAGTTAAAATGATTCTGAAATCTGTGAACAAAGAAAATTGGATGAACAGATGGGCCATGGGAAACACTGGGAGGGAAATCTATAAATATATGACCAGCCCAAATCCTAAAGACAATATCAACCTCCTGGAAAGAAAAGACCAGAGTATCATATTCCGACTGCGCACACAACACGTACAGCTTAACAATCACCTGAACAGAATACAACCACAACACACTCCAGGGTGCCGGCTGTGCACTCATCCATATGAAACTGTTGACCACCACCTTTTTGAATGTCCAGCGCTGGATGACATCAGGAAAATGCTTCTCCCTCCAGGGCCAGATAAATGGAACACATTATATGGAACAAAACAACAACTCACAAACACATGCATATATCACACAATGGCATTGGGTCAAAGGGCATGAGCCCATGGACCGCTGGATCAGCAACCAACCAACCAACCAACCAACCTCAATATGTTCAATACATGATATTATACCAACTCTTTTCCTAATTTCTTCATTTCTTATTTTATCTAGTTTGGTAACCATTGCAGCTTTTCTCAGACACTTCATTTCACAAGTGATGATTTTTCTTTGCTGTGAAACTGTTAAAGACCATGTTTGACATTGGTAGCACAGTGTTGGTATAAAAATTGTAGATATTATTTCCTTTTTAATTTCCATCTTGATCTTTGGATGAAGAAATGATGGTGAAAGTTTGCATGTCACTGTGTTTGCTTTCTGGCACCTTGTTTCTATATCTCTGTCTAGTCTTCCATCTTTGGAAAAAATGCTGCCGAGATATTTAAATTCTTTGGCTTGTTTCACTTTGGTGTTATCTATTATTATTTTCATTGGTGTTGAAGACTTGCTAATTTTCATAACTTCTGTTTTTTGTACATTAATTTTCATGTTGTACTTCTGACAGGCTAACAGCAATGCATTGATGTGCTTTTGCAAAGTTTCCTCATCTTTGTATATTAAGCTTTGATCATCGGCAAATAATAGTTCATTGATTTCATTATTAAGTTCCTCATCCAGTTTATTTGCAATGTTTTCCTCTATTTTTTTATGTGAGCTTCTTTTATTATTCTGTCCATGTATATGGTGAAAAGTAGGGGTGAAAGTATGCATACTTGTCTTACTCCAAATTGTGTTTCAAAAGGTTCAGTCAAAAGGTTCAGTCAAAAGGTTCAGTCAAAAGGTTCAGATTCCATCTGTTGTTCTTACTGAGCTTTGTCATTTTTGATATATCGCTTTTATATTATCTAACAGTTGTCCTCTGATATTACACATTTCTAAGGTTTCCCATAGAATGTTTCTATCTACTCTGTTGAATGCCTTTTCCTGGTCTACAAATAATGTGTTTAAATCTTGATTGTATACAATTGATTTTTTACTCAGTTGTCTCAGTGTGAAAAGTGCATCTATACAGCTTGCTCCCCTTCTGAAGCCAAACTGAGAGGTAACTCAGCTGTGATTCTGCAATTTATCGCATTCTCTGTTCTATTATTTTTGTGTAGATTTAACTCTTTGACTTGTTTTATTTTTGTGTTCTAAATTTGGATGTTTAAGTGCCCTGTTGATCCCATTATTTGCATAGTTTCTGTCTTTTCTGTGTTGAACCGCAAGTTGTATATATTGCATATTCTTGATACTGAGTAATGTGGGTTTGCAGTTTTTCTTCATCATACATGATGCTTTGATCTTCAGTGAAAAGCAGTTCATTGAGTTTGTTGCTAAGTTGTTCATTCTCTGTTACTTCGTTATTTATCTCATTTTGTCTTTCTTTTAGAATCTTTTCTACATAGATGTTGAATAGAATAGGTGACAGCAAACATCCCTGTCTGACTCTTGTTTTTGTTGGGAAGGGTTTTGATACTCAATTTGTTGTTCTCTCCTTGCTTTGGCTTTTTTTGTATAATGCTTTGATGTTGTGTAGTAGTTGTCCCTTGATTCCATATATTTCTAGTCTTTCCCATAGTATGTCTCTGCTTATTCTCTCGAACGCTTTCTCTTGGTTGACAAAAATGATGTTTAGCAATTTATCATATTTTATAGCTTTCTGCTTAGTTGTCTAAGGGTAAATAGTGTATCAGTACACTTTACTCCTCTTCTGAAACCAAACTGGGCTGGACTTAGTTGTTGTTCTATGATGTGTCTTTATTATTATTATTATGGTGTATAGGACAGACAAAATCAGTACTCTGCAATTTGAGTGATGTGATGCTATTGTGTGCAGTACAGCAACTTTTAGAGATAATGTAGTAGAAAGACAAATAATAGCAAAAATTAGAATTAGATAGTCAAGACTTTTAGGGCATGATGAGAACATCAAAACATGAACATTTAGTAATCACCAGAATGATTAAGTTGCCAGATGGGTTGTCACTGTGGCATGAAAAACTGTCACTAACTGAGAGTTATTGAGAAAAATGATCACCTATGCCAATCAGCATGATACTGGATTGATTAATAGTTTGATCATAAAATATATTTCAGATGATTGATACTGTAATTTCTTTGCATAGATTCTTCTTGATGATGAATATCCTGAAGATGCATTGCAGAAACATTTAAATGGAGCGACACTTCTAAGAAAGGGTATTTTAATGCTTGTGTTTATTTAGTGCTTGAAATTATAATAGGTAAATTATAATAAATAAACTGCAGCAAAACTGTAATCCAACAAGTGAAACTTGGAACAGGGTAATGAAGTATTGTTAATCACTGGTAACACACATGATAATACACACAGATTGATGTTTCAACCAAAATGTCTTTATCAAGAAAGTATAACACATGACCAGTAAGAAATCATACTTTCTACATTCAAATATTAATGGCCAGATGGGATAAATCTGGAAGTTAAGAAGAGTATAAATGTGAGAAAATTAAGAAGATAGAGGAAACCAAATTGGATGAATTGCATAAAACCAAATAGAAAGTTTGCAGAATATCACGGGATATCAACAGAACAAAATAAATAGAAGATTGGCACAACATAACAGGACATTCACACACACACACGAATGACAGATGTTAATCTCCAAGGGGTGCAGTGTGCCAAATTTGGAGGCTATACAGATTCTCAAGCACATACCCGGTATTGAGTTTGGTTATCGGAGAAGCACAACTTAATGGCCTTAACTTGCAGATCATGAGTACCCTGATGACCTGTGCCGTTTAAGTGGTAGCAACAAGAGTCTCAGACAGGTGAATACTGTGTAAATTTCCATAGAATCAGTCTGCAAGCTATAAATATAAAATATCAAAAAAAATGGATAAGAGTCCATTAATTATGCAATCATTTGCAAACGTTGCACTATAATTATAACTATCTATCTATAATCCTCCAATGATATCTATCGTCAATGATATGGACAAGTGAGGAAAAATCTTGTGCAGTCCTTGATATTGTCTGTCCATGCTTTTATTTCTCCTACTCTGTTTCTTCTACCTTTGCGCTGGAGGACTCAGTGTGCTGAAGCATCCAATGTAGTACTTCTACGACCTTGACAGGTTACGGGTTTATAGATAGATAGATATACCGGTAAATATAATGCAACATTTGTAAACCTATTTATACCTTTTTGCTGTTAAGTAAATAATAGATAGAATCTGGAATTTAGATTTATTTTACTGTAGGGGCTAATGACCAATAGTTGATGATGAATTATATATAGGTCTAATGTATTTTTATATTAAATGTGTTATTAGGTGGAGTTCATTTTACAATGAATCAGTCACTGCCAAACTGCAATGACATATGCTGTATTTGTGTGTCATTTGTGTTGTAGTTGTCTCTAAAAAATGTTTCAATTTTCTTCTCCTTTTTTGTAATGCTGACTTCCAAGTACTTTGGTCCTCTAACACATTTTCCCATTTATTGTGGTCAATAGAAAAGTTATGCCTATATCTTCATATCATATTGTCTGCCTCAAACCCTTTTCCTTCCAAAAAGATTGCCAGACAAGTTCTGCTGTGGGATACGGTTGTTATTCATTCTTTCAACATGATCCATCAATCTTAGCCATCTTAGTAGTCTAATTATTGATGGTAATTTTGTCAGCTCGAGCATCTCTTTATTTGTGATTGTGTCCTGTCACATGATGTAATTTATTCTGGGAAGATAGCGTAAGTGAAATATATCAATATATATATATATATAAATATTACTAAGAATAAGAGCTGTACAGATGCCATTTTAAAGCTCTGGCAACTGACAGAAAAAAAAACTACTGAAAACAACCAAATATTGTTTATCGCATTTGTAGACCAAGAAAAAACCTACATCGTAGTAGACAAACAACAACTATGAAAAATCAAATTATTGTTTTCCACAACACCTAATCATTGTGTGCAAAAGTAGTTACATGGTTAGTCAATATGCAGCTAAAATGAATGCAGGGCTCTTAGACAAATTCCATATACACTCTAGCGTGCGACAAGGATGTGTTTTATCTCCCTTGCTTTTCATTACATATATCAATTTTATATGTAAAATTGTCAACATCAATAAAGAAGACAACTAAACAACATCCTGGGCTAACTTGTTTTTGCAGACAATCAAGCAATAATATCATCAGAAGAACAACTGCAACAACATATAAATATACTTCACACAACATGAATGGCTTTAACTTAAAGATACACAGAAAAAAACAGAGGTAATTTCAATAGCAAAAACAGAAGAAAAAAAAACTATTTTCTTCAGTGACAAAAAAAGGCAAAATAATTTCTTTTTTCACAACAGAAATGACTTGTTAACATAAATTGTTCAGAGTAACAATAAGATACAGAATCAGAGATGAAAACATCAGAAGACTATGACACACTATGCCCATCCTGGATTACATCAGAAGACAACAGATTAAGTGGTTTTCACATGCTTTCAGACAACCATCGGATAGGGCCCCTCAAAAAGCATTGTTAAACAGGCACACTGGACACAAAGCCAGGGGCAGACCATGCACAATATGGATTACAGAAATAAAATAGTCCATGAACACAAACATATATGAAACAAGCAAACAGGCCTTCTCCAGAGACCTCTTCTACTCCTGAAGCTGCAAGGCATTAGGGGATATAAAGTGGGAAAAAAGGAAAGATATAAGGGCCTATATATTTGATTTTTATTATTTTTGTATATATGTATGTATATGTGTGTGTGTGTGTGTATGTGTGTGCATGCCTTCTATATATGATATAGAGATGTATGTAAGTATGTAGGTCTATGTTTGGATTAAAAAAAACTAGATGTCACAGGGAAAAACTAATGCAATTTTTTGAGTCATCAGGTACAATAGGTTTATGCAAAGAAACAGGTCTGAAAACCAAATTATTTGTTGCTTGTTGACTCATGTAACTTGATTATTCTGAATTAGATAAGATGGAAGGGTACAAGATCAAAGATAATCATATGATTTACACAGAACAGGTGGGGAAGGGAATGAAAGAAGCAACTATATGAGACACATAACAACTGAACCAATAGACTTCAAAATGTAGAATCATAGGAGTATCATCATATGGAGTGATACAAATATCTTTTGTGTAGGACAGGACCTACATCTAATATAAATGTATATGCCAACATGAAATAAAGAGCAAGATCTAAAAGTGAATATGTTGAATAAATATCAGAAGCAAGAGAGTATCTGACAATGCTATAGTGGTGGATGATTGAAATATGACAGTTGGAGATAGCTCTGTAGATAATTTAGTTGTGTCTTATGGTGTGGGGGGACCTTGAAGATGCATAATAAGTGGTATAATAAATTGATTTCTGACTCCTACAGATTTGGTATAATAAATTGATTTCTGATTCCATACAGATTTGGTATAATAAATTGATTTCTGACTCCGTACAGATTTGGTAATGATAAATTTGTTTCTGTTTCTACTCTAGAGGAACAATACAGAGCAGAGGAAGCACCGTATGGTTTTTTTTCAGAACTTGGTAGCAAATACATGAATGAAGATCCATTATCACTCTTACACAAATGTTACCCCTCATTAGCATCTGGATTTTTCCCGAACTCAGTGCTGATCAAAATTCTGCATCCCCCTCCTGTGCCAAAAGAAATTCCATGGGAAATGACCCCATATAAACCACCTAAATTGACTTCCAGACAGCTGGCAGAGATTCAAAGTCTTTATAAGGTAATTTATATTTCTTTTTTTATCTTCTCTTCTTCTGAGTGATTAGCTCTTACTTCCTATGTGCAGTGGGGAGGTTTCTCCAAGCTTTTTTTCATAACCAGAAGGCTTTTCATCTCAGTGCAATGCCTATTGAAGGAGCATTCTACTCAGAGGGGGTATATGTCATGAGATGAGATGATAGTTTGCCTGGGTCACCCATTGCTTGTCTTTTCTCTGATGAGGCGCTTCACAGCCAGTGAGTTGTTCCTCTTGTAGGAAGACTATTCCATTACCACCCTTTGTGTCGTGTCCCTAGGTTCCAGACCTAATTATTTCCATATGAGCCGTGTTGGGTAACAGCGATGTTTGAATTAGACTCAGGGTTGATGCATCTTCCTAGATGAGGTGCTGCTTTGCCAAACATGTTGGGGGTCTGGGATTTGACCTATACATTTCCCACGCACTTTCGTGTGCTTGAGATGGCCTTCCAATCCATCGCCAGGTCCAGTTTCTGTATTTTGACTCTTCACCATTTCGTATATTAATCAAAGACAGGTAAAATAAAAATCTCGGAAAAGAAGCTTCGCAGTGGGTACTGAACCCAAATCTCTCTGTATAAGCCATGTTGGACAACAACCGACAGTAAAGTTAGGCTTGGTTTGCAGTGTCATTAGAGACTTGCACCCCCCTTACATTGCCCGCAGTGTCTAGAGTTCGAGTCTCAACACTGCTTCAGTCAGACAATTGAAAAATGGACTGCCCAATATCTGTTCCATGCTTGTCCTGTGTGCAATGGGAAGCTGTATTCAAAGCTTTTTTCCATACCCAGGAGTGCATGATCAACTGACATATCCAATACTTCAGTCATGACTCCTACTTTGAATGGAGTCAATTGTGATCGGACATGTAGGCTTCTGTGTGTTCTCAAGCATAAACACTGTGGCCTTGTTGCCAATGACTTGATTCACACATTCACACTATACTGCCATCTAGCATGTGTTTCCTTTTCCAGATTCGGTGTGTACTCATAAGATCACTGTATGTTAGGGACATTGACATTGGTCGCCCTCACCTCCAATGTTTCTGCTTCTTTAAGCCGGATGAGATCGAATGCACAGATGCCTTGCATCACTGCGCGCAAACACAGTGATGTTGGATGTAATGGTGTAGAAGATATTTCCTGTCTCTCTGCAGGCAATTCTTATCCATCTACACCATCCAAATCCACGGGTACAGCTGATAAAGTGTTAGCCAGGAATACAGCAAGAGCAGCACAAGGTGGTACTTTTAGGATCTTGGTTATATGCTAACCCTATATATATATATATATATATATATATATATATATATATAGTCTTTTCTCTGTTTTTGCTGGAAGACATTGCATAATTTAATGACAACTAGTTTTCTGGTTATTTATAATTAATGGAAATGTAAAAATTTTGGGTTTTTGGGTTGTTGTTTTTTGGGCCTGAAATCTGTATCAATAAATCCATAGGGGCCTACTAGTTGACACCTAGGCCCTATGTATCTGTGAATGTAGCAGTCTGTAAGATTATGTTTAACCTATCTGTGAATGTAGTAGTCTGCTGTGTTATGTAGGCTCTATGTGAACACATTGAGTGATCCACTACATTACTAGACCAAATTACTAGACCTTTCTCGTGTACTAGATCTAATTATTAGACCTAATTACTATATCTAATTACTAGACCTAATTAGTAGGCCTATCTAATTAATAGACCTAATTAGTAGGCATATATGTAATTACTAGATCTAATTACTAGACCTAATTAGTATATCTAATTACTAGACCTAATTAGTATGCCTATATCAAATTACTAGATATAATTACTAGACCTAATTAGTATATTTAATTACTAGACCTAATTAGTATATCTAATTACTAGACTTAATTAGTATAGGCCCTATCTAATTACTAGATATAATTACTAGATTGATTGTGTAGTAGAATGAAAGTTACTTATTGTATATTATCTTACAACAGAAATTAGGATCCATTGAAAATTTGGAAGATGATGATATTGTACAGAAACAAATTGTGTCTTCTGATGATGATGATGATCACTTTTCTCGTGTACTTGAGATGGATTTTACAGATCCTGCTGATAGTGAAGATCAGCAAAAGAACAAATCTGATAAAGATGATATTCTTCCTGAAAAATCTATGAAGAATACAATGAATCTTGCAGGTTTGTCTTTTTTGTCTTCTTTTTTTTTCAAAGTTTTAATTTGTTAATGTAAATATCATACATTTTCAAATATTACAACTACTGACAGCTATATTTGCACATTTTTTTGTTTTTTGGTACAGTACAAGTAGACTCCACCACACGTTTAATTATTTCCTTTGTCCATGTTTGTAAATTTCATGTTCATCATTTAAGAATTGAAATATTTTTTTGGGGGGTTGGGGCTATGGTTAGTTAAGTATACACAACTATCCTAACCCAAACCCAAAAATAAATTAATATTTAAACTATTAAATGATGAACATCAAATTTACAAACATCGACAAGGGAAATAACTCAACAATGTGGTGGCGTCTACTTGTGTTGTACCATTTTGTTGTACCTGAAAACTGAAACTGATATAATTTCTTGAAAAGAAACATGAGAAATTAAAACATGGTACTTCAACAAAGTTCAGAGTAATTAAAACATGAACACGTTTACAAGACTAGAAGTTGATTAACTCATTAATGAAAAGGTCAATCAAACAGCGGACTGCTTTCATGATTGTTAGTGGTAGTATATCCTATAACTCTCTAGGGTCATAGGAGTACTACAGAGGATTAATTAACACATTGAGATCTCCATTTTCTCTTGTTCTTGAAAACAGCTGAAATCCAACTCCACTGTCCTCTGTTGCCTTACTTGGCTGTACAGAAAAAATTGGGTTATATATCCCTAGGGCACACTGGCAATACAATGATCTTGTTACATGAGGTTTGTTTGCTGGTCAAGCACTATGTCCAATACAGATATAATCAACTGAAGTCCAACTTGATTGACAACTATTGCCCAACATGACCGGTCATACAGATAAATTTGTATTCAAAATCCAAAGGTACATTGGATGATGCTCATTAAATAATCCCTTTAGCACTGAGCAAGTAGCTCATAGAGAACCCATAGCCTTTATGATAAAAGCACAGGTTTTTGGCACATGTAGCATTTCCTGTCTCTTAGGAGTCTGCCACAAAAGCAAAGTACAGGTTCTTGGCACATGTAACATTTGCCGTCACTTAGGAGTCTGCCACAAAAGCAAAGCACAGGTTCTTGGCACATGTAGCATTTCCTGCCACTTAGGAGTCTGCCACAAAAGCAAAGCACTGGTTCTTGGCACATGTAGCATTTCCTGTCTCTTAGGAGTCTGTCACAAAAGCAAAGCACAGGTTCTTGGCACATGTAGCATTTCCTGCCACTTAGGAGTCTGCCACAAAAGCAAAGCACTGGTTCTTGGCACATGTAGCATTTCCTGCCACTTAGGAGCCTGCCACAAAAGCAAAGCACTGGTTCTTGGCACATGTAGCATTTCCTGCCACTTAGGAGCCTGCCACAAAAGTACAATATCCCCTGATCTGCATCTCTTCATCATCCATGGAGATTATTTGATAGTAGATGAAAGTAAGGAATGGAGAAAAGATATGACAATTATTTTTTTCACTGTTTTTGACAGGTTGTCATGTCAGCTTATCCCCAAACTTTCCGTAGTCGCCTCCTATGACATGCTAGGAAAGAAGACAGTTGCCTTATTCTTTTTACCCTGATCTAGTAGTCCAGGCCCAGGTTGTCACATGGGTGGCAGTAGATGATGAGCTGTCAAGGATTTAGAGTTGAATTGCTGACTGTGCTTATCGATGAAGTGGAAGGTTATCACAAGTAGATGAGGTGTGTGTGTGGAAAATGTGCATGTTGAGATTCAGACGTTGGATGTGTTTTGTAATGGTGTCCATCACAAGGACTCGTCTATGAGGGTATAGCAACTCAAGTCCAATTTAACTGACAAGTCCAATTGACCTAGCTCAATTCCCGTCAGCTGTAAGAGTTAAAAAGTATTGGGGACAAAATACATCCTAATAAAACCCCTGCTGACATTGTGAAAAAATGTAAAATTGATGTAAAAGTGCATAGAATAAAAATGTTGCATCAACTATGGTAATAATTATTAATCAGTACAAATAATGATTACTAATGATTGTTACTGATTATGTAATGATTGAAAATGATTCCTTAAACATGATGTTGAATCTCTGTTTACTTAATATTGTTTTGGTACTATGTGTTTATTGTGGAGTATTTATATAGGAAATTGTATTGTCTTCATTGCAGTTTTCAAAATTGCTAAGAGAACTAAAAATTCACGTAAAAAAAGAAATGTGACCAATGATGATATTTCTATTGATGATGATGACATTATTGATCACCCAGAACTATCAGAAAAGTCATCATCTCTAATGTCTAAATTTCAAGATATTATGCAAAAACCTTCTCCTAAAATAGTAAGTGATGATTGATGCATACCATTCTGTACAAATAGCATGCATGTACACTCTCACCCACACGTCTATATAAAGCATTATTCTGTACAAATAGCATGCATGTACACTATCACTCACACATGTGTATATAAAGCATTATTGTGTACAAATAGCATGCATGTACACTATCACTCACACATGTGTATATAAAGCATTATTGTGTACACATAACATGCATGCACATACATACACTCTCACTCACACATGTCTATATAAAGATTTATATTTTTAGATCATATGCTAGTTTGTTACTGAACAGGCAAAAATACTTGCTAGTTTTAAAACTCATTGATATAACTATTAACTCAATTCACCTGTACAAATGATATATCATTGCAGATAAAACCCCAATTCCGGATCGATCCTGCAGATATTCCCTCTAAATTTGCTTTGTTTGGATCGTAAATGAATTAGTATGAACAATTAGCTGTTTCAACTTTAGAAATCTGGCTAATGAAAGGAAACTCTAATGGTACTGTGTGATTAGACATGTCTGACATATTTATTTCAAATTAAAATTTGAACAAGGTAGGTTCAGCTTTCCTGGAAATAGCAAAATGGCTTCATCTTCCACTAGTAAGAGAGCTCAAAGATTTAGCAAACATCGGTTGGGCTTTATTATTCTTTGAGTTTTATCATTAGAGATATTATTTCAAGTGATGTGTTTGCAAACAACACACTGTTTTTTATTTTGATAGTGGAGCTTACCTACTTGTTTAAAATCAGTAAAGAAATATGTCTAGACCTAATAGGTATGAGCTAAAAAAATTCTAAAACTGTTCCCACTTCTATTGTTTCTGAAGAATCAGATAGGCATAGTGACAGAAATGATAATCTTGCACTATGTTATACAGAAAATAGAGTTAGACCTAATAATAATATTTTGTGGAATAAAGTTAAACTTTGGAAATCCAATACTTGGGAATATTTCCTAAATTTTCACAATATTTTGTTCGGTTCTGAAATTTGAGATGGCACACAAAACAATGACATAAAAAAATAGGCAGTTGATAGATTTACTTCAAATAAACTAATTGTGATCAGTAAATGAACAGTAAAGGCATCTATTTTAGTAAGATTGGATATCAACATTTTAAAACAAGTAAAATTGAGGGTGAGTAGAACAAAATGTATGTTATAAATATTTTCTGTTCATCTAACATCCCTGTTTGTGGTGTAATTTGTGTATTTTGTTGTTACAATTCTTATATATTTTTATATTGTATATGGGTTCCACATTCAATTATCTTTCTTTTTATACTTTATATGACCTTTCATGGCTAATACTTTGTCTTCAGAAAGCTTGTGCCTAAATCATGTTGAATTTAGCCTAAACTAATTATGTCCAAATCCAAGGAATAATTTCGTCTTCAAAGAGTTATGTGGAAATGATAAACACATGGGCCTATTGCTATGATTATGTTTCATGTGATAATACATATGTTTGCTATGATTTGTACACCATACATTAAATAAAACTAACAGACATGAACTTTTTTTCATACCAGGAAGACATTAAAGATGTACCAAAGCCAATGCCACCTACTAAAGCAAGCAAACCTCAAACAACAGCACTGGTTAGGCCTGTTACTAAGTTTATCAGTCGAACTGAGGTCATGAATGAAGCCAAAACATCCCTCAAGTCATCCACTTTACTGCCAACTACTACACCACTGCCAAACTTTATCAAACAGTTTATTACGGCAGAATGGTTTAACAAATATTTTCCAAATTGCAATGAAAATGTAAGAGATGTGATTTTGAATTAAGTATAATATTTAGAATATTAATATCTAAAAAAATTATAAACAAGCTAAAAATGAGAATTTTAAAATGCTACGTCTATTTTATATTAATATATAGCTCTGAAACATTGACAATGAAACAAAAAACTGGAAGACAGAATTGATATTTTGAGATTTGGATATTGCCCATGTGTTGCCAGGCCCGAAAGGGGAGCAAAAAATAGCAACACTGTTTACCTTCCATGCATGTCCTAAAAGGTGACTAAGGAGGTTATGGGATGGAGTTGGCTGTCCCATTCCATATAGGGTCAGTGACCCAAAGGCGCAGATAAAGTCAAAGACAAAGGTGTCAGACTGAAAGTTGCAGATATCGCAGCAATGCTGTAAACCATGACACAACGCATTCTGTTCTCCAGACTACATCCTGCTAATCTGCAGGAGTTTGAGAACAAACGCAGCAGAAGAAGAAGATGTGGATATATAGAAGAATAGTGAGAAGATCATGGAAAGAGAAAAGAGGTTCTAACAACACTTAATATGAAGATAGAATCATTAAAGGAAATACAGATCAAACAAATAAAATATTTAGGACATATTAAAAGACATGACACCTTGTTGAAGACCTTACTTGAGGATAAAGTCAAGGGGAGATGATCAAGAGCAAATCATAGATAAAAGTGCGAGAGTAACATCCCGAAATGAACAGGTTACAGTCTACCAGAGTGCACCACCAAGCAAGAGACAGATGTTTGAGGTCTGTTGCAACCAACCTTTGTTGCAGAGACGGCACTTAATGATGATGATAATTCTTAGACTATAGAATGCTGTTTTATGCTTAAAAACTGGTACAACTGTCAGCATTTAGAACGATTTTTCTTAGAAATAACCAGCCCAAATTCTTAGACCATAAATTCTGAAAAATGTATGTGTAAGAGTAGAACCCACTCTAATTAAGATAAATACACAGGTCAGTACATTTATATTAAATACACTGTCATTTTTATGGATTCTTTTATAGATAGGGAACTGACCTGAAATATTTAGTTATATAAGAATGGCAGGAAAGTGGTAGAGAAATTGTTTGCCTATTGCACTACAACATTGAGCATAAAAGTAGAGATAGAAGCAGTAACACACTGTGATACTCGAAGACTCCAAAAGCATTTTACATAAGAGAGAAAGGTGCTTGTTAAAAAAGGAATGGGTCACACTACAGAACAACTTGGTTACCTAAATTATTACGGTACATGATATACTACCCAGGATATGCAGGTGTTATAGGCATTAAAAGAGAAGATTCGTTGGCAGGCACGGCTGTTGTTAATGGAACAATATTGAGAATAGACTCACAATTTAGCTTGAGATATGTTTGGCCTGGCCATCACCACCAAGAAAATGGAGATAATGTTTCAACCCTCTTCAGTGAACCGTATCATGAGCCAGACATAAAGATCAATAACAATTGTCTCCTACCAGTTGACAAATTCACTTGGTTCTTCAGTAGTGTTCTTTTCACTGCCAACTGGTATTGATTTCAACGTCAGCAGCAGAATCTCTAAAACAACTATTGCATTTGATAGATTGTGAGATGGTATATGGGTATGGGAAAAGAAGGGCATTAGCCTCACCATAAAACTAAAAGTATATTGCACCATAGTGCTTAATACCTTAAGGTTCCATGTTCAATCCATGGTTGGGACAAGGATTTTTGTCTTTTGGAGATGCAATAAAAATTCTTCCTGTAGATGTCGAAAAGATAGTTATCGCAAAGCAGCCTTTACTTCTACAGAAAAAAAAAACCTCCCTCCAATCTTTAACAGGAAAACACACAGTAATGAAAGTTTTTATTAAACTTGTTTTGAAAGTTTTATATGCTTGTGAGACCTGGACAGTGTATAGCAGATATTCCACAGTGTTAAATCACTTTCAGACATGCTATATCCATAATCTTCTCAGGATAAAGTGGCAAGATAAAGTGCCTGATATCTCACTAGATATTATATATCCCAAATATTCATACAATGCTGAAGAAGACCCAACTGAGATAGGCTGGACATATGGTGTTCATGCTTGACAAATGCATCTCAAAACAGCTGATGTATGGTAAGCTTCTTAAGGGAAAACGACTGTCTGGTAGACAGAACAAACCATGTTGTAAGAGGTGACTAAGGATGTTATGGAGTTGATTTGACTGCCTCATCCCATATTGGATCATAGTGACGCAGGAGCATTCTAAAAGACGTATCGGGCAGAATGTCACAGATATTGCATAAAAGTTGTACACCATGACACAATGCATTCTGTTCTCCATACTGCATCCTGGAAAGCTGCGAACTTTGAGAATGAATACTAAAGTAGAAGCTGCTGGGGATGGAGATCAACAACTTATGGGAAAGCTGTAGGTGCCATGATGCTGGTTTCTAATCAAGAAACAAGTGTATTCAATGAAACCAGAACACTCACAACCTAATAGATCACAATCTTTAGTGATTTGAAATTAATTCTTGAAACTAATTCAAGACTTCAAACAAAATGTTTCTGAGTTATTCAGGGAAACTGCAGAAGTACCAGCTAACTGTGAAATCCCTGACTACAAAAACACAGATACGTGGGCAATACTGGAAGGTAACATGTCTCACTGCCACATACGTCAATGTTTCAAGGAAGCAACGGCTCGGTTACAATAATCAATGACTTCAGTAGAGAGAAATAAACAGAAACTGCTGACCTGAACAAGACAACATCAAACAATTTAACAGAAACAGACAAGTCAAAGTTTTATTTACTGAAAACATCTAAATTGTCATCTAATCACACACATCAAATTGGCATCAGCAACTGTGCAGACTGCATTAATTAAGCAGCAACACTAGTACCAAAACATGGGACTGTCCAAACTTCAAACTCACAAAATGACAATACCAATACCATAATCTCATAACCCGTCATGATCATAGGGGTACCACATTGGACACAACCCCCCAAAAAAAAATCAGAATATATTCTGTATAAAATAAGATAAACGGTACAAGTTGGCAAGTGTAACTCACCTTTTATAAATATTCCTTCAGTGTTGAAACACTGTATAGAGTACAGTGTATAGAGTACAGTGTATAGAGTACAGTGTATAGAGTACAGTGTATAGAGTACAGTGTATAGAGTACAGTGTATAGAGTACAGTGTATAGAGTACAGTGTATAGAGTACAGTGTATAGAGTACAGTGTATAGAGTACAGTGTATAGAGTACAGTGTATAGAGTACAGTGTATAGAGTACAGTGTATAGAGTACAGTGTATAGAGTACAGTGTATAGAGTACAGTGTATAGAGTAGAAACCAGTGTCCGTCAGTTTGAGTGATGTGGTAATGTATGTATAGTTCTTCCATGTTGTTGAGACACATAGTCATAGTATATGACTATGACACATAGTCAATGACTCATACCTTATTTGGTGGTTGTTTGCTAACTCTTACTGTGAGATAATTTATAGATACAAAGTTTATATTTTAATTTAAGATTTTGATCTCTTGTAGTGATCAACATATAGAGTAACTAGTAAAATTATGTTTTTCAATGAAGTTTATGTGTTTTATTTATTGTAGCAATCTATTGTTACATTTTTATATTTATATTTGCTACAGACTATGCCAAAGCCATGGACTAGTGACAATTTCACCAATATGATTGCAAAGCTTCTCCGAATTGCTGAATGGATTGACAGAGCGAATGTTGCAGATGCCATTGTATGTGTGTACATTGAGGAAGGTCTAAATGAATCAGTCATAATAAGTGTTGCTAGAACAATAATTGCTGTATTGAACCATGACTCTTCACCTCCAGTTTGTTCTATAACAGAACAAAAGAGCTTTATCTTGTCAGCCCTAAAAACACTGGCAGCCCTTTCATTTAAGGACAAGGATGTCATAGCTGAGTTGATGGTCCAGTTTTTGCTTGGTGACATTGATGTCAGGTATTGGTTCTGCAAATAAAATAGTTACCGGTACTTCAAATATTTAAGAAATGTATATTTCAACAAGTTTAAGATTGAGATTGTTTTTATTTGATTGGTCATTGTCTGCTGGGCATATTGTCTGGTTGGGACAGGCAGATAATATCATCAGATAAGTATGTGACTGTCCATCCCTTGATTGTGGGGAGGAATGGGTACCCACTTCACTTGCATTACTTGGTACATTCTCTTTAAGCATTATACTCCGACTGAAGTTGCAAGTAAATAAAATTCTGTGACAAAGGATGCAGATGTCTGGGCACTCATTGATTATAATATTGTAGAAAAATTATATAATAATCTTCATTAATGAATCAGTTTTTATCATTAATGTTGTGTGTGGGCTTTGTCTGCATGATCCAGTAAGGGAATTGCCAATGAATCTTCAGACTAACGGGAATTGAACCAGTCCGTTCTACGGCACCAAATCGCCTAGCAACAATTGCACACGCGTTTTTCAGTACTTGACTAACCGCATCTCCAAAATAAGATGCGATTTCATCAAGCCATTCAAATTGTGCACACAAAGTCACCCGAACGGACCAATCGAGACAAGGACTATTACAACAACAACAAAAATCCCGTACAGGTATTGAAATATCCTCAGTAACAACAAACACATAACATAATATCCGTATTAGTTATACAAGGGCCGATAGGTCTTCTTGTAAACATGGATAACATATATAGACAATACAATTTTGCTTCAAATAATTGTTTATACAAGTAAATTTAAGTAGGAAGCCAGAGGATAATATTTTAAAAATTCTTGAGACTAACGGGAATTGAACCAGTCGTAGAACGGACTGGTTCAATTCCCGTTAGTCTCAAGAGTTTTAAAAATATTATCCTCTGGCTTCCTACTTAAATTTACTTGTATAAATGAATCTTCAATACAATCATGAGCAGTCTTATGGTGGAGATAGATGTACTGTGATAACTGATGTCATAGGACTCTTTTCAAGCTTAGTGACTTAATGAACATGTTTCACAAGTTAAAGTGGGAGTTGTCTGCCATCATTGGGTGGAGTTGTGGATGCAATTTTTGACCAGAAAGATTACCATTATATTCATGACAAGACATGCAGATGTTGAGTATAAGAAGTGAACTGAAACAATGTTGAGCATGGTGACAGTGTTAATATGGATTTAAAATTAATGGATTGATCTGACATAGTTAATCTATTAAATGACCTCATTGGCTCAGATGATTTTCAAAAGTGTGAATCATGATTTCTCTCAAAACTGCATATGGTCGATATGAAGATTGGAACAGCCTGTAAAAAGAAACTTGATATTTGAAGGCACTGATACATCAATATTGAACTGAAATTGTCAGCTATTACACTGGTGGATTTACTGAAATGGGGATCAGAGCATCTATGGACTTGTGTGACGTATGCTAATGATAACCTTGTGATAACTCATAACTATGTGGCCATTTCTTAAGGTAAAAGTTAGATAACCAATACAATGTAGACCTATAGCTTTTAAAACCTGCAAATAAAAATGATAGTAGTAATACCATTTACACTATTTGATCTACAATAATGTTTTAAGAAGGGTAATTTTATTGTTAACAGAGATTTTCTGACATATTCAAATAGTAGACCAGTAGATGGATGGCAACAAGGAGCAATATTTTAATAAATTATTTTGACAAATTGGAAACATTGTTTATTTTTTAACTAGAACTGTTTAATGAACCAATAATAACATTAAAGCAATAGGTCTACCAATAATTAAGTATTGTACTACAAGTAATTAGTTATTGTACTACAAGTAATTAGTTATTGTACTACCAGTAATTAGTTATTGTACTACCAGTAATTAGTTATTGTACTACCAGTAATTAGTTATTGTACTACAAGTAATTAGTTATTGTACTACTGGTAATTAGTATCAAAATTTTGCAGTAATACACAGATATTATGAAATTATTTGAGGATGTTTTATTTATAAAATGTTGCAGTTAAATGTGAGTTTATTCATTCTATGAATGATGTCATCTGCATAAGCCTACTGGTTATTTTTGCTTATCAAAAGCTCTCATTATAATAATGTTTTACCTGTGTTTTGACTAAGGTCAAAAGTTCTAGATGTGATGGCAAACTTTGGTTTAGTTGACCCTCAAAAACAGTTTCAGAAAGAGCTTGACTCTTGGGAAATATGGAGCATTGATGATAGCAATTTGAGAGTAGATTTGCATAACATGTGCAACCAGTGGCTTGAAAGGTATGCCTACTTTTTAAACAAGTATATGTATATACACAAGTTTTTTTTAGGTTACTCACAGATACTCTAATATACTCACATTAGGTCTATGTCTTGTGATATATAAAATATTGTCATACATTTAGTAAGGTGATATGTTGTATTTTGATTTGATAAAACCTGGACATTGCAGAGAATGGCATCATGATGGACATACAAACAATTAAACAAAACAGACATAGACATGCAACTATATTTTATCACTTTTTTCCCTACAATATTGTCAATGAAACATAGGCACTATAATATAAAATGTGTAGTCCTGTACTGTACTAGAAAATATTATTTCAGATGGATGACATCATATCAAGTGAGAATCAAAGACAGCATACAGTTGTTAAAACAAGGTCACACTTCCAACATAAAATCTGTCTCTGGAGGATTCAACAAGGTAAACAATTTATTTCAATTTTGTGTTGCCTTGAATAGTTATTTACCTTATTTAAATGAATAAAGAATTAGGAGTGAAGACAAACAGATTTAAATCAGAAATACATTTCTAGAAGTAATCGTAATAAATGCGTTAATGGGCTGCATTAAATCAACTATGGCTGTTGGCGGAGCGATGGATTAAGCAGACATTTTGAACGCCCTACGGGAAAACACATGAACAAATGACTGTATAAGTGATGCTGACTCTTGTTCCATGACTAGAATAAGGGAGCTTGTTTTGAAATGTGATGTCGTTAGAAAGGAGCAGTTTCGTGGGCGGGAAAGAATGATGGTCAATCATTGGCATACTGGGACCCTTAGTCAATGTGTAATGGTGGATACACTCAAGGAGAGATCTGAGCAACTATGAACTTGTCCGGAGTGCAGTGGTGATGATCCAATGACTAACTAACTAACTATTCAATCATCAACAGATTCTCATTCTCAGCACATTGGCTTCTCTTGTCCTCCATGTGTGCACCAAATTGGGTGACAGAATATTCAGAATCATTACAAAAGCTACTATGCATGTGTTCTTATGCTTAATGCAATCATTGATGAAAGCTCATGAAAACACAGTTTAGATAGTATCTAGTATTGCCACTTGAACAAACATGGTCATAGCACAGCTGAGGCGACACATCTGGCCTTGGAACACAAGCTCAAGCTCCAATCACCCCTACACTTAATAGCAAGAGTGGATACCAAACCACCTGGGGAAATACAATAGACAATAGAATATACAAGTATTGCATTGGCAAAAAGTCACAATACCTACTACTTGAACTGACTGATGATAATTTTCGTATGTACTTACTGTGCAAAACTGAAATCCAACAGGAATAGGGTTATGTAGTTTTGCTAATCACTACAGACACACATAATAACACACACAAATCGATGTTTAAACCAAAAGGCCTTTATGAAGACAAAAATTAAAACATACAACAGAAAACGATCAGTAAGGATATGGACGTTCACATTGGCATGTGTAGTATAGATTGACTAGAATAAGTGAAATGACACTAGACAAGGAATATACAAAAATGACTACATACATGTGACACGAAACAAACAGAAACTATGGAACAACTATAATCATGCATGAGACAGTGATTAGCAAAACTTCATTACCCTATTCCTGGATTTACCTGCTAATTTTAGGAACTGATATTGTTAATTTCACTAGACATGATTACTTTTGATAAACAGAGATTATCATTGTGTATTAGGCCAAATTCTACCATCTTTGACATATGTCAGTATTGTGTATGCAAGATTTGGTAATGTGTAGGCTTATTTGGTCTATGTCTTAATCTGTATCAAGCACAGTGTATTGTAACAGGGGGCCACAATAACACTAGAAAAATATGCAGTATGAGTGAAAATAGGTACAGTATTGTGTTTAAAAATAGATTAAACATTATTCATAATAGGGACCAATAGAGATTATGCATCTATGACTGATGGAGATTGTGCATCTATGACTGATGGAGATTGTGCATCTATGACTGGCTGAGATTGTGCATCTATGACTGATGGAGATTGTGCATCTATGACTGATGGAGATTGTGCATCTATGACTGATGGAGATTGTGCATCTATGACTGGCTGAGATTGTGCATCTATGACTGCAGTGGAGGCTTCATTTCCAATCAGCAGATTCATTTTCTTATTCTTTTATTTGAAGTTCCTAAAAAGAAACATAACATGACAGTAAAATATTTGTTTAAATATTTTGCAACACAAGAAGGTAGTGAGTGGGGCAAATCTATGCACTGAGTCAGCGCCCATATTTGTTCCACTAGCAGTGTGCAATTTTACCTCAAATGACATAGTTCACAGCTTTAATAAAATATAACAAAAAAACACAGTAAATAACGTGCTTAATAACTGAACTGTGCAATACGTATGGCCTTTTACATCTTGCAGACAGTCATTTAGCAATAAGAAGAAGCAATCCATTGAATATTTCTCAAGTATGTGACTTTTCAAGCAATCATATAACAGCATTGGAAGATTTTTGTTTGCATCTTTCTCTTTTTTCTTTCATATCTTTAAACATAGGTCTATTATTTCTGAACAATGCTGCTCCTGCACACAGATTCTGCCTCCGGACATCCCGAGTTTCGGCACAGTTTTTCCCAGGTTTTTGATTATATGTGGAAGCCTTTCATTGAGGATTTACAGATGTCTTTTACCTCAGCATTGGTCTACCATGGGCTTGATGGCCTTCAGCCAGTTCCCAGAATAGTACTTGTTCTGAGGTGCGGCTGTTTGGCATTCTGCTGACATGACCCAGCCAACGCAATCTATTTATATTGAGTTTTTCCATGGCAGATGGTAGCTGAGTGTGGCACAACACTTCCATGTTGGTGATATTGTCATGCCATTTGATGCTCAAGATCTTGCAGAGTCATCTTAGATGAAAGATGTTAAGTCTCTTCTCATGTTTGGTGTAGGTAGTACATGTTTCAAATCCATAGTATCGTGTGCTCAGCACGCATGTTTGATAGATCTGTATCTTTGTTTTTAATTTTAGCTTATGGCTTTTCCAAGCTTGCTTTGACAGTCTGCCAAAAATGATAGCCATTTTTCCTATACATGCATTTATTTCATTTTCCTGGGAAAGAGTGGACGTGATTGTGGATCCTAGCTAGCAAAAGTTGTCAATTTGCTTTATATGGATGCTGTTTAAGGTGATATTTGTTGGTACTGTATATCCCTGACACATTGCCACAGTTTTAGTAATGCTTATTGTCATAGAGAACAGCTCGCAGACCTTTGTCATATTGTCAATTTGGGACTGCAATGTGGACTCACTGTGTGTCACTAGTGCAATATCATTGGCGAAGAGAAGATCTAGCATTTCTGATGTTTTTGTCTTCGTTCTGAGATGCACTAAGTTAAAGAGAGATCCATCGTAACATGTGCAGATGAAAACATCACCTGCTGCATCTGCAAGAGCATGTTTCAGAAGTGCTGCGAAGAAGATTTCAAAGAGGGTGGGGGCTAGAACACACCCCTGCTTTACTCCAGTCTTTACTGCAAAGCTATCAAATGTATTACCCTGAAACGATACATTTGTGTGAATATCTTCATGAAAGAAAATTACCAAGTTCAGTAGTTTTGGTGGACAATCTGTACATTTTGAAATCTTATATAGAGCTGGTCTACTAACAGTATCAAAAGCCTTAGCTAGATCCAAAAAGCAATAAAGAGTGGCTTTCCCTGTTCACAACATTTTTCCTGTTGTTGACAAAGGGTAAAGATCATGTCAGTAGTTGACCTTTTGACTCTGAAACCACACTCTGACTCTGGCAGGACTTGTTCGGCAAGCAGTTGGAGTCGCTTCAGAAGGATACATGCAAAACCCTTCCCAGTGATAGTGAGGTGATAGTAATGCCTCTGTAGTTTTTGCAGTCACCCTTGTTCTTGTATAGATTTACTATATTTGTGTCCTGTATATCTTGGGGAACTTTGCTTTCTCTCCAGCATGTTATAAGTAGTTGGTACAGGTGGTAGATGAGGACATCTCTTTTGTCCTTTAGGATTTCAGTGGGAATGTTCTGTGCTCATGTGGCCATGCCGCTTGCTAGTTTATTTATAGCCTCAAGGAGGTCAGTCTCATGTGTTCACCATCCAGCTCTATCATTTCAGGTTTATTCTCAAATATTTGATCTAGTTGTGCAAGTCTATTCTCAAGTATTTGATCTAGTTGTGCAAGTTTATTCTCAAGTATTTGATCTAGTTGTGCAAGTCTATTCTCAAGTATTTGATCTAGTTGTGCAAGTCTATTCTCAAGTATTTGATCTAGTTGTGGGTCTGCAAGTCTATTCTCAAGTATTTGATTTAGTTGTGGGTCTGCAAATCTATTCTCAAGTAATTGATTTAGTTGTGTGTCTGCAAATCTATTCTCAAGTATTTGATTTAGTTGTGTGTCTGCAAATCTATTCTCAAGTATTTGATCTAGTTGTGGGTCTGCAAGTCTATTCTCAAGTAATTGATCTAGTTGTGCAAGTCTATTCTCAAGTATTTGATCTAGTTGTGCAAGTCTATTCTCAAGTATTTGATCTAGTTGTGGGTATGCAAGTCTATTCTCAAGTATTTGATCTAGTTGTGGGTCTACATGTCTATCTTTGGAATACAGAGTTGAATAGTGTTCGACCCATATTTCAAGATCTTTAGTTTTGTCTATTATAGGACCTAATGGTTCAAACACGACCTGTCCTTGAACTTTCAAACTTGGTTGTGTGACAGAGTGGAATGTTAGCATCTTGTGCACTCACATGGTTTGTCGGAAAAACCCATATATAAAAAAACCTCACTTAGTAGTTTTACCCCGCATGTATTTTGCCACTGTCTATCCTATGGAACATAGGCACAGACAACAATGTTATGAATTGCTATAAAATTTTTGAATTTTATCACAGAAGTTAAGGGTGTTTTTTTTTTTGATGAGCGATCATTAAGTTTATTTATGTGTTTTATATGAACAGTCTGGTGTAAGATCATCTCAAAGTGAGGAAGGTGTTTTATTACATGGTGTGCCAAGTACAGGTCATCTTGCATTATTGGAATCTGTCAGAAAAGGACAAATTTCACCATCCAGTTCAACAGGTAGTCCTATAATTTAAAATTAAGTCTAGAACTACTAAGGTGTCATACCATAGGACCTATAGGCCAAGTGATAAATGTGTTAAATTTTGTATATCATTGTTGCAGAAAATGAATAGGCCTATGTCAGTAAATTGTTATTTTGTTACTGAAAAAAATAATATGTTGTAAAATAAATAACCTTATTTTGTGTTGTCCTCTTCTATAAAGTATGTCTCCTTGCAGAATGATCACTTCCACAAGTTTGAAATGAATTAGGTGTTCTATCTTCTCAAGTAACAAGTTGTGCCATCACTGCCTTTTAATGCTGCATAGGGGAGGCCTATGAATTGACAGCTACTGACTGTTAGTGAACAACATCACAAGCATCTAAACCTACTCCACATTTCTTTTATCTAATTGTTAGTCATCATCATCATCAAGTGCCATGAAGGGTGGTGTAGGCGGTAATGGCTCTCCACAGCTCTCTGTCCACAGTATTATGTATCAAAGTCGTTGTTGTTTCCTTGCCGTGCCAGGCTGTCAAACTAATATTTTCTCACATTGTCGCCCTCTGTCTCTGGTGCCTTCAATCTTGCCTGTTGTGATTATGTTCTCTAAACCTGCCTGTCTCATGAAGTGGCCAAAAAAAGAAGATTGCCTTTTTCTTATATTGTTGATTAAGGTCCGTTTCGCATTTAACTCTTTTAACACCCCTACATTAGTTTTTCTGGCAGTCCATGGTATTCTCAGCATTCTTCTGTAGAACCACATCTCTGTTGCATCTAATCTCCCACTTTCCAGTTTGTTTATTGTCCAAGACTCGCACCCATATGTTAGTATAGAGGTTATATAGCACTGCAGAACTGTCTTTCTCACCTCTAATGACAAGGTCATAGTACACAGTATATCTTTCATTTTTCTGAATGTTGTTTTTGCCTGTCCTATTCTGCATCTTATTTCTGTTGAACTTCTTCCATCTGCTGTTGTTAGTAATTGTAATTGTCACCAATTGTTAGTCAAATAAAAAATTGGTAGCATATCCTATCCAGGTTGTAGCTATCAAACCAGCATTTGTAGGTTGTGGTGATTTTCTAGGCAATATAAATACGTTCAGTAGGTTGCCATTGCTTTCTGAACGGTCTGGATGCACAATTGCCTGTGGTGAGGATCAAACTCAGTACCTTTGCCGTCACAGACGCGCTCTGTACCCCTTCGCCACAGAGCCGGACATTGTTAGTAAGCCACTCATAAATATAAGTATAATTGCTACTGCAATCTTTTATCTCGTACCAGTCCCTAGCAATCTCAGTTATAAGAGAAATAGTTCTACATTGTGTGAAAACAATAAGTAAACAATCAGCTGAAAACAATCATTGTTTCAATCAGATAAACACAACCATGATTAAAAAAGAAAATCAGAATTTCAATCAGATGAAAACAATTAGTGAGTATTTCAATCTGATGAACAGTCAGTATTTCAAGACAAACTAGATTTCATTTAGAGAAATAGAAAGTAGAAATATTCTCACAAGTAGTAGTAAAGAATTTGTTCAACTTAAAACCTGAGTTAGAGCTCCACATCAAAATAAGCTGATCAAAGTATGATCGTTGGAAACCACAATTAATACAGTGGAATCTATACAGTCCATTTATAACATGTTTCCCTATATAACAACAATTTTAAAATTTCCGATTATATTTATCATTTATTGCTTGTACTGTAGACCCAGGCCAAGCCATTATAATGGGATTTGACTGTATATAGGTGATAGCTCTAGAAAGAGTTAAAGTAGATAACAAAAATGCACTTACCAAATTTCATTGCAGTTGTTGAAAGTGAATAATATTTTATAATTCTAAAAAGTTTGACATTAATTTTGTAATGTACTTTAATGTGTACTAAATTTGTAAAATCCTTTCATCACATTTAACAGGACAACATTTAGTAACAAAATGTGTTGTTAATTTAAAATGTTACCAATGACTCTCTCACATAGGTTTCTAATTGGTTGATAACTGATACATCAAAACACTCGGTAATACTCACATACTCTAAAAGCATGCTGCTCAAGACAAAAAAGTACATGCTAAGAAAAGAATGGTGGGACTTACTGAACAACTCAGTTGTCCAGAGCATTACATGGATATACTGCCCTGGTCATGCTGGGATCAGAGGAAATGAGAGAGCCAACACATTGACAGGCAATGCGGCGGTAGACGGCATATTGCTGAGAAGAGATAAAGCAGACTTGATCAAAGCAGTAGTAAATTTATTTCAAGATGAAGATGATGTCAATGAATCGGAGAATATACACATACAAAGAATGTCAGAAATGAGAGTATCTAGAGGGGAGGGAAATAAAGAAAAGTAATTTTTGTGTGAAGGCCCCGAAGATCACACAATCAACATCTGACCGGGACTCTGAGTCTACATACACTTGGATGGCTGCTGAAACAGGGTGGAGCACTTATGGGAATGTCCCTTGTACTGTGAAGCTAGTTTCTAATTAAGAATCTCTCATATAGGTTTTGGTGCCAGCTTGTACATGCATGCCATGTTCATATTATGTAGATTGTTGGTTCTATTTGCCAATCTTTCAGGATGTTTGTTTATTTTCAGCAACACTAGACAGCCTTCATGGTCTGTCTATAATGGAGTCTGTTAACTATCTGGAAGCACTGACTTACTTTTGTGAGATAACAACAGAAAAACAACTTGCAGCACTTAAGAGAGGAGAGTTACTTAGAGGAAACCTTGGAGATAGAGTTGTTCAGGCTAAAAACACAGTTCTTGTCCTCCCAAAAATATCTCAGTAAGATATTACTGTACCAAATGTGTTTCTTGTTCTTTGGCAACTTTCTTTTCTGAGTAGTTCCAGAACAGTTATCATAAAGTGTCATCTTTGAAATGAAGGTTGGCTGCAAAGGACCTTCATCAGTCTGTCTCTTGCTTTGGTGATGCACTCTGCTAGACTGTAACCTGTCCATATCATGATGTACTACTTTATAAATTAGTTGAGAAAATAAGCACTACTCATTCAAAACTGACCCTTACATGCTCAGTTTGATCTTAATGTAAAGTGTGGAGCCTATGTGTTATGATAGCTCTTACAGATTGCTAGTCAACATCTAGTCAACATGTATCCTCCATCATTTCTCATTGCAGCAGTTCTTACTGTTTGAAACTCATCTTGATGCTAAATACTTTCAAACACTGCTGATTGATTATGTTATCATAATATTCTAGTTTTCAATTCTGTACTCATTTTCTTGTATTGATTTTTGCTCTTAGCCTTTCCTCTACATTTCTATATTAGTGTAATCTTATCTTATCTATATTATGTAACTTTAGTCTTTATATTTTGTATTAATCCATTTTATATTTTGATGTTTTGTTATTTATTGTATTTCAGTTGTCCAAACTTTACAAGTTAAAACATAATATTTACTAGCTGATAAACTTTTATACATATTATATAATTAAAAATCTGACTACTTTCTTTATCATAAATAAATTCATACTGGTAACAGAAGATCTATATAATACTCATAAGGTTTGACTTCATCTTTACATTTTAGTCAATCTGTTGCATCAAATATGTAAACAAACATAAATGAATATCAGTTAATTAATGTTGGGTAGGTGAAACTTACTGTACTACCACAAATGCATCTGATTGTTCTCCGGCACCCGATGGAATAATGTACAGCATTGCTTAAGGACATTGGAGATGAGGTCTGACAAATATTACAGACAATTACAACAAGTTTGGAGATAGGATTGGTACTGGAAGAATCTCTGCATTTATATCTTACCCCCCTCCCTCCCTAGCAAAATCAGCTGAAGATGTCACAAACATAAAAAACTACTATCGGGTATATTATTACAATACAAAATGTTTACAGAAAAGTTCTGGGGAATATTGTCACCTGGCTTATAACCATGGATCTAGTAAGCAGAGGTGAGTTTCTAGACATTCTGGTAAGAGCATATAGACCTGGAAGAGGCACAGTCAAGGAAATCTCCTTGGGTGGAAAGCTTCCATCGTCTCTGGAAAGCTTAGAAGATTACATAATCAACATCTGACTGGAACATAATCTGAATATTCTTGGATGGATGCTGGAAGAGATGCTTGGATGGAAGCTGACTGAGCACTTACAGGATTATCCCATGTGCCCTGATGCTGGTTCTATCTATCTATTTGCTAAATTCTTTGTTGCCTTTCAGCAGCAGGGGTAGAAGAGTTTTCGGGAGATGGTCCTCATGTGTGCTGAGTATATTGTGGAATTTATCACCTCTTTTATTTCGGTGGTCCATTGTTTTTGTGGTCGGTCTGTAGGCCTGAATTCACTGTATCTGTGTAGCATAGTTTGCTATGGTATGCTGTCTGATGGTAGTCTGCTGATGTGTGCAAACCATTTGATATGTTGTCTCTTAATATTGGGGTGTTGCAGGTTCTTCGTCTATGCTTTTTGTCTAATATCCTCATTAACTCATTCTGTCTCTTAGCGATATTCCTAATATTCTGCGTAAACATGCCATTTCAGCTATGACAAGTCTTGTGCTGTTGTTGTCCATGTTTGGCTTTGGTAGCACAGCGTTGACATAATAATAGTGTTATTTTGGTGTTTAAATCTACATTTTTGTTTCTGAAGATTGGTGTCATTTACCCTAAGGCTTTGTATGCTTTACTACATCTATTATGTATTTCTTTCCTGCTTTTGCCGTCTAATTAATTGCTGGTTTCTAATTTATAATCATGACAAAGCTGTTGTGACAGAAGAAGTTTAATAGGAGAATTGATTAACAAAAGATTGGCAGTGTTTTCCAGCATGGGGTGCACGCTTTACATGGGAAGGGAAATTGATTGCTCAGTGGGCAATTCAAAAACAATTTTATGGAATAATTCAATTTGTGAATATAAAAAAAATATGTATATGTTACATAGGATGGCATCAGAATTTTAGAAAGAGTGGGGCATGGTAAGAAGAAAAGTTGGGAAACACTGGTCTATGGTCTCTGCAGTGGCATTGCATGATTCATTGTGCTAAACAGAATTTTAAATTCTGTTGATCAGAGGGGGGAAAAATATGGCCCACCAAGACACTTGTTCTTGTTTGCGAAGCTGATTTTAAAATACTATTTCTAACTGAATTCATAAAATACCACTTGGAACCATAAGGAAATATAGGGAACTATAAAAAATTGTTGGCCCCATCCCTCATGAAAAGTGGTAAATCTGTCCCACTTGCCAGAAAAGCTGTCCACCTCTGTTAAGAGTTATTATCAGCTTTAGCTTCATTATTTTATGCAGAAATAAACAGCAATTTTCTATCTTCTAGAAAACCTGCCTTGGTGAGACTTGGAGAAATGCATAGCAGTCTGTGTAGACCTGAGAGAGAAACTACCTTATATACAGGTTAATTTATTATCTTCAGTTTTATTTTCATGCTCTCTATTTAAGCCTACACCTAAAATCTCATTTACATCCAGATTATCCAGTATCTGGTACAGTTATTTTAACTTGTCACAGTATTTATTACAGAGCTGTAGGATACATCAGTTTTATTGTATAACATCACAGTATTTGATGTCAAAAATGGACATGACAATGGATAGCAAAATATTTTTTCTCACTCCTCCGCATCGTTGAAGATAGAAATCGCTGAAGGACTGTGTGTGCTGAAGCATCCAATGTGGTACCCCTATGACCCTGTCGGGTTACATGTTTATTGATTGATCACAGTATTTGTTACCGAACTGTAGGATACATCAGTTTTAGTGTATAGCTTAATTGTATAGCAAATACAGTTCAGGAATCAGCTGCATATAGCAGAAGCAGAACAACTGCACCATATACTTTCAGTTCCATCAACTCAGATCACACAGAATCCATACATTCGCACAAAGACAGCCAATTCTAAACTAGCACAAACTATCTGCAGGGCCACATCCTCGTTAATTGTTGTGGTATTTGATAGCTGCTGCAGAAGACCTCAAATTTATTTGCATTTCTGTGATTTAAAAAAATCTTGAACAGTAATAGAGGCTTCAGTGCAAGTCATGCAGGTGCTTTTTTGTATATCATAGCATTTTGGTGTACTTATGGTGACACAGAAATCACTACATATCGAAGGGAAGAGGTCCTTGCTTTCTTGCGTATCATGCATACTGGTAGTGGTGAGCACACAATCATCTGCAAACAAGAGATTATGAATAATGTCCACCTGGATTTTTCACTTCAATCTGCAAAAATTCAATAGTCCACCATTAGTATGGAAGTGAAAGTAAATTCCTGCACTGTTACTACACACATTTTAACTGCCATAAAAGTATGGCTGTTGTCACATGCTGACAACTGTCATGATTCACAGGTGAGGGTAGAATAGAAGCACAGCATTAGAAGAGTTTATGGTTGTTTACATTTGATGGCACCCATCCCTTATTCAAGTGAACACGATGATCATTAAACAAGTCGTGGTATTTCTCCACCCCTACCACTGACTTCTAATTGAGAACACATGGTATTGTGCTATTGTGAAAGTATATAAAAGTCAAAGAATAGTATAGTTTACTGGAGGGTCTACAAGTAGGCCTTACATTATATTAATATAATATTTCTGTACCTTCTGTGTTTTTATACAGTATTCCTGTTATATTTTTTGATAGCATATCCAATTTAGGACGTAGCCATCAACCCAGCATTTTTTGGCTGTAGTGATTTTCTATTCAATACAAATACATTCAGTAGTTTGCTATTGCTTTCTGAACAGTCCGGATGCTCAAATGCCAGTGGTGGGGATCAAACTCTGTACCCTGGCTGTCACAGACACGCTCTGCACCACTTCGCCACAGATATATGTTATATTAAGTTGTAGATTATTTAATTTCGCCTTAGCTTGCTTTTTTGCAAGAAGCAGGGGAGTGATTTCTCTTGAGCAAGCCTAGGTAACTGAGTTGACACCTAAGCAATGTCATTGCAGTGGATTTTGATTGCAGACATCTTCCTTCAAAGCAATGCTATGCTTAAGTCTTCTTCCTTGTGCAATAGATTTGTATATAGTCAATTGCTGTCATGAAGTCTCCTTGAAAAACTTAGAAATTGGTGGTTCATAGAGATGGATATCACTGCTAGTACTTAGTTTCTCTTTTATGGATCTGACACATGGGCACCCTAACTCACAACATGGAAAAAAACAATTGAAATTTTTGAAAGATTCATAGATTAAAATTTTGAACATCAAGTGGCAAGATAAGGTTACCAACATTGAGGTCCTGCAGAATACCAGGTGTTCTGCAACAAACCAAAATGCTCATGGATCAGCAGATTTAGTCATGAAAAGACATGTTATGCTTGTGCCCAACTAACTCCATCTGGAACAGACTTAATTTAAACTGTCTGTCAAGGCGAGTAAGGTTGTATATTCCTGTGTTAGTCACAAGCACTCAAAAGGCAGTCCTTGATTCTTCATTCTATAGCTGAACATTTGTTGTGGCTCTGTCACATACTGCATATTAATATTTATATTAATTTAGTTAATATTTATTAAGGATATGCAGACTAGAACCACAAATTTAGGAGTAACTTTTTCATAATTTTAAATTTATAAGATTTATGTTCTCATTAACTCTTTTTTATAGATAAACACAATAAGCAAAGACATTTATGTATGAATATGGTATATTTCTCTACAGACTTCTGCATGCCACCAATCAGAGGAGGACATGTAGTACCTGGTGACTTGAGTAACTTTGTGTCCTGTATCAACCTTCCCATGAAGACTATTTACCTGAATCCTTTCTTATCAACAAATGATGAGAGAGAATCACATACAAACAAACCAGCCTTGATATCTCTCAAGTTATCGCAGAAGTATTTTATTCCCTCCAAAAGTTACGTGCCAATGGAAGATCGTGTGACTATAGGGTCATAGTTTTCTGGCAGACTTTATTGCAGATATTTATCTCTAATTTATATATATGCTTGATGCTGTAGTTTACATGTTAGTTACCAAAATTTGAGGGGCTCAGTAGCCTAGTTGATAGGGAGTTTGCTTGCTATCACCGGGTAATAGTGTGCCAGGTTCAAAACTATATCTGGACAAAATAAATACTGGGTTGTGTTATCACGCTTGACACGATCACTCCTCCAGTAGACTCAACTGTAAATGAGTACCTGACGCATGAGTTAGAGGAGGTAAAGACAGTAAGGAAGGGAATTTGGCCACCCCACCTTAAAGTTACTGTGGCTCAGTACATAAAAGAGTGATCTTCATCCAGACAGCAGGTTGCTGCTATGGGACCAACCTTTACCTTTTACCAATTTCAAATATCTTAGTTATTAGTTAGCTAGTCATCAGATCATTATCATGGCACACAGACCACATCCATGGGTACTCCAATGCCCCCCTCTCTGATTATATACACAATTATATGATGACTGACTGCTCCAGTTTTATGTCAGTTGCCAGATATTCTTCTGAGTTTATAATGTTATTCATTTGTGGTGAAACCACATTTCAATCCAGACTCCTTTATTCTTCTCAAGGAATCAACAACCTCATTTGGCCTACAATTTCATTTGGCCTACAAATTCTCATAAAGAGTTTAATATGTTGTTTAGTCCATTGCTCTGCTGCACAATTACAGTGTCAGAACTTGGCCAGTCTATCTGCTCTATCATTGCACTGAACATCCAAATGACCAGCCACAAAAATGAATATAACAGCTTCCAATTTTAACCTCCTCACAGTCTCAAATCACTGGTCACGAATACAACCCACTTATATTTTTCCCATCATGCTCATTGAGTTTCTGAGAATGCAGACATGAGTTGTGATTTGTGTGCTCATCCAGTCTTAGTTCAATCAATCAAGTGCCATACCAAATGGCGTAGGCGATCATGTTTCTCCACAACTCTTTGTCTCTTGTGTTGTCAATAAGCTTGGTTGGTGAACTTCTCCTGTGCCATAATACTAGTCCATTTAGCAACTTCCCTCTTTGTTTTCCTCTGTCTCTTCTCCCCTTGATCTTTCCAGTTGTTATTAAGTGTTAAAGTTGTGTTTATCTTAGCACATGCACATGTGCCCCAGAAACTTTGATTGTCTGCCCATAATGTTTGATATGATTGATCTTTTTACGCCGGCATCAATAAGTGTTAGTTTTCTTAGCTGGCCATGGTATTTTCATCATTCTATTCAGAAATCACATCTCTGTAGCCTCCAGTTTATTTTTAATTTTTTTGTTTACAGTCCATGCTTCACATAAAAAAAAGAACTGGTTTGATATAACATCTTAGCTAAGACCTTAGTTACTGCCATAATCTCCACATTCAGGCTACTGGTAGTTGGTCTGACAATCCTATGGTAACACTTATCCATTCAGCTCCATGTGCCACGAAAATCTGGTTAAATGGTTACAAACTTGAAGAAGTTACCACTTTCAAATATCTTGTGTCGCAAATATGTGATGATGGTAACTCAGGAAATGAGATTAAGCTAAGACTTGAGATGGCGATGGCTGCCATAGTAAGGTTTGGAAAAGTCAAATCAGTAGTAAAGTAAATATCAATTTATTCAGATCTCTAGTGCTAAATATACTTTTATACAGATATGAAAGTTGGACACTCAATGCAGACTCAGAAAAAAGGATTCAATCTTTAGAAAACAAGTGCTGCAGGTGTTTATTAAGAATTAGTTCATATAGATCACAAGACAGCAGCAAATAAACAATCTTGCAGGTTATCAAGAACCACTTTTGGTAGTGGTGAAATGGGGTAAACTTGTTTGGTTTGGACATGTAATGAGACACGACTCACTTTCAAAATTTATTTTGCAAGGAATAGTCAAGGGTAGATTTGGTGGAGAGGAGGACAGAGAAAATCCTGGATTGATAACATCAAGTAATGGTCTGGGTTTGGTTTTTCTGCACTCCTCAAAATGGCTGAGGATAGAGTCGTTTGGAGAAATTTTTGTGTTCTTGTGTCAGTGAGTTGAATTTTTTTCTCAATTGGAGCAAATTTAAATTTGGAGGTTATTACGTGTTATTGTCTTTGTTTATATGGTTGTATATTGTCCATTGTCTATATCCAAGTGGATGATGGTCAGAATATCCATGCTTGCCATTAAGTATGGAGGTGGTGGCTGTGATTTTTAGTTAAGTATCCAAGGCAAGATGTGTTGCCTTGGCTGTGTCAAATCCATATTTGTTCAGGGTTATCTTGATATTATCTATCCACCTTTTCCTAGGTCTTCCTCTTGCTGTGCATCCTAATTTTCTCATGTTATATGTTCTTATTGGTAGTTGGTTATGTTTCATTCTCATAAAGTGTCAAAATCATTTTATTTAATGTTTCTTGATATATTCTGTGCATGGTTTTATACCGATTATTTCCTGATGTTGTCATTTCTTATTTTGTCTAGTTTGGTCACTATTGCAGCTTTTCTCATGAATTTCTGCTCACATGTTGTGAGTTTTCCCTACTGGGCTACTGTCAATGCCAATATCCGGCAGTGATAGCACCATGTTAGCATCATCTGTCTCTTGACTTCATCTTGATCTTTGGGTTGAACAGTAATGGTGATAGCTGGTATGTCACTGTGTTTGCCTTCTGGCATCTTGTCTTAATCTCTCTGTCTAATTTTCCATTGTCTGTGAAAATAATTCTCAGGTATTTAAATTCAGAAGTTTGTTTCACTTTAAGTTTTGTTTATTGTTATATTCACTGGATTTGGTGACTTGCTGATTGTCATTGGTTTTTTTTGCTTGTTCATTTTCATGTTATACGTGGTTCATGTTGTATTGAATGCACTAACATTATCTTGTAACTGCTGTTCATCTTTGTAAATAAGACATTGATCATCAGCAAATAGCAATTCATTGATTGTGTTATTTAATTCCTCTTTTAATTATTCTCTTATTACTGTACTGTTTACTTTCTTGATTTGAGTTTCTTTTGTTATTCTTTTCATGTATATGTTAAAAAGTACAAGGTAGAGCACACATCCTTGTCTCATTTTGTTTCGAAAGATGAAGTCATTCCATTGGTAGTTCTTACTGAGTTTTATGGTTGTGATAAATAATTATCTTTCAATTAATTTTTTATTAATTTTTAACTGGAATTTATGGTATATTCAGTTTAGTAGTTTGCTCATAGAGTACCTATCATTAAAGATGTGATAGTTATTTAAATAATATATATCTTCATATGTGCTAACTAATAGGATGCTACTTGTATCTGCACAGAATAGTTTAGTTTTAATATCTGTATGTACTTTCTGTACATGTTTGTTATCTATGTAATAATACACATACAAACTATAAAGATATACTAATTGGTGGCATATTAGTCATTAGAGCACATCTGTGAGGTCCAGGGTTTGACTTCTGATAAGAACTGGGTTATCTTCATACATTTAAAATCTCACCCTGAACATGACATGGCGACATCAAGGGCATGCAGCCTTTATCACACTGCCACAAACATCACGTCCCTACAACTCCGTAATGAAGAACATGCTGACAGATGACACTGTGACATCTGAATATCCTTGAGACTAACAGGAATTGAACCAGGGCCGTTCTAATGACACCAAGCCACCTTGCAACTAAGCCAAGTATAGAAAAGCCCGTTTACTTTAGTTGCAAGGTGACTCGGTGCCATTAGAATAGACCTGGTTCAATTACAATTAGTCTCAAGAATTTTTAATTTATCCTCTTGCTTCCTACTTGAATTTACATCTGAATGTCCAGGTATCAATTTTCAGCTGGCAAGATTAGAAAAAAATGCAGCACTGGAAAAGAACACAATACTTCGAGGGATTCTCGGTTCAATATGAGAATCAGTGGACAAATCATGTGACAACAGTCCGACTTTTTAGTTTCATATGTTATTGCACTGAGCTCCCGTTTCTTGGAGATTACTAAAATTGTGACTAAAAATACTGATCTAGCAATTTACCTGCAACACACTGGACAACCACTCCCCCCCCCCCCCCCCCCCCCCCACACTCATTGTGTGGCTCGCATATCGAGTGATAGGGAGCTCTCATTACTAAAGGTGTCGAACGTTGGCTGTGTCTGTGTCGGAATATGTGTTTTTATATTAATTTTGTTCCGTTTAATAATGTTAGCATTTTGTTCCATAGAAACCTGTTTTTTTTTCCATAGAAACCTGTTTTTTTTGTTCCATAGAAACCTGTTTTTTTTTGTTCCATAGAAACCTGTCCACTTATTTTTTTATAATACCAGATTCTCGAAATGAAGAACCAATAGTTAGACATACTCATCTCTGTACAGATTTTTGTTGTTGCCAAGTCTACATATAACAGGTACAAAAATAAGGAACTATCTGTTATTGGTCTTTGGAATAGCTGACTAAAAGTGTACTCAAGACATATCAGAACATGAAGAATAACTCAAGTCTACATATAACAGGTACAAAAATAAGGAACTGTCTGTTATTGGTCTTTGGAATAGCTGACTAAAAGTGTACTCAAGACATATCAGAACATGAAGAATAACTCTCACACACACACAAAATATCTTCCAATGGTCCTTTATTTGTATAGTCAGGGATACTGAAAGATTTTAGTGTTACCAACTCTGTCCCTGCTTAGAACACATGAATGAGATATATTTTTTGTTCTGGGATCAAGTATAGTGAAATAAATAAAACAATGCCATTTCAGAGTACAACAAAGCATTCAAACATTCTTTCTAGATTATGAAATTCAAGATTACAAGAAAAATGTCACACAAAATATGTTATAGGCTGAAAATTCTAATGCTGCGTGAAATTTACTACTTTATAACTTTACAACTACTTGCTAGTTATTGTTCAATTATGGAAAATCCAGGTGAAAGATATTTTCGGGTGCTAAATACAGATGTTTTTATTGAAATACAGAAATAAATTGTTAAAAGTACAGATTTATGGAAAAATAAGTTGACAGCTTTGTTTTAGTCTATGGGGTGAGACAACCAACACTACAGCAAAACATCCTTAGTCTACTATGTTGCAATATGCACTGCAGATCATTGATACTATTATCCAGGTACAATTTCTCATAGAATGCTGAAGGGTGTGCAACCAATAAATGCATTAATATATTTTGCCATTGTTGTAAATAAGTCTGCAGGAGTAAGAGGAGAAAGTGTGTCCTCTGTGAAAAGATTGAAAGATCACATATTCAAAATTGATTGGGGATTTCCGTAGTTTCATGTTGAAATCCGGTTTATGATGTTGTCTTTATAAATTGCATTATTTGGAGATCCCTGAGAATTATTGCTTCAAGCTACAAAGTTATATGCTATGAGTGATAATTTTGGCAGATCACAAGCCACTTCATTGAGAGGGATGGAGAACATATGGGAAAATCCCAATCATAATGAAGTCAATCATCTACACTTTGTGAACACTCAATTGAGATTATGAGTCTGCGTACTTGAATAGCTGCTGGAATGGAGAGTGCAGTACTTATGGGTATAAATCTGTGCTATAATGATGGTCAAGAATCAAGTCTAATAAAAGACCTTGTATCTAATAAATACATTCATAGGCCTTGTATGTTGTCATTGCTGCACAATTAGTTATCTGTGTTGTTTAGTCACTAATGTCAATTCCCATAGCTCACTAGTTATAGAAACATTTTATCAAGGCTTACTATATACTCATGTTAATCTTAATGTCAAATCTCATCATCAATGGCATTGTTGTAAAAATGGTAAAGACTAACGTATGAATGAGACTCCACATGAATTTTACTCATTAAATGTGCTTTCAAAATCGTTTTTCTTCTCTAATTAGCCCAACCCTTGACTAAAACTAGGATAGTATATCCAAAGACAACCTTGGAGACTTATATAATATATCTGCTACCAATGCAAATCTTCATATATTAGTGCTATCAATTGGAGACTTCAAAAACTATAACTGATATCAATGGGATACTTCAAAAACTTAGGCCTTAACTGATATCAATGGTCGACTTAAAAAACTGACTGATATCAATGGGAGATTTTTAAAAATATAGCTTGATAATCAATTGGAGACTTCAGATATTTTAGCAATATCAATGGGAGACTTAAAAAAACTACTGATATTAATGGGAGACTTCAGATACTACAAATACTATCAATGGGAGACTTCCTATATTATTGGTAATATCAATAGGAGACTATAAATACTATGATATCAATGGGACAATCAATATAGTCTGTCGTGTCCCATTGAAACGATATATAAACCTGTGTTTTACTTAAGTCTATGATATCAATGGGACACTTCAGATATTATAACTTATATCACTATGAGACCAGATATTACAAACATCTACATCACAAACATCTATCTCAATACAAATCCTGCAAATAAACATATAACTACATATTCTCACACAATAGCATAGGCCTATAGATTGTTACAAGCATTACTAGTAATACTATTTATAGAAAAATATGTTACAAGCATTACTAGTAATACTATTTATAGAAAAATATGTTACAAGCATTACTAGTAATACTATTTATAGAAAAATATGTTACAAGCATTACTAGTAATACTATTTATAGAAAAATATGACTGTTTTGTCTATATTTGATAGTGGCTATGTGTTTTTCTTTTTAATATCTAACGAGTGATTTGGTTATTATATTTATTATAAAACACACAGCAAACACATGTCAAATAATTGTGCACTTTAATAAGTGATTACACATAACTACATATTTGTCTTCATAGTATTAATAATGAATATATTGTTAAACATATTAATAGTATTTTTAACTTTATATTTTGAAAATAACTTGCAAATTCATTCAACATATAATAAACATATTAAATTAATATATACATAATAGGTTTAACAGAAAATGTGTGTCTTTTCTGTTTAACTTTAGTAGAACTCATCAAATGTAGTTACTAACTACATCAGAAATCGAGCTATGGAGGTTACATATTAACCAGATCATAGTAGAACACAGAAGACATGCCATCGAGACATGTCAGGGATGACTATGAGCAGGCGAACATAGAGGTAATTAAATTAAGGTAATGAAATGAATAGTGGCTTCTAAATGCAATCATAAGAAGGAAGCTAAAGTGTTTTGGATATTAATGGCATGGAAAAGCTGATTCTTGAGGGCTGAACACACACAAGAAGATGATGGACCAGTGATATCGAAGAATGTAGCCTATGATTATGTCTCTGGCCAATGCAGGCCTGCTCGCCAGGGAGAGAAAGGTGTTCCCACGATGAAGACATCGTTTTTGAAAGAATACTTCACTTGATATATGTATCTTTGACAAACAATATATCAGCATCCCTATTGCTATTTTTACTTTTCTAGTAGATTTTGTACCAATTTCTTAGCCGTAGTCGACCCAGGCGAAGCTGTTGTTTAAATATTTTTTCCCCAGTTGAATCAGAAAATCAATAGATTCATACATTAAATCTGTTTAGCTAGTGTTCAGGCAATGAAAACAATGAATGCCTATGTAGTAGTTAGTGTTTAGACAAGGAAACTATTTACTTGTGAGGTGTCAAACATTTACTACCGTGTTTAGATTATTCATTTTTAGTTTGCCAGTTTATTGCAACTTGATTTTTGTTAATTGGAATGTTCATGCAGTGTGTACTAGAATGGTAGTTTCCTATAGGGCATATCAAGAATTGTTACTACTAATTCTGACTACCGGAAATCACCCCTATTCAAAATATAGCACACGTTCATGTTAAACACTCTAGTATAAAGTATAATTTCACGTGCTAATAATATGACATCAATTTTTGTGCCATTAAAAAAAAAGACATAATTATGAAATAAATAGTTGTATGTCTGCGACAATCAATTTTCAACAGCTTATTCGTCGTCTCCACGACAACAAGGTATATTCCCTATGTTGTCTCCTCCAAGAACATGTCATTTTGCATGCCACTCGAAAGTGTCCTTATGTCCATTCAAAGATGTTGTCAGTAGCAACAGAACGTGATAGATGGAAGTGCTACACTTGTTATCATGACATTTTCGCTCATTTCAGCGCATGGCTGCAGGACACCAAAATAACGCTCGCAGAAGTAATACTATTTCTTTATTGCTGATCAAAAGAGATGACAAGCTTAAAGTACTATCAATCAGAACTTGACGTTTTGGAAACAACAATTAAATGGAACAAGAATAGGCATATCCGGTACGTGTGTGCTGAGAAATTAACCAAGAACTCAACAATAATTAAATGGAACAAGAATAGGCCTATCCGGTAAGTGTGTGCTGAGACATTAACCAAGAACTCAACAATAATTGGTACATGGGCGACAATCTACTAAAACTAAAGATTCAGACCATTTCAACACCATTGTTCACAACATTGACAATATTGGCCACATTGTAGGGGAGAGTATGGAGATATTAACCGGTAGAAGAATTGGACCCCCCCCCCCTTAATTTTTGTATCTAAAAAACTAATGGTTCATATTAATTTGGACGGTAATGAAAAAACTGCCCGGCTCTGTGGCACAGAGCGCGTCTATGACGGCCGTGCAATTGTGCATCCGGACCATTCAGAAAGCAATGGCAAACAACTAAACATATTTATATTGCCTAGAAAATCACCATAGCCAACAAATGTTGGGTTGATAGCTACGTCCTGTAAAAGATATGCTACCAATGAAAAAACACTAACAGTATGAGATCATTTCTAGGAATATCGTCCGGTTTCTCTAAGGCCGCGTGAATTTTCACAATTCGTATTCGCAATTTTACCAAGGTTATGTTTGAAGTGATATTGCACGTGCAATTTTTGTTGCTGTTTTGCTTTGCACAGTAAGTTAGTTTATATGCAGCATTATTATTTTCCTACGTAATATCCTTTATACCAAAAAGTATGAGATTTAAGAGTTTATGTGATGTTTTTCTATTTGAATATCTGTGGTGAGAAATAGACAAGTCATTGGACCATTTCTCTCAACACATGATACGGTTTCAATATTCCATTATAAATTAATCACAAATTATTTTGCAAATCTTAGTTTGTTTAAACAATTAAAGAAGTACATTGAAACTATATGGAATTTTCAATCTAATCCTATTTTATATATTTTCTTTTTCAGTAAAAACATGCCCCGTGTTTACCAGAGAAAAATATCATGGCACAGTACCAGAGTCCATTATGAGAGCTGCAGTGACTACCGTTGCAGATAACATGCCTGTGAGACAAGCTTCCAGGGAGTGTGCAATAGCTCGTACAACACTGCTAAATAATATTAAGTCAAAATTGTCGGTAGTGAAACTCACCCCAAATTATCAACGCAGTCAGATTTTTAATCATGAACTTGAAGAGAGTCTAGCCAATTATGTTGTGAAATGTTCCAAAATGTTTCACGGACTAACTCCCAAAAATTATCCCACTCTTGCCTTTAAAAGTGCAACATTAAATCGTTTGAAATGCCCACAAACATGGATTGAAAATTCAATGGCAGGTAGAGAATGACTTTCTGGAGCGACATCAGCAATTCTCAATAAGACAGCCAGAAGCAACATCATTGACACGAGCAACTGCATTTAACAGGCACAATGATGCAACATTTTATAATTTTACTACAGGTCTCGTATATAACACTGAATATAAGTGGGGCTGAGATTTACAATCTTGATGAAACTGGTGTGACAACAGTACAAAATGTTCCTAGAGTCATTGCACTATGTGGTACAAAACAGGTTGGGCAAATCACATCAAGAAAGCCAAGTGAACTTGTCACAATGTGCTGCATTGTTCTGCTACTGGAGACAGCTTGTCAGCAGTGTTTCTGTTTCCAAGAAAATGTTTTAAACACTTTATGTTAAATGTAGCTCCCGAAGGTTCTTTAGGACTTACCCACTCTTCAGGCTGGATGACAAATGAAAATTGTGTGAAAGTGATTGAGCATATTATAAAAATGTGTTAGACCTTCAGAGACATATCCCATCATTGTGATTATGGATAATCACGAAAGTCACATTTCATTTTCCCGCTCTGGAGTTGGCAAAGCAAAACAATATCATGTCATCACTCTTCCACCACATACATGCAACCATTGGATCGGACTGTCTTTGTACCCATGAAAGCAGCATTTAGCAGCTTCATGGATGATAAAGAGTGTTGGAAAAACACTCTCTTTCTATCAACTTGCAAAGCTTTGAGGTATCGCTTTTGTTAGGGCCTCTACCAAACAAAACATAATGTTTGGGTTCAAAATTACTGGCATTTGGCCACTGGATCAAATGTTTTCAGTGTTGAAGATTTTCTACCTTCTGACATCACTGACAGGCCTCAGATTACAGAAGCACCAGTAACTATTTCAACCCTAACAGTGCATTCTACAACTAATATATCCCGATACTAACCCTTTTATTTTTCTCTAACCATAGCCTAATCCTAACTCCTTATTCTATTAGTAGCGTAGCATTGCCCAATATTGGTCACCTACATTAGTAGACCCTAACCGTAACTCTTTAGTTTTATCTCTGACTAACCCCTACTTACTGCCAGTAGCGTAGCCCAATCCTAATCCAAAACTGTAAGCCCTAAACTTGAAAACACACACCAAAAACAACTCTAATAGTCCATAAACCTAAATACCTGCCTAGAATTGACATTCTTGTCTTAACACCAGCAACCATGCACACCTACTTAGAAATGAATGAAATCAGCGCACCATAACACACACTAATGGACATAATCCCACTTACTCGTACATTTTATTATATGACCTATAGGACTTTTTAAAAAAATGACCTCGCATTGTTTATATCTGCGGTAATCAGAGCTAGTAGGCCCACTGAATCTATCCATCACATCCATCATCAAAATGAGTGGATAAAAATGCTACAGTTATAATGCTGTCGGTTGCTGATCCAGCGGTCCATGCCCTTTGACCTAAATGCTGTCAATTTAATTATTTTATTTATTCTTTAGGTTAAAGTGTAAGGCCTAAAACAAACAAATCGAAGTAGGAAGCAGGAGGATAAATGAAAAAAGGTTGGGATGTGGTGGTCACGTACGAAAAACCTGTTTACATGAGTAACAAGACAATTCGGTGCCGCTGGAACGGACCTGGTTCAGTTCCCGTCAGTGCTAAGAACTAAAACAAATAATGCTTTTACAGTAATGTGTATATATTTTTTCCTACTATTTAATTGTGTTATGAATTGTAATTTAAAAAAAAAATTATATTCTTAGAATTTCTGCATACTTAGTAGGCCTACATAAAAACACACTATTTAATATATATTTGGACATAGGCTACTTCTAAAACAAACTTAGCATAAAGTCTTATATTGTAAGTTAAAAAAAAAATAATTCACAAAATTAGTGAATTCGATGATAAAATAGTAAAACACAGCGGTATTTACGTTTTGTTTTCGTAAAGTACCCCTTTAAATATTCCCTTGTGTGGACATGTTCAAGTAAGAATTTTCTGTATGTTAGCAATAGTAAATATAGTCTACAAATGAAAATGCAATGTTAGCATGTTGATAATAAATAATAAGACATTTGATTTTATTTCTGTCCGGTCGGTGATTTAGACTACTGTCTTGTAGACACGACCTGCTATCTTTTTTGGTATAGCGCACTATTTGAAATTTATCTAATTGTGTGATAGTTATCTAAAATAAATAGCTTGTACAGTATATATTTACCTTGTTTCTGTAGTTTTATTTTTATACATATCCGTTAATATTTTTATTGAAAATGTACTCATAAAACACTTCAAGTCTGGGAGGACCTCAAGAACCCACGGGGTTTAAGAGCTGCTGTTCTAGAATACACCCAAGAAGACTTTGTCACTTTAATCTGATATTAAAAATAATAAATAGTTTATTTTATGTACGCTAACACGCTGAATAGAAGTATGGACCACTGCCATGTCACTGCGACTGGAGCAGAACATCTGGTATCATCTTCCAAATCATCATAACGAGGAGGTTGGGCATTTGCACTAAACTCAGGTATATGATGTTTATCAAAGCCATCAATGGTAACTCGGTTGATTCTCTGATCAGGGTCACGTGAGTCAGATGAAAACTCTGCAAAAATGCGCGGATTATCCTTGTACCAGTCAGCATTAGTGCTGTACCACAGGCTTCCTCTTGTGACTATCAGCTAGGGAAATAAAAGAACAAACAATATAGTAATAAATTATGTAATCATTTATGTAAATATTGATCAATTAATAATTATTTGATGTGAACAATAATGTAATAAGACTGGCATAAATAATAGTATAGGCCTACTGGATGTCAATAAGTCACAAGCAACATACATCATATGGAAGCAACAACATATGAGTGATGTTGTTCAGACTATCTCCAAGTAATGTGATAATATCTCAACAACATATGAGTGATGTTGTTCAGACTATCTCCACGTAATGTGATATATCTCACAACATATGGGTGCTATTCTTGATTAGGAGCAAGCGTCACAACACTGGTGGCATTCCCATATATGATCTGATTGCCTTTCCGCAAGCCATCTAAACGTGTATAACGTTCTTCTGATCTTTCCAGATAGGGAGCACTTTCTCCCATTGCCTAGGGTCACTCCCGTTTCTACCATTCTCTGAATAAGTACATTGTCTCGTTCGACCTCCCCCTAGTCGTCTCGTAGGGTTTCCATGACTGCTGATGACTGTGCTGTTGTTAAGGTGGGGCTATCCATACCAGTACTACAGTTTCAGCTTCCTTCTCCGTCTTCATTCTGGGTGTGATCTAAATAAAATATTGGCAGAAATTGTGTTCAACACTTTATCGTAGAATAACCCGACTGAATTATTCCTAGCGAGATCTAGCAGTACTATACAGTAGTGTCTCCATCTCCAGTGTTATGAGATAGTCGTATAATAGTCAGATAAATTTTACCAAGTAGTACCAGATGTTTTTGTCCGGCTCTGTGGTACAGGTCCCGTCTCTGACGGCCAAAGTACCGAGTTCGATCCCCGCCACAGGCAATTGTGCATCCGGGCCGTTAGAAAGCTCTGGCAAACTACGGAACGTATTTATATTGCCTAGAAAATCACTACAGCCAAAAAAAACCTGGGTTGATAAGTAAATCATGAATAGGATATGCTACCAATTTTAAAAAAAATGTTTTACAATATAATATTCTGTACACTCTGACATACAGCTGAAATTAAACGTTAGGTTAAGTGTAAATCTGGTTGAGGTTTAGCTAATATAATTTCTTCTCAAAGTATTAATCACAAACAAATATGCATAAGAACAGCACACATTTTAAAATAATATACCTGAAAAGTGTTGTTTCTATTGGTAGGTTCCAGCTGGTATGCAGCCATGCCATATTCTAAGATTAAAGGATTGTCACCAGTGGCGTTAAACTTCACGTGAACATCACCATAAGCATAGTTCTTGAATGAGCCAGCATAATCTTCAAGTGGGCGTGATGTAGGGGAAGACGACTAAGAAACAATGAGTAAACACGTTACAAGTCAAGAAAGTTGTAGATAAGTGGGTCTAGTGAGGTTGTAGCAACAGTTTGCTATGTCTTCCAGTATTGTATAAAAAAATATACAGAATCGTGCACATTTAACATCCTGCCGCAACATGCTTTTACACGTACAGATTGTAACATACGAGAATGTCGGTGTGTATGTCACTGTCGATGGTTGTTGTTCCTTTGCACAACAACATATTTCTATGGATTGTGAATATACTACAGTCTCCAGATCCACGAAGTACAGTGAATGATTCACAGTTTAATGTTTCTACTACATCATATGCACGCCGTTTATCAGATATCACAGTACTTCCCGTACACATTCATTCTTGTATAATAGGTAGTAAAATTGCTACTGATCCGTCTGATACAAGAATCAGAAAACATTCACAAGTCTCACGACAAATTCCGCCGAAGAGAGATGCACTAGAAAGACACGAACAACATAATATGTTCCTGAAGAAATTTTCCAGACTAATTTTTAGTTAAGGGTAGACAGACAACAACTTAGGAAAACACTATCAATATACGGAGTACCAGAACATATAATCAATATATGCAAGAGCATTTATACTAATAGCCGAATTTAAGTAAGAATAAATACAGGAGTGTCCAATAAAGTCCAAATCCAATCAGGGGTGTGTCCTATCTCCTCTACATTTTCTAAAACATATATCGACCACATCTGTAAACTAACAAGTGCTAATGAAGAAGATAGCATGAACGACAAATTAAACAAACTATTTGCAGACAAGTGTTAACAGCAGCATCAGAAAACAAATTGCAAGAACATATGTACAGAATATGAACATACTCCACACAACATCACAAATAAGAAAACAGGAAGATTAATATTGACACGACCGAAATAAAATCAACAGAAAATAAAGAAAGAAATATCGCTAACTCCATCGATAATATAAACACCTTACACAGGTAAAGGAGTTCACTTACTTCGGAAGCATTAGGCCTATATCGAGTGAATAGAAAAACAGTAAAGAGATACAAAATAGTTGCAACAAAGCATATCAGATCCTAGGACAGATGACATGTATTTTTAATAACACAAATGTAAACAGAGACACTAAAGCTGAATTATACAAGACTATTATTATCCTAAGCGAATTAGAGACTACAGAAATGTGGTTTCTGAGAAGAATAATGAAAATACCATGGACAGCTAAGAAAGCTAATGCAGAAGTTATCATTGATGCTTGCGTAAAAAGATCAATCATATCATACATTAGGGGCAGACAGTCAATGTTTCTATGGCATGTGCTGAGAAGAACACAGATTGAACACTGAATAACCACTGGAAAGATCAAGGGGAGAAGAGATAGGGGTCGACAAAGAGAAAAGTTACTAGAGGGACTAGCATTGTCGCATGGTAGAAGCTCAATCAACCGAGCTTATTGGCAACACAAGAGACACGTGGAGAAACATGATCGCCTACGCCATTCAGCATGGCACTTGATTGAGTGATTATTAGCCCATCACTGTTCTACCAGTGCCAAACCTGCACAATGAATGGATAGACAAAAAAATGTAGTAACAGCAAAAATGACATGTCTACGAAGAATGCTTGGAGTGTCATTTATAGAATTAAAAACGACAACATCAGGCAGATAACCAAAACAACGACAGTATTGTAACACATCAAAAGACTACAGATCAAGTGGTTTTCATACACTTCCAGACTACCAACAGACAGCATGCCAAAAATGGCCATGACACATAGACATCACAGTTACAAAGCCAGAGGCAGAACATGTAAAAGATTGACCACATAAATCAAAGAAGCCACAGGAACAAACTTAAAAACAGCAAACAAGAAGGTCTTCTCCAGAGAACTAGTCTACCCTTGACGCTGCAAGATAAACAAGGGCCACAGCGTATATATAGATTTTTAGTTTCAATAAGTTGTAATCTATTGTAATTCCTTTTTGGAAAATTCACTAAGCAAAACAAAGAATAATAAAACATAACAGTAGAAAAAAACTCATGTAAAGTGCTTGTGTATGTGTGATGCATATAGCGATAGATTAACCGTACTCAACTCTGGCCCTTGCGACAGTTTTCTTTGTTGTTCCGCCCACCCATCCTGTGCCCGTAACTAGTTCAAGCACAACGTCGGCATGTCGGAACAACATGGTAACTGTTATCGAAGGTTACGACTACGGGATTGTATAGATGACGTGCCATGAAGCTTCTGTAAAGAAGATAACCTCAATATAAAGGCATGGTTGGTTTGTCTAGTGAGCCATTGGTGAGACTCACAGACACAACTGCATGCGCAACTTCGACATGTTATCATTATACACTTTTTAGTTGTTTTAAATTCAACTTATAGTATTTATATTTTAGTTACAATAAAACATTTCTGGTCATGTTGGACCGAAGTCCCAGTTTCAAAGATAATGTTGACCACATCATTGTATTTGTTTATAAAGGTCTTGCGACGATGAAAGTTATGGTTGCTGCTCAGTGTGAACAGAGGTTGCTATTTCAGCTGTATCACGGATGTTGTAGAGTAAGCGATCGCGATTCTGACACAGATCAAGACTCAAACAGAAAGATTGGAATCCAGAATGAGGCAATGCGAAACATTTTGGGGTGAACGAGAGATACGTCGGCATGGGCTATGTGATACTTACTTGATTGTCCAAAAGCAGAGCAAATAATAAAATGTGGGCGGGTCTACCTACAAATCACCGCCTATAAAGAGCACGCTCTACACCCTGAAATCATCAAAGTGAAAGGCAGTAGACTTAAGATAGGAAAGTTTGGATGGATCGCACAGATGATGTTATGCAGAGAGAGTCAGATTGGAGGATATGGTAGCTGGTGCAAAATGGAGTCGAGCGCTCTTAGAGTGTCCGATAACCTAAAAGTAATAATAATACTTAATACTGAATGAAGGGAATTGTGTCGGTCAGTCGTGTATTCGGAGGTGCAGGTTCTGATCTGCGAGAATTCCGTTGCAGGTGTTATGATTATATATACAGATAGGTCGGTTAAGAGACACATCAGGAGTGACTAGGCCTTCACACTCAATGGGGGAAGAGACGATCAGAGAGAAATGTGGTGAGTTTGCTCAGACGACAAGCAGGCAATAACACAAGACGGCAGTAACCAAAGCTTTGACATGGGGTATTATCGTAGACTGCGACACATGTCTGTATACTCAGTGTCTCAATGAGCATGATTGTGAAGGTGCATGCGGGGTACATTCTCGAACAGTGGATGATGCGGTTAAGAATTCCTGTGTGTGTGGAAAGTGACTTATTTTTGTGCCGGGATACGTGGGAGTCCGGGATAATGAGAGAGAAGATAGTTTGGCCACATACACGGCTACTACGGCTGTTGGCGGAGTGATCGGGCAGACATTTTGAACATCCCACTGGAAAACGCACGAACAAATGATTGTATAAGTGACGATGACTCTTGTTCCATGACTAGAATAAGGGAGCGTGGTTTGAAATGTGGTGTCGTTAGAAAGGAGCGGTTTCGTGGGCGAGGAAGAATGATGGCCAGTCAAAGTGTAATGTCGGATACACTGAAGGAGAGATCTGAGCACCTATGAACTTGTCCGGAGTGCAGTGACGACGATCCAACGACTAATATTTCAGGTGGTGACTTCTGCTATTGCAAACCTAGCTTAATTTCCACTGGAGGGGAGGAGGAGGACTGAAGTATTTAGGGAGTGTTGCATCAAAATACAAAACACACTAACGACATCAGCAGATATCAACTTTGCTAGTGTGTTTTCTATTTTGATGCAACACTCCCTACATATCTATGTTTCCACCCCCCTTTATTACTCTGTGTTGTACCAACCCTCTCATCTTTAGTATGTTAGCTTTCTCCCTAACTTGAGGATTTATCCATTTATTTTCCCCATGCATACTTGCAAACTTGAAAGCAAACAGTAATGAAAATTTCTTTTTTAAACACAGCATGATCCAAGTCACACAAGTGAGTTGTCAAATAGTGAGACTCTTCCTCATTAAAATCCAACTATAAAATATAAGCTAAAGTTTTGTTCAATGACTTCCACAAACTGTCTCAGACAACTGGCTATAATAAAGTAGTAAGATCGGACCTTAAAGTAATGCGAAACGGACCTTAATCAACAATTTAAGAAAAAGGCAATCTTCTTTGTTTGGTCACTTCATGAGACAGGCAGGTTTAGAGAACATAGTCACAACAGGCAAAATTGAAGGCAACAGAGACAGAGGGCGACAACGTGAGAAAATATTAGACAGTTTGACAACCTGGCACGGCAAGGAAACAACAACGACTTTGATACATAATACTGTGGACAGAGCGCTGTGGAGAGCCATGACCGCCTACGCCAGCCGGCATGGCACCTGATGATGATGAAGATCTAGTATCAGAAACTAACGTATCCATATGAGCTACAATTCCAGGAATTCTTGAGCAACTACAAAAACCTGAAGTGAAAGGCGTCAGGCACTTCTGTTCACAAGTGATGAGTACTGTTTACTACAGTAAGCAAGCTCTAAGTGGAAAGATTTTCTTAAAGCATTTCCTAAATAAGGGTATGTAGATGAAAATTAAGGACAAGGTACACTAGTGAAAGATGTGTACATGATTTAAGTTGTTATTAAATCTAGGATCTTAATTTGTTGATGTCTCACTAGCAACATTCACTTCAAAGAAAGATTTGTGCTGGACCTTTTAATATATCGCAGCTACATCACAAGATTTGTCTCTGTAAATGTTGGATGTCAAATTGCTGTGTAAAAGTGTTGTCATCATCATCAGGTGCCACGTCGGCTGGCGTAGGCGTAAAGTGCTGTAAAAATGTGATTTTTGGCAGAAAAACAATAGTATAGAAAATATATTTTTTTTTAAACTATGATAATTTTTATCCAACTAATGTATGTGACTGCCAAAACTTGTTACGTCAATACACACGAATGCAGCAGCATACGTCTGAAATTGTTATTATTGTTGTACGTTACTGTTATTAAGTAATGTATGTATTTTCTAACGTAACATTTAAACAATAACAAAACTTGGAAACGTAATTTTTTTTTAAAAAAAGGCAATACCACTATTGAGTAAGAACATATCCTCAAAATTTGATACATTCAAACAATTTATACCATAAAACAATTAATTTCTGCCAAAGAATGTAGTATAAATAAGAAGTAGAACAGAAACTATTTTAACTTGAATAAATCATTGGAGACTTACCCTGTAAATATGTTTATTGTGGTCTTCTTTCTTTCTCTTTGAACTAATCTTGGATATTGTGTCCAAGATTGGGCATACATTGTTTGTATGTAACCATGGACTGCCCAGAGCAAGAGAATCTATCCCGAAGATATTCAGCAGTACCTAGGAAAATATACATGTTATTGGATAAAATATTGCATATTCAATAATATTGGATATTGAATAAAATATTGGATAAATATACATGCTATTGGAACAATTATTATGAACTAAAATCTTCACGCGTGGATGAATGTATCTTTTCCCTCTCAATCTGTCTTCAAAAACATTAATGAATGTAGATTTTCTCTCTCAAGCTGTCTTCAAAAACATTAATGAATGTAGATTTTCTCTCTCAAGCTGTCTTCAAAAAACATTAATGAATGTAAATTTTCTCTCTCAAGCTGTCTTCAAAAACATTAATGAATGTACATTTTCTCTCTCACGATTCTTAATATCCTAAATTTATATCTCAAGACACAGACAGGCATGTATGAACATACATATATTTAGGCTACTTTCCAACTGCTAGTTTACCCGAAGTCAAACAATGGATGGCATGTGATGGAAATATTTTCTCAACATTGATACTGTAGTACATTTATACAATAAAACAATTAATTGTGCCAGGGAATGTAATGTCAATGGAAATAGACTTAAGACAATAAACAATCAACTTGTAGTTAATAATGCAATTGTACTTACGTAAAACACAGGTTTTTACAAATGTTCCACTAAGACACGACGGACTATCACTAAAACTAGGGAGTTATAATGATCAAACAAGAAGATCTACAAATTACAATACACAAAACATTTTCAACGTTTCCACCAAAAGGTCTTTAGCAAGATACGCACAAAACATCAAAAGACGACGAATGGAAATTATCCTAATACACAAAAACATGTCCAACCAAAATATGAAAGTGAGATGCCGGAAGGACAATTATTATATTTACATAAAAAACGTAAATATAGATGGAAACGAAACACACAAAAAGATGACGTAAATGACGGAACAAAATGAATAAAGACAAAGACCACACCACCCAGTACTAGTGAAAACGGTGGTCGGAATTGAGTCCAAAAGGCTTGAGGGTACCCAATTCAAAAATAAGACGATTGTCTAGAGCGTACCTGACTATATCTATCGTCGGTGGTGCAGGATCTGATGACAGTGACCTGAATATCTCGAACACCATGATGGCCAACGCCGTTGAAGTGAGTTTCCAACAGGAGTAGGTGTTCTGTGCTTGATGTTATGAAAATGGTTACAAAAACGGTCGCTCAATCTTAAGCTGGTATCCCCAATGTACTGCTTGTCGCAGATGTTTACATATAATCATATAAATAACATTACAGGATTCACGTGTAAAGGCCTCAACGATGGAGAAAATGGCATTGGGAAGTGAAATGAAGCGCATCTGAACCACGTAAGGACATGTATAGCAACGGCTACGTGAGCTACTAACAGTACCAAAATGGTAGAGAACAGAAGACTTATGGACGAAGATGTCCTTCAGATATTTGTCGCGCCTATAGGCCACCAGAGGTAAGTCATGGAAAGCGGCGCGGATGTCAGGATCAGATTGTTAATAATGCAGTGAAGTTTTACGTAAATGTTTTATTTTAATCTTAATGTTATTGTATTCACACATTTAGTGTATATCCCTGTGAGATGTTCAACTAGAATTGTATAGCTAGTGGTAGGATGGCTGTCTTCAAGCACAAATGGAACATGCACCTAAACTTGACTCAATGTGAGAATAGAAACTGAGACTGTTACTTTCCAGTGGCTCTCTTAGCCTCCATCTGCTAAGGCGATTGCCATGTTTGACTGTTCAGTCAATGTTTTAAAAGATACAGAATGTTATTGCGCCTATTACTACGTTAAAACATCTGGCTATTGATAAAATTGTCTGGACATTTAACGTCCAGAGCCATAAAAAAATCAAGGTTGTGATTTCTCGCTTAACACAACCACTTCTCCAGTCGACTCAACTATAATTGAGTACGTGACGCATGAGATAGGGGAGATTAAAAACACCAAGGAAGTAACCACCCTACCTAATAAATGCTGCGGCTTAGTACATGAAGGGTTGTCTTCATCCCCAATCGCATATGCCATGGTATCTACCTTTACCGTTTTTGATAATATCTTCACAGTAAGATTGGTATGTGCGTCGCAGAACCTGGAGTATGAGGTGGCAACATCAGCATGTATAGGACTACAATTTTTCTAAAGTATAGGCTTACATTGAGATCTGTTGGAAGAACTGATCACATCTGAGTGCCTATAGTGAACTGATGTAATTTATAGTCAAATATCAAATATCGAGTTATGCATGGATCTTCTGCGCTCGATGTGTTTGCGTTCCCAGAATTAGAGAACATGCAAAATTACACTCCCGGTGTATGATTTGATGATGGATACAGAATACGTGCAAACATTGCTTGCTGATCGTGCACTGGATGTGGACAGTGTAAGATATAGGATATGACATCTAGGCTGCAGCTGTGATAGGGTAGACAGGAGTATAAATGATAGGCTGCTGTTTGTTTGACAGACCATGGAATTACGAACGATTAGCTCTTACTTCCTATGTGCAGTGGGGTGAATTTCGGAGTTTTCTTTCATACCCAGGAGACTTCAGCTTTCGTCTTAGTGAAATGTCTATTGAAGGAGTCTTCGGAGAGTCTATAATTGTATAGAAGACATGCTACAATGTTTTCATAAGAGAGCCTCAATATAACTGCATTTCATCTACTATGGTTTCTGTTGCATGGGTGGTTTGACTAGTGGGCCATCGGTGAGACCCACAGACACAACCGCTTGCGTATAAATGCTGGGTAGACTGAGAAATGTTCACAACCAACAGGTCATGAGAAAAATTGGCATGAAACCTTTCAACATCTAATGGAGGAGACATTCAACTGTAAGTCTGCCTGGAGTTTAATGACATCAGTTCACAATTACGCATAGTCCTTCTTACAATGTGTTTTTCTTCTTCTTCTTCTGCGTTCGTTCTCAAACTCCTGCAGATTAGCAGGATGTAGTCCGGAGAACGGAATGCGTTGTGTCATTGTTTACAGCATTGTTGCGCCTTTCGGTCTGACACATCCGACTTCAGCATGGCTTTGGGTCACTGACCCTATATGGAATGGGACAGCCAACTCCATTCCCATAACCTCCTTTGTCGCCTTTTACGACATGCGTGGAAGGTAAACAGTGTTGCTATTCTGTGCTCCCCTTTCGGGCTCCGGCAACACACGGGCGACAATGTATTATAATGTGTCATTCATCTTAGATTATATGAATTCCTCTATTGACACGATGCCATTTCTTGTTTACACATATTTTGTTTTTAGGAATTCCATTTGTATGCATACTTTTTCCTCTGTGACTTTCCCTTCTGTATTGATCCATAATTTTTACAGTGTGATCATTCCAAATACAAAATTATTTAATCTACTATCATACAATAACATAGTTTCCGGCAACATTTCGATTGTATAGATTATATAGGCAGATTGCTTGAATATATATTTAATAGATGGTCAGCGTTATTTAGAAATATTGTTTTAAATGTAATCATTAACATTATACATGGCCTGAAAATCTGCAGTACTACGCTTTTGCTGACATGGTAAACTCAATCCCGCTCCCTTTACCGAATATGTATCTTAATCTCTGTTTAGTATTGTCTTAAAGAGGACTTTGTATTTGACTGTTGTCAGAAGTACAAACGTATTGTCATTGTAGTTATTTCGAATACAGTAGATTTTCTCACAATATTAGAACTTCTTTTTAGATTATCAAAACGTACAGGTTACCGGCCCTTAATTAATAGGATATGACTTTATAAATAAATAATCTCACATATGAAACAAGTAACTTCAAACCTTAGCTACGACACGCTTTTCATCGTGATCACCATTGAAAGCAACATAGATTCCAACTTTTCTTGATGGGATGATTGTAGCCAGGGACTGGTAGCCTGGGAGAGAACCATCTTGAGAAAGAAAGGAGAAACCTGAGAAGAGACAATAATACTGATTATTAGGCCTACAATATGCTGGATGACTTTCTTCAAACTATGTTGCATGCATGCGTACAGACAGTTAGGACTACAATATGCTGGATGACTTTCTTCAAACTATGTTGCATGCATGCGTACAGACAGTTAGGCCTACAATATGCTGGATGACTTTCTTGAAAATATGCTGCACGCATGCGTACAGACAGTTAGGCCTACACTGTGCTGGATGACTTTCTTCAAACTATGTTGCATGCATGCGTACAGACAGTTAGGACTACAATATGCTGGATGACTTTCTTCAAACTATGTTGCATGCATGCGTACAGACAGTTAGGCCTACAATATGCTGGATGACTTTCTTCAAACTATGTTGCATGCATGTGTACAGACAGTTAGGCCTACACTGTGCTGGATGACTTTCTTCAAACTATGTTGCATGCATGCGTACAGACAGTTAGGACTACAATATGCTGGATGACTTTCTTCAAACTATGTTGCATGCATGCGTACAGACAGTTAGGCCTACAATATACTGGATGACTTTCTTCAAACTATGTTGCATGCATGCGTACAGACAGTTAGGACTACAATATGCTGGATGACTTTCTTCAAACTATGTTGCATGCATGCGTACAGACAGTTAGGCCTACAATATGCTGGATGACTTTCTTGAAAATATGCTGCACGCATGCGTACAGACAGTTAGGCCTACACTGTGCTGGATGACTTTCTTCAAACTATGTTGCATGCATGCGTACAGACAGTTAGGACTACAATATGCTGGATGACTTTCTTCAAACTATGTTGCATGCATGCGTACAGACAGTTAGGCCTACAATATGCTGGATGACTTTCTTCAAACTATGTTGCATGCATGTGTACAGACAGTTAGGCCTACAATATGCTGGATGACTTTCTTGAAAATATGCTGCACGCATGCGTACAGACAGTTAGGCCTACACTGTGCTGGATGACTTTCTTCAAACTATGTTGCATGCATGCGTACAGACAGTTAGGACTACAATATGCTGGATGACTTTCTTCAAACTATGTTGCATGCATGCGTACAGACAGTTAGGCCTACAATATGCTGGATGACTTTCTTCAAACTATGTTGCATGCATGCGTACAGACAGTTAGGACTACAATATGCTGGATGACTTTCTTCAAACTATGTTGCATGCATGCGTACAGACAGTTAGGACTACAATATGCTGGATGACTTTCTTCAAACTATGTTGCATGCATGCGTACAGACAGTTAGGACTACAATATGCTGGATGACTTTCTTCAAACTATATTGCATGCATGCGTACAGACATAATGAAGAAAAATGAAATTCACTTTCTGAATTGGTAAAGATTTGACATGAGTTTATCAACTGACTAATACAACAATAAAAGAGAATTTGATAGTAGAAACGTTAGTTAATTAGTTAGTTAGATTTAGTTAGTAAGTTAGTTAATTAGTTAGTAAGTCGTGGGTCTTCATTACTGCACTGAGGACATATCTATAGGTGCCCCAATCTCAATTTGAGTGTATCACACGATCACTGATAGTTGCAGTTCTTGTTGTTTGACAACAATTCTTCTAAGGTCACGTGCGTGACCGATGTATGCCCAACGCCTTTTTCTAACAACGTCTGTGATGTATTCTTGTTTGTCTCTTCTCTTAATGTCTCGTTTGACTTAAAGTCTTTTCAAATTGTGTTTGTGATTTTCCTGAGACATTTGTTTTCGAAGTCATTTAGTTTGTTTTCTAAAGATGTAGTTGGTTTTCAGCTTTCACACGTGTATGTTAAAACCGGGTCAACCACATGCGTTGAACAGCCGTAGTTTTGTATTAATGCTGAGGTTTTTTTAAATCTCCAAATATTTGAAAGCGAGTTGAATGCACATGATACAAGAGCAATTCTGGTCATAATTTCTGTACTGGAGTCTTCATTAGCTTTTATTCTACTTCTCAAATAAGTCAAATGTTCTACTTTTTCTAGTATATTGTTATTTATTTGTTAATTATTCTGTAATAGAGGGATACAAATTGTCCTATTATGACAATAACATAGGAGCTGATCAAAACAGTGAAATAAACTAGCCAGTTCTACATAGTAGATAGATAGATTTGGCAAACAACGAAATTGTATTTTAAAGACATGATTACATATGATATGACACTCCCGTCAGATCATTATTGCGTTAAATCAATAACTAGAGATCAAATGTGTGTTGATAAATGAGTAGATGCTTTGTTCTTGTTGACCACAACATTTTATATTGTGCTCTTAGAAATTTGTTATCGCCCTGATTGGATATTTTACTAAATGTTAATATAATTAGTTAGATTAAGTGTATCAGGCTCATGATACAACAGCATTAGTAAAAGGATTTCTCCTAACATAACGTTACCCACTATGTTTCGGGAGACCCTTTTGAAATAAACAAATGTAGGCATATGTCCTAATTGTACAATAATGATAGCGGAGGAGGGGGGGGGGGTGGTAGGAATTTGTCTTACTGTTTCTGTACGTTTTACTTAAGACATATAGTAGGAATACCGTGTCTGTACAAAAATCCGTCTACTGTGTTAATTCAATGCCAGAATTGTCCAAGGACATTTACAGCTCGAACAAGGCTTATTTCTTCTTCTTCTTCTTTCGTTCACTTGAAACATGTCTATATCTGTAATTCTGTCTCCTTAATAAAACTCACTGTCTTTTGTAGTTCATACAGTCTCCCATAGAGCTTTGATTCCAGTGTTGTTTCCTCTGGCCAATATGTCTGCCTCAGCGTTTCATGCTCAGAACACTCTTGAAGTATATGTTTGGCACTCTGTGCTGCCTGTCTACATGTACACATGGCCGTGTTGCCAATCTTGAACTTTGTATACATGTGACTGCGGAGTCGGTTGTGTCCTGTTCTGAGACGTAGAATTATAACTTGTTCTGATCTGTTCATATTGTGATAGTCATCTTGTGTTAGTGTTTGTGGCTTTCTTATTGACTTTATCATCTGTTTTTTTCTGATGGTAGGTGATTGGTATATCTGGTTGGTCTTCGGCAGCACCTTCCTTAGCCAGTTGGTCTGCTTTTTCATTTCCTGGTATTCCACAGTGAGAGGGTATCCACTGCATGTTTACCCTATACTGGTAAGACAATTCGCTAAGTAGTTTTTTTAAGTCTGTTAGTTTTCCAGACTGGAGAGCTTGAAGCACTGACCTTGCATCTGTCAGGAATACCACAGGCTGTAGGTCAGAGTTGGAGTTCAGCAGTTTTTTCGCTGCCACACTAATTGCCTGGATTTCTGCATCATAATTATTGCAGAATTTTATGTCGGTGTTCTGATTGTATCTCTAGGCTTGTGTGGATATTCTATATATACACCTGCACCTCCATTCCTCACAGCATTCTGTGCTGACCCATCTGTGTACACTCTGACCCATATATCTTGTGGATATTCCTCATCCAGGAAACTGAGGGTGACTGTCATTCGCTGCACACTGTTCTGTTCGTCCTCGCTTAGTATTCCTTTCACATGGGTCTGAATGTATATTGGCATTCCATGTCTTTCACTCCACGGGGTTTGCTCTGGTACAGACCTTAAGGGGCTGTCAACTTCAGGTAGGTCTGTAAGTTGTCTACGGAGTCGTTTAGCTTGATGGATAAAGCTGCTCCGTTTCAGTCGTCCCATTGCTAGATTTTGGAATCTTTCCTTCATTGGATGACTTGGCATACACTGAAACTTTTCTGCTTGAATTAGTAACACGGCTTATTATCTACGAACTATTAGGTTTTATAACAGAATTTTCAAATGTGTGTGTAATAAATGGTCAACATCACGTGTGATGGACGAACACACACACACACACACACACACACACAGACAATAATATTTTTTAAAAGGGGGGGGGGGTAGGGGTAAGCATTTGTCTTATTGTGTGTACGTTTTATAGACACATGGGGATGTTCTACGTTCCACCGATATGGCGCTTTATTTTATATTCCAGTCATTTGGGCAACTGTTTTCAAAGTTTATGTTAATATCATAGTCGTTGGATAACATCAAGTGTGTTTTCTAGAACAGACTAGTTGAGACTGTCAAATGGATGCATTTGTTTGATTATAAAGAGTGATTCTATATAATAAAATGAAGTTTATGTGCTGGTCCATGTTGTTACAGTATCAACAACACATTGAATCGTTCACTCTGTAACTACAACAGTCTTGACGCATCGTATGAACAGTGGACTGCCTGAGACTTGTTCTAGCACCACGCTCGACTGACAGTCTGTTAGGCAGTCATAAAGTAGGTGATGTCATGCTGAGACTGTCTCAGAAAGCATGTCGGCATTTTCTAACCAGTACACGTAAAGTCTTATATTCGGCAAATTTAGGCACAATGAGGTCGATAGCTTATCGGTCGACACGGTAATGTATGCGAACGCCCAGCATCGTGGTGTGGACAGCATCAGGCATTGTGAGGCACGCAGAAAAACATGGCCATTCACTGCATTGTACTTCACTTCCAGTCGTCTCGATTCGTGTTGCGACTAGTTTCATATGAGGTCCAACAAGAGAATAAGGTCGACGCTTTGCACAAATTCCCATTACCTTAATCAAAATCCCCAGAACAAGGTTTTTTTTTACATCCACGAAAATCCACACAAAGGGACAAAGTTTTCCCTGTGACTCTAGGAACATAGAATGTACACACACTCCTCGACACTGACGATCACAAATATACTGAATCGACGAACAACCGTGATTGGGAGAGAGCAAAGTACCATATTGACAGATCTAAGTGAAACGCTCCTTGCTGCTTTGCTGGAGTCAGTCAGTTCTGCGAAAGAGTTGCAGGCTATACATTCCTTTGAAATCGGAAGAGAAATTCAGGAAAGACGCGAAGCAGGAGTAGGTTTCGCTAATAAAATAACACTCGTTGGCAAACTAGCAGACCCACCAAAGGCAATACATGAATGCCTCATGATGGTAAACTCCCCCTGCTCTCTGGTTAGAAAGTCGTTGTCATTGACACTATTCTGATGCAGAAACAGATTCGTTGGACAGGTCATGTGACACGTATGTCAGACCATCGCCTGCCAAAGGTTCTCTATGGTGAGCTGGAGAAAGGTATACGATCTCAAGGTGGGAAAACGAATCGCTACAGGGACTCGCTAAAGACTTCACTGAAAGCCTTTGAAATATACCAAGCTACATGAGAAGAACTTGCACAAAATATAACTACATGACGTTCTACAGTCAAAAAAGAGCACATCATTTTGTGAAAAGAGGAGAAACGCAGCAGCTAAATAGCGGAGCGAAGTTAGAAAGTCACTGATAGACCTAAAGACCGTCTACAGTGGTCATTCCATGCACGAACTGTCCAAAAACATTTACAGCTCGAGTGGATCTTATTAACCATCTACGAACTATTTGGAATGGTCATAATTCTGACTGAGTTTTCAAAAGTTGATTAACAAATGATAAATATAATCATCACTTGTGATGGACGAACACACACAATAATAGTAATAGGGGGGGGGGGGGTTAAGCATTAATCTTACTGTGACTGTACGTTTATCGTAAGAAATATGATAGGGCAGAGGTAGTTTAACCACTTAAATCCATCTACGCCGAGTATATGCGTCATGTACAGGTGTTATAATAATTGCACAATCATATAAGCCTAACTTTACTACAATAAATTTCTACACATATACAATCAATGTATTACATTGTACAAAGATCACTTAAGTACAATTGTTGCAGCATTTATTGTACCAAAATCACTTAAGTACAATTTGTGCAGCATTTATTGTACCAAAATCAATTCGGCACAGTTGGTGCAGCATCCGTTATACAAATATCAATTAGGTACAATTTGTGCAGAACTCATTGTATAAATATAAATTATGTAGAATTGGTGCAGTATTCGTTATACCAAAATCATATAGATATAATTGGTGCAGCATTCATTGTACAAAGATCACTTAGGTACAATTGTTGCGCAATTCACTGTGCAAAGATCACTTAGGAGGTACAATTGGTGCATCATTAAGTATACAAAGATTACTTAGGTACAATTGGTGCAGCATTAAGTATACAAAGATTACTTAGGTACATTTAGTGCCGCATTCATTGAAGGAAAACAATTAGTAGCAGTACGTCTATATTTTTGGCAACTCTTTTCAAGATCACCTCTATAATTTCCGTTAATCCAGCCCAGAGAATTGTAATCCTTCGTGTAGGACACTTGAATGTCCGGTTGACGATAGCCTTGTGTAATAGGATCTCCATCATGTCCTCTTGACTGTAGGATGCATTACAGACAAAGAAATGATTCAGTGAGTTCAGATCATTAATTTTTATGGTAAAATTTATAAAAAATCATAAAGTTATCAATCATAAAGTCAGAGAGTACTAAAAAATTATGAGTGTATATAAACAAAACTATTAAGAAATCATGGGATAATTATGTTAGAAACTATTAATAAATCATAGGACACAAAGTAAAAGCTATTAATGAATTATAAGGGCATAGCCTACTTTCAGAATCATGAGGTCATATAGTGAGAGTCATGAGATAATAAATTCAGAATCATAGCTCATGATGTCAAAATTCTGAGATCATAATATCAGAATCATGAGATCATAATATCAGAATCATGAGATCATAATATCAGAATCATGAGATCATAATATCAGAATCATGAGATCATAATATCAGAATCATGAGATAATAATATCAGAATTATGAGATAATATCAGAATCATGAGATCATAATATCAGAATCATGAGATCATAATATCAGAATCATGAGATCATTTTAAAGAAATAATCATGAAGTTATAAAGTGCAAATCATTAGATCACAAATTCAGGAAAATGAGATCAAACAGAGAGAATCATGAGGTCATGAAGTAAGAGGCATGAGATGAGTAAGTCAGAAACTATTAATAATGGCCTACATCATGAGGGCATAACGTCAGAAAGTATTCAAAATCATGAAAACATATTTTATGAAGACATGACAAAAATTATTCAGAAATCATGAGGACATAAAGTCAGAAATTATTAAGAAATCATGAGAGCATATTGTCAAAAATTATTAAGATATCATGAGGACATGAGGTTTTAAATTATTAAGAAATCATGGGTGCGTAAAGTCAAAAATTATTAAGAAATAATGAGGACGTAAAGTCAGAAATTATTAAGAAATCATGAGGACGTAAAGTCAGAAATTATTAAGAAATCATGAGGACGTAAAGTCAGAAATTATTAAGAAATCATGAGAGCATATTGTCAAAAATTATTAAGATATCATGAGGACATGAGGTTTTAAATTATTAAGAAATCATGGATGCGTAAAGTCAAAAATTATTAAGAAATCATGAGGACGTAAAGTCAGAAATTATTAAGAAATCATGAGGACGTAAAGTCAGAAATTATTAAGAAATCATGAGGACGTAAAGTCAGAAATTATTAAGAAATCATGAGAGCATATTGTCAAAAATTATTAAGATATCATGAGGACATGAGGTTTTAAATTATTAAGAAATCATGGGTGCGTAAAGTCAAAAATTATTAAGAAATCATGAGGACGTAAAGTCAGAAATTATTAAGAAATCATGAGGACGTAAAGTCAGAAATTATTAAGAAATCATGAGGACGTAAAGTCAGAAATTATTAAGAAATCATGAGGACGTAAAGTCAGAAATTATTAAGAAATCATGAGGACGTAAAGTCAGAAAGTATTAAGAAATCATGAGGACGTAAAGAGTCAGAATAATGAGATCATAAAGTCAGAAACAGGAGAGCAACATACCAGAAAATAACACTTCTTATTTCTGTTGCTATACGCGGGTATTGCAAAAGTGAACCTTACAAATTGTAATATAAATTATAATAACCGTGACATTGTCTTTTAATGTGTCAACACTGTTGTTAAAGATGTCAATAGTGTCCTTACATTGCAGTATGGTCTAGAGATACAACAGAACAGTTTTAAAAATGGCAGTTTTAAAAATGATCGTCCTACCTTTGACATACCGGCCTACCAAAGAGAAGCAGCGACATGTTATTATATTTTGTTCATTAAAAGCGTGTATTCTATCAGAATACATCGACGTAGGTCTAGTATGGTGATGAACGTCTATCAAATGAGCAAGTACAGATATAGACATGTTTCAAGTGAACGAAAGAAAAAAAAATGAACAAGTTTATGAGTGAAGTAAGAAGTTTCAATACGGGGTGAGTTGTGTTTACGGTCCGGTCAGACACACTGTTAAAAACACACAAAAACAAACAACACACTGAGTAGTAAAGACACACTGAGTAGTAAATCCAAAGTTGATTGAACACATCGTACAGGAAAAGCGTATGTATCACCATACTAGACCTTCATGGAGTGCGAGATAACGTAATAACAGACGCCTGGCTATCAAGGAGATTGCTGGCGATATTAAATGATTAAGCAGTACGTGTCAATAAATCATAATGAAACAAGACATCATGAAACAAGAACCTTATAAGTGCTGCACATGCAATTGAATTGTGTATTATGACAATGCTCCTTCACAGAAATCTGTCACTAAGAACTAATTTCTGACGAAATACAGTATTTCATTGCTTTCAAAAACTCCATAAGTACTTGATTGTTGTTCATTTAACTTTTTCTTGTTTTCGAGACGTAAAAGGACAATGAAAGGTTGCCGACTCATGTCATTAAGGAGATTTAAGACAACACGACGAGAACTTGAGAACTCTTCGTAAAATTCCTACCACTTCATGGTAGGTTATATAAGTGATTTGAACGTTGGAATAAGTGCAAACACTGGGACTACTTTGAAGGAAATAAAACCATTTAGTCTGTGGACATATTGAACCGCTTTCACATGTGTAAGGGTTACAAGGAGAATATGTGATTAAAAAGTATATGTATGCTGTCTAATAATTCGTTTTTAATTATATAATTATTATACTTATTCTTCTTCTGCGTTCGTTCGTGCAGATTAGCAGGATGTAGTCCGGAGAACAGAATGCGTTGTGACATGGTTTACAGCATTGCTGCGATATTGTCTTTCTGCCTGACACATTCGACTTCAGCATAGCTTTCGATCACTGACCTTATATGGGACGGGACAGCCAACTCCATCTCATAATCTTCTAAGTCGCCTCTTACGACATGTATCAAGGGTTAAAAAGTGCTGCTATTCTTTGCTCCCATCTCGGGCCATCAATAACACACGTGGTCACATGTTAGTAATAATACAAAATGAACTGAATGCTGAAGATATGCCAGTTTAAAACTATTCAAATTGTTTGGATATGTATAATCCACGGTTGAATCATGCTGCTATTGATGTAGTACTAGAATCATGTACTTTTGAGAAAAGATAAAACGTAGGATTCATATGTTTTCTCTAGCGAATCCATTGTCTTATCATTATCGTCTAGATACAAACCTGGATAGCGTCGTAAGTAGCTTCTAGCGCTTCTTTCCTGATGATCACGTCGTTGTCTATTTGTCCACCGTCCAAGAGAAAACGCAGCCATCTAGACATGTCTTCTGCTGAGGTACACAGAGAGGTTGCAGGTGCTACAAGTTCCAAGCCACTATTTAAAAGAGAGTATATATATCATTGTTATATATATATATATATATATATATATATATATATATATATATATATATATATATATATATATATATATATATATATATATATATATATATATATATATATATATATATATATATATATATATATATATATATATTTATATATGCCGCGATTTCTCTACACTCTTCCGAATGACTGAGGATCAATACATCAATAAACCCGTAACCCTTAGGGTCGTAGGGGTACCACATTGGATGCTTCAACATACAGAGTCCTCCAGCGAATTCGATCCTCAGCAATGCGGATGAGTATGGAAATATCTTGTCCTGTCCATTCCTTGATGTTGTCTGTCCATTTCTTTATTTGTCCTCCTCTGCTTCTTCGCCTTCGACAGTTTCCTGCAGTATCGTTTTTGACAAGGAATCATGTCTACATACATGTCCAAACCATGCTAGTTTGGATAGAGTTCTTTGAAGAGCTGTTTGAGCTGATGTAGCCAATGTTACATATTACCCTACGAACCCGATAGCTTGTGGGTAATATTATTAATCTATTATTATATTCTCTGTGTATTTGTTGTCTTCGATATATAATTATCTAACATGATTTGTTTTCTTTATTTGCTGAATTAGATACGCGAACATCACATGATATTTATCTGTTTTTTTTCATATATTAAAAACAATTTTCACGTGTGATTTATTTTCTCTGTGTAATTGTTGTATTAGATACTTGATATTTTCTCATCTGATTACTTTTCTTCGTCTGTTTCCGGTTTTATTTAGCTAATTTTATTGGCCAATGATGTGTTTTTGTTTTGCTCGTGTGGATACAAAATTCTAAGCACACTATAGCAAACATGTTATATAATATGAACCGCTGAAGACGGGCGTGCTATTTGTGCACGACACAGGTCCATTTTCTAGACCAGGTATGACAATTGTGCGGCCCGCGGCTATTTGCAAGCACATGTGCGGCTCGCACAGAGGATACCACAATTGTCTCATTTAATGGCGAAAATTGTAGTTTTAATACTTTAAACTGGATGTATAAAACAGAAATCTGACACGGTGTCACGTATAAGAAAACAATACGGCTGTTTTAAGCTAGTAAGGGTTTTCTATCTATGAAAATTGGCAACATTGACCAGAAGTAGCGGACAGGTTCTTATTGCCATGTTAAAATTTTAAAACAATAATAAATTGTATCTTTTGGAATAGTGCCGGTAATTATATTATTTGTTTTTATGAAGTACTGCGTAAACTGACACCGTTTAAAATGGCTACATCACCTTCAGCTAAGAAGAAAAGGACATTTGATGAAGAAAAGCGAGTATTTCAAGAAAAATAGGAACTACAGATATTTTATACAATGATAAATGGAAAGATACATTGTTTAGTACGCAATAACAGCATTGCCACGCCAAAATAGTACAACTTAGAAAGACATTATGAAACCAACCATCGATCTTGCGATAAATATGAGGGCTTAATGTGTGTTTGAAGACTCAAGGAATTGAAGGCTAACTTGATACAGCAACAGACATGATTTACAAAAATAGATCACGCCAATGTCGCTTCCGTTACTGCAATCTATGAACTCAGCCGAATGGTCGCCATGAGTGGGAAATCTTACAGTGAAGGAGATTTCGTAAAGCATTGCCGTTTAAAAGCGGCTGACATTGTGTGCACACAGAAAACACATTTATTTAAGTTATTTTCGTTAACTAGGAACACTGTTGATGGACGGATTGATAAAATGGCAGATGATTTGAAATAACAGTGGAAAGCTGCATCATCCAAATTTGAACATTTTTCTATTGCTATTGATGAGACCGTTGACATTACTGGAATAGTACAGATTGCAGTTTTTATTAGGGCATGTGACAGTGGATTTAATATTTATGAAGAACTGATTGAACTAATCCCAATGCATGAAATTACAGCGAGCGAAGACATCTTTGAAAAAGTCGAGCAGATTCTGCATGACTATGATTTTGATTTTAGTAAAATTGTATGTTTATCTACAGACGGTACTGCGAATATGGTTGGCAGTGACCATAAGAGAAATATATATGCCAAAATAAGAACAACTTGTAATGACGCCCTATATATGTGCCACATTAAGAATCAATTGTCTATGACACCCTATATATAATCTACATTATGCGCCACTTGTATGTGATACCCCATATATAATCTACATTAAGAGTCACTTGTCTGTGATACCCCATATATAATCTACATTATGAGCCATTTGTCTGTGATACCCTATATATAGCATTGGTGTTTCTAGCGGGGCCATATACTCCGGTGAAATAAAAGTAGATATATAACGGTAAATAAGATAACAGTACTAACTTACTTGTAAATTTCATCCGATGGAAAAGTTATTTTGTTATTGTAGTAAACAACTCCTTTGACAAATTCGTGATTGCTTGATGCTTGCGCTCCTGCGAAGGTTGTTGACTTCATACCCAGGGGCTACCAGAAATGATAATAGACATATGATTTCGTTTCAGAATGTCCACATGAATATTTCAATTAAATAATATAAAATTACCGAGACTGAATCTTTAACTGTAGACTATGAAGGTGAATATTAGGTAAAGTAAGCTGTATCAAGTTACCGAGACTGAATCTTTAACTGTAGACTATGAAGGTGAATATTAGGTAAAGTAAGCTGTATCAAGTTACCGAGACTGAATCTTTAACTTTAGACTATGAAGGTGGATATTAGGTAAAGTAAGCTGTATCAAGTTACCGAGACTGAATCTTTAACTGTAGACTATGAAGGTGGATATTAGGAAAAGTAAGCTGTATCAAGTTACCGAGACTGAATCTTTAACTTTAGACTATGAAAGTGGATATTAGGAAAAGTAAGCTGTACCAAGTTACGAGACTGAATCATTTTTTGCAGAATATGTGGGTCGATATTAGAAGTAAGCTAAATGTGTTCGCTGATATATGCATTTTAATCGGAAATGCATCTTCTATGAGTTATAATATTTCCACACCGATGTTACTTTCAGAGAAACTATCGTTTAGAATCGTCCAATGTGGTGCAGCATTTAACAAGATCCTACTTTCTTTCATCTCCACAAAGAAAGATGCAGCAGCACACGTCAGACAGTTTTTATTACTGCATGGGATAGCTTTTTAACTCTTCCACAGACAACTTAGTCATAAGTAAAAAGAGAAAGATATAGTTTGTACGAAATTTCTTTAAGATGTCATAATACACTGTGAAGGTAATTCATGTACACTTATTGATATAGCATCCATGTACTAACTTATGGATGCGAATACTGGAAATCCACTTGAGGTAATAGGAAAAACCTCAATAATTTTGAGAATAAATGTCTACGAATAGTCCTGAATATAGATTGGAAAGACTTTGTTAAAAAATGAATAAATGAGAGACGTACTCATACAAGAATAAATGTCAACTATTATATTGAAGACCTTACTATAATTATTATAACGAATATCTAAGACAAATTGCAATAAAACGCAAGACATAGTAATCTTTGACATCCGTCCTATGCACCGCCTTTGGACCTAGAGGAATAACTAACAATTTATTTTTTTTATTAAAAAAAACCACTTCGCCACAGAGCCGGACAATAACTAACAAACTAACTAATTATTAGAAGAAACGTTGGCAGTATTTAGAACATGTGCTTAGCTCAGACGAGAACAGATGTATCCACCAAGCTCTGTCATGGTCTGCAACAGGAAAACAAAAACACTAAAGACCCAGGACAACATTACGAAGAACAATCAAGAACGAGGCAATGTCAATGGGTTTTAAGCACCATCCAAGAACTCCACCAACGTGCTACGAACCGAAAGACACGGAGAAATATAATATCTGCCCTATGTGCCGCCATTAGAGTATATATATCTTATTTTATTATTTAATTAATTGCAATTTTAATGCTTATGAAGAAGTTGAAACTATTCTATGGAATTTGGTAGAAACGAAGAATGCAGGTAATTTTTGGAATTTGGTAGAAACGAAGAATGCAGGTAATTTTTGGAATTTGGTAGAAACGAAGAATGCAGGTAATTTTTGGAATTTGGTAGAAACGAAGAATGCAGGTAATTTTTGGAATTTGGTAGAAACGAAGAATGCAGGTAATTTTTGGAATTTGGTAGAAACGAAGAATGCAGGTAATTTTTGGAATTTGGTAGAAACGAAGAATGAAGGTAATTTTTTGGAATTTGGTAGAAACGAAGAATGCGGGTAATTTTTGGGAATTTGGTAGAAACGAAAAATGCAGGAAATTTTTGGAATTTGGTAGAAACGAAGAATGCAGGTAATTTTTGGAATTTGGTAGAAACGAAGAATGCAGGTAATCTTTGGGATTTGGTAGAAACGAAGAATGCAGGTAATTTTTGGAATTTGGTAGAAACGAAGAATGCAGGTAATTTTTTTAATTGTATTCAACGTTTGTAACAAAATTAATGTATGTAATGCACAGTACCAACTACTGTAACAAAATCAATCTGTCTATGACTCACTACCTAATAGTGTAATAGCATTATATGTCAATGATATATATTCCATTGATGTATACTACCAACCACTGTAACAAGTTTATATGTCAATGATGTATACTACCAACTACTAAAACAAGATTACATGTCAATGATGTGTACTGCCAACTGCTGTAACAAGATTACATGTCAATGATGTGTACTGCCAACTGCTGTAACAAGATTACATGTTAATGATGTATACTATAAGATACTGTAAGCCATGTGCTTACTCGCCTCAAGAATGTGCTGTTTGATCAGATTCTGCCATGTGTTTACTCACCTCAAGAATGTGCTGTTTGATCAGATTCTGCCATGTGTTTACTCACCTCAAGAATGTGCTGTTTGATCAGATTCTGCCATGTGTTTACTCACCTCAAGAATGTGCTGTTTGATCAGATTCTGCCATGTGTTTACTCACCTCAAGAATGTGCTGTTTGATCAGATTCTGCCATGTGCTTCCGCCGAGAACCTTGACAACGTCATTAATCAACGAGAAGAGCACTTCATTGTAGACAAACTTGTCTCTGAAGCCGGCAGCTCGGGGAGCATAACGAAGGTTTCTGTACGTGAACATACATAGTCGATGTGTTGACACATTTTTTTACTGAACATCTCAAGCATAACTCTGTCTATCTATCTATCTATCATTCCTTCGTCTTTTACCCTTTACGGATGTCGAGGGAGATACAATGTTCTTGTTCTCACTTTTCTGGCAGCTTCAGATAATGTTATTTGGTGTTCGTGTAATGTCTCTTTGATGTTGTCGATCCAGCGTACTCTAGGTCTACCCCTAGCATAACGCTGTGCTAGCACTAAACTACACATACTCTCACAGTATTCGTGACTGTTATATTTGTTACTGCTTTGTTTCTATTGCTCAAACAAGTAGCTATCCTATTATACAACTCTTAACAATAGATAAGCATGTGCAAGACCGTGGATAATACTTTGTGAAATCGAATCGTGATGTGCGGTTTTAATTATAGTTTTAGTTATCATTGTTGTTGCTAGTTTTATAATTCTAAGTGTCACCTTATATTTTCATAAACGAGGGGGTTGTGTACCCATCCCGATTCCGACCCTACCCACTTTCAATGTGCAAGCTTGTAGCGGTAGGATTTAATATAAGATGCCGGTATATAGTATTTCTGGTAGTATAGCCTATACATGATGTAATCAGTGTCGCAAGGGCCAGAGTTGTGCCCTGATGTTGACGTCTGTTTCGGCGGCATTAGACTCGAAACACCGAGCCGGTTGGCTGCTGGAACAGAGGGCGGAGCACTTTTGGGAATATCCCTCGTGCTGTGAGGCCAGTTTCTAACCGGTCATCTTGTATTTGACCTGGTGTTGGTTTTTTTTTTTTTTAATGTTTGTCCTTTTGCCGTGTTACCAACAGTTTATATCATGGAAATATATATTTGTTAATAAACAATTCTTGCCAAACAAAAAAAAAAGCAAACAAATTATATAAAGGAGAACGTATCGCGTCTCAGGAAACAAAATTTGACATCCCAGAATCCACTATCTGCGATTGAGAAACAATGCAATAAGTAATTTTATTCCATATTAAATTGTCTACAGAAACAAATAATATTTGTAATTGTATTTCATCCAAACTTGTCTACGGAAACAAACATTATTTTAAATCTCATTCCATCCTAATGTGTCTAAAGAAACAGAGAAGAATTATCATGAACTTCTAAATAATTTTCCAATTATATATAACATCGTGTGTTTAAAATGAGATCTCATATAAATATAATGTATATGACGTGAGAGCATACTAGGGTATACGTATGTACAGCACATGTGTAAATAATGTAGGAGCATTAGAATGTAAAGCTGATTTAAAGGATGCGATATAACACTAGGATATAAAGCTGATATAAAGGATGCGAGATAACACTAGAATGTAAAGCTGAAGTAAAGGATGCGAGATAACACTAAAATATAAAGCTGATGTAAAGGATGCGATATAACACCAGAATGTAATGCTGAAGTAAAGGATGCGATGTAACACTAGAATATAAAGCTGATGTAAAGGATGCGAGATAACACTATAATATAAAGCTGATGTAAAGGATGCGAGATAACACTATAATATAAAGCTGATGTAAAGGATTCGAGATAACACCAGAATATAAAGCTGATGTAAATAATGTGATATAAAACTAGTCTCATATTGTAAACACTACACATGTGTTGCTACCATCACATAAACGTCACTTCTTAATTATAATTTTTTAGACACGTTTTACTCACGATAAGAGTGTTTCTACAGGGTAAGGTTTAGCCACAGGTACAATCTCCATACCAGCAAGACCAGATCTCATAGCAAGGATGTCCTTCAGGTTGAGGTTCTGTGACATATAAGAATCGGGTAAGGCAATTCTCCTGCCAAGAATTTCCTGGATAGGCGTGTCCCATGTCACACTAGAAAATAAAACAAATACCTACCAAATATTTGAACCAAAACAATTAGTTACAAAACAGGTTTAAGTCATTCAATAATTTGTGAAAGAAAATATTTTTAAGCTATTCACTAATTAGTGAGAAAACAGGTTTAAGTCATTCATTAACTAGTGAGAAAACGGGTTTCAGGAATTCATTAATTTGTGCTAAATGCGAGTTATAAAATATGTTGTTACTTTAGTTTCTTTAAGCACTCGGTTTATCAGCGATTAACGTACAGGCTAGCTAGTTCTTTTGTGAGTTTTAGATTTATTGACAATTTGTTCAGACGACGAATAGCGTTTACGTCGACTCAAATGTTGAAATTGGTATCAGCTCTTCAGGGAAAGAAAGGGTGGCTTGTGTGATGATCCTGAGCTTATCCGCGACCTACGTCGTTATAAGAGACCAGTCAACTAAAATGTAAACATGAACTAGTCTCTGATTTGCGTTAAATCTATTGGTAGGCCTTTGCTATTTTTGGCAGACGACTCCAAGTATGCAAATGGTGATCAATTAAAAGTCCAATAATAATAAAAAACGTTACGAACGGGGTCCTAATTAATTCAGCCAGAAGGCATGTACTGGTGAGAGCCGCGGCCATCTATCCTAGTTATGCTGTTAGTCCATCAAAAATCTACATATATCAGGGTATTCTAGCGTGTATGTGTATATATATACTTATATACTTATAAGTATATATATAGTATATACTTATATACACATACATACATACATATATATATATATATATACACATACATACATATACATACACACATACATACATATATGCACACATATACATATATATATATATCTATCGCTAGTAAATTAGACCGCTGTGAAACTGTATAACGCAAAGCGTGTACTTACGTAAATCACAAGGTTGATGAGCAGTATAATGCACACATAGAATACCAGACTATTTGAGTACGGGTATGAAAAAATTGAGATAAAAGTAAACAAGACAGTTTCAATCATAATTTTATCGCGAAAATACAAGAAAAACGGTAAAAATAAAGGCACTATAACAAACGCATTAGACATCAGACATTTAATAACATAGACATCGAAGGTAAGAATGACGTAAGTACACACAGACTTACATAGAGACCTGCATTAAAAATTGTTATGTGAAAAATGCAGCTCACTGTAATAATATCTTGCTCCACTGATCATAGAGCTAGGCACGCCCTTGAAAATCGTTATGTGTTCCAGGTTGTAAGCTATTTGGTCTAAATACAGATGATGATTATTTTAGAATTGGGTGGTGGGGCCTTCGTTGTTTTGTCATTCCACCTGTTTTCAATTATTACTGTTTTATTGTGTTCTCATTCCCCATAAAACCATGTCATACTCGTCTTGAAAACACTACTTGTATGCACTTACGTTATTGTTACATATTGTTATATACGTTAGCCTGCCGTCTAGTGTATTTGTGATATGCCTAGTGCCTTTATTTTGTTCACTGTTTGTATTGTAGCTTCTTGATACGACATTAGAGATGAAACGTTGAAACTGTCTTGTGTACTGTTATTTTTTTTTATACTCGTACCCAATAGTCTGGTAGTTTGTGCGTTCATTATAAAATTGAATATCCTTACAGTATTGTGAAAGTACATACACAAATATACCAATTGTGTTAACGGGGTCTATTAAAAAGAAATGTAAATTTGCGAGGGGGTGGAGGTTGGGGCATACACCTCTCTGGGGAAGGGATAGAGACATATATTTATTTGAACGATGCTTAACGATATATAATAATAGGCTAAGACTCAAACAACGATCGGCATGAGGCATAGAAGTATACAGAGAGCACACATCGAGCAAGTACAGACGATAGGTTCAGTAAGAAGACAACTGTAGGAAAGAAAAAATGGTCAGGCCATGCTTAGTATTTTCAAGAATGAAGGCAGTTGTTCGACTAAGGGCTGGAAAATGTTGTCAATGAAGTCGGAGATCCGCTCAGTGGGATAAGAGCAATCGGAATCAATGGGTCTAACCGGAATAGATTCCTTGTGGATTTAGGGAAGACACTTACTAGCACGTATGTTGGATATGAACTATAGCGACTATTGCTTACTAGCACGTATGTTGGAGATGAACTATAGCGACTATTGCTTACTATCACGTATGTTGGAGATGAACTATAGCGACTATTGCTTACTATCACGTATGTTGGATATGAACTATAGCGACTATTGCTTACTAGCACGTATGTTGGATATGAACTATAGCGACTATTGCTTACTAGCACGTATGTTGGATATGAACTATAGCGACTATTGCTTACTAGCACGTATGTTGGATATGAACTATAGCGACTATTGCTTACCAGCACGTATGTTGGATATGAACTATAGCGACTATTGCTTACTAGCACGTATGTTGGATATGAACTATAGCGACTATTGCTTACTAGCACGTATGTTGGAGATGAACTATAGGGACTATTGCTTACTAGCACGTATGATGGAGATGAACTATAGCGACTATTGCTTACTATCACGTATGTTGGATATGAACTATAGCGACTATTGCTTACTATCACGTATGTTGGAGATGAACTATAGCGACTATTGCTTGCTAGCACGTATGTTGGATATGAACTATAGCGACTATTGCTTACTAGCACGTATGTTGGAGATGAACTATAGCGACTATTGCTTGCTAGCACGTATGTTGGATATGAACTATAGCGACTATTGCTTACTATCACGTATGTTGGATATGAACTATAGCGACTATTGCTTACTAGCACGTATGTTGGAGATGAACTATAGCGACTATTGCTTGCTAGCACGTATGTTGGATATGAACTATAGCGAATATTGCTTACTAGCACGTATGTTGAATATGAACTATAGCGACTATTGCTTGCTAGCACGTATGTTGAATATGAACTATAGCGACTATTGCTTGCTAGCACGTATGTTGAATATGAACTATAGCGACTATTGCTTGCTAGCACGTATGTTGAATATGAACTATAGCGACTATTGCTTGCTAGCACGTATGTTGAATATGAACTATAGCGACTATTGCTTTCTAGCACGTATGTTGGAGATGAACTATAGCGACTATTGCTTGCTAGCACGTATGTTGGATATGAACTATAGCGACTATTGCTTACTATCACGTATGTTGGATATGAACTATAGCGACTATTGCTTGCTAGCACGTATGTTGGATATGAACTATAGCGACTATTGCTTACTATCACGTATGTTGGATATGAACTATAGCGACTATTGCTTGCTAGCACGTATGTTGGAGATACGGCTATTATAGGTCGAAGAAAGGCATCAGTTTATATAATGTAATCAAATACGGGATCCAGCTTACGTAAGTTATTCGAAAGGTGTTGTGAACAATTAACAACTGAACAAAAAGGACTAATGGTCTGGAACATGTGTTCAGAAACGCACTGATAGAAGAACATTACTGATATAACCTAGGTAAACAAACACAACAGGAATATCTTTCTAGTGATGAAAAAGTGCCAATTGTTAAAAATGTTAAGCATCACAAAAGGTCGGAATAACATAGGAGCTGGTTAGTTGCTGAGAGCAGTGGGAAGCTATGAGTGCCAAATATTCTGGCAGTTGAGTTCTAAACGCGAGTAGGGGTCATGGGTTATGCTAATGGTATGTTGTGCTACCTGGAAACAATTTAATCATTTAGAACATGATAATATAAATGAGTCTGTCTGCATGTGGATATGTGTGTCGCTCAATCCGCGTTGTCTCTCCTTGAGTAGCTCTGTCAGTAATTCAGTCCGTCCTTCGGCCCGTCCGTTCATTTGTTTATCTCTGTATTTGTTTGCATGTAAAGAAGATTTGGAAGAATGCCGGAAGATTTGGTGTACGAAAGAGTAACGTGAAACAAGGACGTAGCTACTAATACCACTCCTCCCTCTCCCCCCCCAATAATAATTAAAGCCTTGTAAAAACTATAGAACAATCAGTATCATTACAGATCCAATCAAAGCTAAAACTGATAATTATACTCAACTAAATTAAATCATACAGCGGAAGAAATATTGGCTGAAGAAAAAGCCGTATTCAGTAAGAGCAGAAATACAGTATAGCACATTTTCAATTTACTTCTAATAAGTGAAAAGCACAACACCATTGACAACTTTATTCATTTAAGAAAAATTGATTTCATTAGATCTTTTGACCGTGTTTGACATACATGACCGTGTAATACCGTGAGAGTTTAATTTTGATAGCATCAGCAATGTTGATGTTGATAACATCCTTTTCGTTAATGGCATCAATCTAATGGCGGCAACAGAGACAGAACTACAAGAGTTAATAATAAAACTGGGAATATCTACCAAAAATCGTAGCATGGAGATAATAAATTCAGATAAAAGTAACATTTTGGAGAATACAGTTACTAAGATAATAACAACCTATATAAAGCTCAACAATCGAATAGCTCAACAACTCAAACTAGAATAGTTTTCATTGTAATAGATTAGTAATAGTATCATACAAGACTACTAATAGTATCAAACAAGACTACCAATAGTATCATACAACTAACAATAGTATCATACAAGACTACTAATAGTATCATACAAGACTACTAATAGTATCATACAAGATTATCAACAGTATCATACAAGACTATCAACAGTATCATACAAGACTACCAATAAGCACTTACTATCATGTACAGTACAACCGAGAGTAAGTTCTGAGATCTACCTACCTAATCTACCTAATCATATCTACCTAATCTATCTAATCATAGCTATCTAATCATATCTACCTAAGCTACCTAATCATATCTACCTAATCTACCTAATCATAGCTACCTAATCATATCTACCTAAGCTACCTAATCATAGCTACCTAATCTACCTAATCATATCTACTTAATCTATCTAATCATAGCTACCTAATCATATCTACCTAAGCTACCTAATCATATCTACCTAATCTACCTAATCATAGGTACCTAATCATATCTACCTAAGGTACCTAATCATATCTACCTAATCTACCTAATCCTATCTACTTAATCTATCTAATCCTACCTACTTAATCTATTTAAAAACCTACCTACCAAATCTAATCATATCTACTTAATACTATATACTTAAACATATCTACCTAAACAAATCTACCTAATCCTATCTACCGAATTATATGTACCTAATCCAATCTACGTACCAACCTACCTATCTACCTACATACCTAATCTAATCTAATCTAATCTAATCTAATCTAATCTAATCTAATCTAATCTAATCTAATCTAATCTAATCTAATCTAATCTAATCTAATCTAATCTAATCTAATCTAATCTAATCTAATCTAATCTAATCTAATCTAATCTAATCTAATCTAATCTAATCTAATCTAATCTAATCTAATTTGATATTTCTCTGTCTGCCTGTCTATCTACCTACCCACCTCTCTCTCTATCCATCCATCCATCCATCCATCCATCTATCCATCCATCCATCCATCCATCCATCCATCCATCCATCCATCCATCTATCTATCATATGGATTGCATGGTATATATATATATATATATATATATATATATATATATTCATATATTCTCTTTTCTCTGCTTATGATGTGTGGCGTCGGAGGATTTAATGACGATTAGTTTTTGGGCTATTTGTACGTTTGGTCGCTTGATATGCAGTAATATTGTACCGTATCAGAATGTTGGTTGCTGTTTCAATCCACCTTCTTCTGGGTCTTCCTCTGTATCTTGATGTTTCTATGTCCATTGTGTATGCGCTTGCCGCTGGTCAATAGGGGTTCATTATCATTTGGTGGCTAAACCATTTAAATCTGTGTTTTTCAATATATTTGATCACTGATGTTGTTCGAACAGTTCTTATAATCTCATTTCTCACATGATCTCTTCTCGTTATTTTTTTCTGCTTTTCTTGGACATCTCATTTCACACGTGGTAATCTTTTTCTCGAATTCTTTAGTTAGTGTCCATGTCTGACATTAAAAACATAATGATGGAATGAATAATGAATTTATGATTTGCCTTTTGGTTTCCATCTGATAGATTCGTGTTTCAAAATTGGTGTAAGTTCATAATTTACGAGGTTGGCCTTTTAAATTCGTGTCTCGAGCTCTCTGTCTATTCTTCCGTCTGCTGTTAAAATGACCCCCAGTATATTTAAATTCCTGCACTCAGTTCTATAATCCTGAAATACAGTTCAATAATTTACCTGTTCTACGAGTATATGCAGTATTGCATGATTGAATTTTCCACAAAACATTTTTCGGCCTAATTCATTTCGTTGCCACAAGCAAACAATCTGAATACACACTCACACACACACGCACCCATATATAAACACCAATACATGGGAACGTAACGAAAATAAACATATACGAAGTACACACAAAAAGCTATCACCATAGAACTCTTAAACCCCTGACGCTGCAAGGCACAAAGGGGTATAATGCAAAAAGAAAAAGAAAGGACGATACAAATACACACCATATACAGACACAAACGCAAACAGAACTCACTTTTTGTTGTGATCTAGAAGTTTTGCTAAAAGAACTGCCGTGAAGGCTTGTGTAGCCCCTCCAATACAGAATATGCTTGTGTGGCTAACGGATCTTTGTCCTTTATAATCAGGTGTCTCGTAGCCTTTCACGTACAAAAATGAGTTCTCCAAGGCTGCCAATGGACAGATAATATTTATTAAAATGATATAACCACGAATATAAACCGACCTCTCATCTACCTAGAATATAAACCGACCTCTCATCTACCTAGAATATAAACCGACCTCTCATCTACCTAGAATATAAGATAATCCCATTACTGTATATTTGAATAAAATATGATTCAATATCTTCTTCTTCTTCGCTAGTTTTAAACTCCTGCTGCTTAACAAGACGAGATACATAAGCGGGATGCGGTCTATCATAGTTTACAGCTTGACTGCGATATCTGCACCTTTCTGTCTGGCCCATCTGAACGCAGAATTGTTTTTGTGTCAGTCTGTTCAATAGGAATGGGTAGGTGACTTTCCCCAACCTTAATTTTTCTCATTCGACTGTTACAGTAGGTTATAGTGCTCGACTACTGTCATGGAAGGTTGTAGTGCTCGACTACTGTCATGGCAGGTTGTAGTGCTCGACTACTGTCATGGTAGGTTATAGTGCTCGACTACTGTCATGGCAGGTTGTAGTGCTCGACTACTGTCATGGCAGGTTGTAGTGCTCGACTACTGTCATGGAAGGTTGTAGTGCTCGACTACTGTCATGGAAGGTTGTAGTGCTCGACTACTGTCATGGAAGGTTGTAGTGCTCGACTACTGTCATGGCAGGTTGTAGTGCTCGACTACTGTCATGGCAGGTTGTAGTGCTCGACTAGTGTCATGGCAGGTTGTAGTGCTCGACTAGTGTCATGGCAGGTTGTAGTGCTCGACTACTGTCATGGAACATCATATTTATGTTATTATTTTTATGTCAGGTCGTAATGGTGCTATTACTGTCATGGCGGTCTACTGTTTTGTTGAACATATCTTGCCACATGTAGATGTTATGACATTTATCATATCTTCTCCTGCATGTATCAACTTCTCTCCTGGGGATCAAGGCACTAATATGCAAGAATACCCATGACACAGATGTTGTGATTTACACGGACTGGTCGGTCATCCGTCACCACCGATGCGCATTGGACTTTACTGCCAGATCAAAAGTAAGAACATATACGTAAGTGATATACGTAGGGAACGGGTGGAGTCATTAGAGATATAAAATACGGGTGTCACTAGGAAAACTCACGCTTATCTTTGTCCCTAGACACGATGGCGTGGAAGGAAACGAACGGGCCGATCATTTAGCTAGCCTCGCTACCACAACAGATGGTTGGTCAGACTATGGACCGATATGGCATACTCATTGCTCTTCGTGAGTCCTCACCATCTGATGATTTTGAGTTGAATGAGCATGAGTCAATATCGAGAAAACGGGAGTTGTGAGTGAAGATCGGCGTGGCCGGTAGAGAACCCTTGACAAAGACCTCAGAAGAGCAGTGAACCAACATGGAACCGGAACCATCAGCCGTTATAACCTGAGAGATTTACTGAAGCGGAGATCTGATCACCTATGGACGTGTCCGGTGTGTTAATCAACATACCTAATACCTAAGTCTGAACTTATTGTTTCACAGGTGATACGTTGTAAGTCTGAACTTATTGTTTCACATGTGATAAGTTGTAAGTCTGAACTTATTGTTTCACATGTGATAAGTTGTAAGTCTGAACTTATTGTTCCACAGGTGATAGTTTGTAAGTCTGAACTTATTGTTCCACAGGTGATAGTTTGTAAGTCTGAACTTATTGTTCCACAGGTGATAGTTTGTAAGTCTGAACTTATTGTTTCACATGTGATAAGTTGTAAGTCTGAACTTATTGTTTCACATGTGATAAGTTGTAAGTCTGAACTTATTGTTTCACATGTGATAAGTTGTAAGTCTGAACTTATTGTTTCACATGTGATAAGTTGTAAGTCTGAACTTATTGTTTCACAGGTGATAAGTTGTAAGTCTGAACTTATTGTTTCACAGGTGGTAAGTTGTAAGTCTGAACTTATTGTTTCACATGTGATAAGTTGTAAGTCTGAACTTATTGTTTCACATGTGATAAGTTGTAAGTCTGAACTTATTGTTTCACATGTGATAAGTTGTAAGTCTGAACTTATTGTTTCACAGGTGATAAGTTGTAAGTCTGAACTTATTGTTTCACAGGTGATAGGTTATTTGTCTGAACTTATTCTTGTTCTTAAAACCGATTACAATTGCAATTAAATGTATCAGTGGGGCCCAGATATTCAGCAATATCCTAAACTTGATATGTCTCACTGTAATTGTGTTATGTGGATATCATTGCATATGTGGATATCATTGTATATGATTGAATAAGTGCGTCATTAGACCGGTGTATGCAAATGGTAGTTAGAGAATATCTAGAGTCTGTCAAAGATGGCCTGCATAATAAAGTGATTGAGATATTTACTTACACACAGTTGCCAGACTGAGGGATGGGATATTTGCACACCTCATCACCTCTCTGACCATTCGGTCCAGCCCATCTCTCAGTTCCTTACTCTGATCTTGAACAATGCCCTGTCCAACCGTCAAGATAGCCACACATGACAACGTGATTATAGTGTAAGCCATTTGTTGATTTGTGAAATATCCTGAAAATATATTTCATCAATATATGGTTTCAAAAATAATAATATCATGCACAATTATTCTTGTATAGGTAATATATGTGTCTCTAAGCCTCTCGGTTCTGTACAAGCTGTTAACAACATTCCAGTGACATATTCAAAGTATCGTAGATATCCTGTATTCATCTTACTCGTGGTTTTCCTCTTTTTCTGCTTATTGGAACACTTACCGCCAAACTTAATTTTTCTTAAAAAATGTGTCTTTTCATATGCGTACAATAAGTTAGCTTGGGATTTTTGATAGTTTTGAAGCGCGAGTCATCCTGTTCATGTCTTACGGATGTCTTTATTGGATTAAACCACTGTCCGTGACACTAGTACGACCAAGATGTAGCATTTGTTTTCAATTGCTATCATTTTCTTAATTACCGATGTAACACTATTTACATTTTCTTATTAGCTCCAGCGTTGTAGCTTAGTTTTTCTGTTTGCCCCAAACCATCGATTTTTCTTCTGTGATGTGTTTTTTACAGGGTCGTTGCTAGTCTCTTTCTGCTCTCTGTTGAACAACCTTGTGTTGTGTTGATGGCTATTCCTAGATATTCATTTACTGTGTGAGACCATTTCTATAGATAAGCATTATTTGTGTCTTCTTTGAAGTGGGGAAAAGATATTGAGTCTCGCTATGATGTTTAACTGACATGTGTTCTAAACCTGTGGAGCGTCTAATTTTTTAAGTTGGCATCTGCGTATCTAATTTCTGTAATATAATGGCGTCTGATATTAAAAAACTTTTGTTCTTATTCTTCGATCAATTATTATACATCTTGTCAGATAATGGTCATATATAGAACGTTGTGTTTTATGTCGTTTTGGGTTCGCCACAGACTTACAAAAAGACACTTCTCCTAATCTATCTCAAAATATAGATTATAATATTTATGTTGTGCTGTACTTTATTTCCCTCATCTAATATCATATAATAATATACATTTCAGGAAAGGTATGCAATGTTTGCTCCAAGTCAACTGAGAAAAGACACTCGAATATTACCAACAACTGAACATTGTCTTCATCGACCTAGAGAATGCATTTGACAGAGTTGATAGAGAAAAATTGTGGCTAATATTGGAGAACTACGGAATACATCGACGATTATTAGGCAACATACGAGCTTTATTCAAAAACTTCCAAAACGTAATCAGAAAAACTTAGGGTACAACAGATTCATTTTAAAAACAAAACAAGCGTCAGACAAGGCTGCGTACTATCACCACTTCTGTCCCGTTACAAACACGATAAAGATAACTAAAGAAGAAGATTCAAGAAATGAGTACACACCAGCAGATACATTAAATGACGAACATAGTTCACTAAACGAACTGCTATTTGCTGATGATAAATGTTTAATATACTAATGTGAGGATGAATTACAGAGACACACACGAGCTCCATACAACCTGCAAACAACACAATATCAGACTAAATACATCTACAACAGAGACTATAAAGTTATGCTAAACACAAAGTCAGTTAAATTTATAAAGCCAGTCAATGAAACAAAACTAAACATTGTCTCATAGTTTAAATATTTAAGAAGTGCCTTTACAGAGGATTGCAAAGTCGATAGAAAGATCGAAACACGATGTCAGAAGGCCAATGCCTGTGACTTACCAAGTGTAGCCAATATTCAACACTCGACAATATATATATATATATATATATATATATATATATATATATATATATATATATATATATATATATATATATATATATATATATATATATATAACGTAAAACTACAATTGATAAATATTATGTTGATACCAACTATGTGTTACCTATATCAAACAATGGTTACAGACAGAACACTAGAGAAAGAGATCAGCGTGTAAGATGAAATGTTTGAATAAAGCTACAAATATCACCAGAAGTGTCACAAGGAGAAATGATATCAGGCAAGAGATAAAAGCCATCTCACGTAAAGACAACATCGAGAAATAGCAAACCAGGTGATTTAGCCACCTCATGAGAATGAAACCAACGCAAATAGCCCTTCGTGCATATAACAGCAGAAGATAAAGTATCTAGTCGAGGAAGACTAAAAACTCGATAGGTGGAGACAACCAAAGGAATCTCAAAGAAACGCGGGCTGACCATAGCACATGAGACCCCAATGGCCAAAGAAAGGCAACAATTTCCCCTCCCTCCAAGACACTTAATAGAACAAGTAAAAAATACAATAGATATATAGAACATACATGTCTACATACTTTCTTCAAGTGTAGTTTAGTTTAATTATATATCAAGTTTGTTTTTGTTGTTTTGACAAAGGCGTTGTAGTCGAAACGGTGATTCTGTTCATTTGTCTTAGTTATATATCTGTCTTGTAACCAACCATTTTTGTTATTTTTAGTATTATGATTTATTTCAATATCAATTAAGGTAATGAAAGTATGTTTAGATGTATGTTAATGAAAATATGTTTAGCTGTATGTTAATGAAAATATGTTTAGCTGTATGTTAATGAAAATATGTTTAGCTGTATGTTAATGAAAGTATGTTTAACTGTAATTTAATGAAAATATGTTTATCTGTATGTTAATGAAAATATGTTTAGCTGTATGTTAATGCAAAGTATATTTAACCGTATATATAGCTGTATGTTAATGAAAGTATATTTAGCTATTTGTATAGTTTAATGAAAGTATGTTTAGCTGTATATTAATGGAAGTATGTTTATTGGTATGCTAATGAATGTATGTTATCTGTATGTTAATGAAGGTGTGTAACGTTGTACGGCAATGAAAATATGTTTATTTGTAGGTAAAGTTGGATGTCAGCTGAAGCGAGAGAATGTTATTTTAAACTAGAATTATGGATAACTCTCAAGAGGATTTTCTCTTATTGGGAACTAACGTACAACCTTGAAGGTAGATTCTCTGCATCTTTTCCTGCTGTTCTCGCTGCCAAACGTTTTCTCATGTAAGAATATACTTATGTATTAGCTGCCAAAGAAAGTACGTCATTCCTATAACCGGGACCGAGAACGAAATTTAATAAAAGAGTTTTTTTTGATACTTGTTGCCTGCAATTGTCATCGCAAACAACGTTTGCGTGTCGAATAACTAATAATTGTCACGACTGAGTAGAAACAGGCATGGGATCAAAATAAATCGCATCTCTAATCAAAATCTTGATTTAAAAGATCCGCTAGTTTGTTGATCATTAATTTTAGCAATCACTGTAGGTAAATAACTAATGTATATGTGCTATGTTATTTTATGTTATGTTTCTCCAGTGCCATAGGCGGCGCATAAGGCAGAAACCATAGTGTTCCATTTATGTCTTTGTGTTGCCAGGTCTTTCAGTTATTGCGTGCTGTTTAGGTTCCTCTAGGTCTCCCTATTCTTCTAGCTCACGGTGGCAACCAATTTAGTGACTGATGGAGAATTCTTAGGCTGTTCATTCTGACTGAGAGCATGTCCGATGTAAGACCATCGCCTTTGTCTAATGTTGTCGTGTGACATATTCCTTACAGAACGTTGTCTTCCCAATTAACTCTCTGAACCCCTCTCTGTCTTAGGCGATGCGGCTTGCATTTTCTAGCGATGTATTCATGTTATCTTTAATGTCGTCAGTCCAACGTCTTCGTGGTCTGCCCTTTCTCCTCTTTCCAGGTACTCTTCCCTCCATTATTTGTCTTTCTAAACAGTTGTCTGTCTTTATATGACCAAACAGGCGTAGTTTTCTTTTTGTTATTGTGTTTAGTAACCAACACTCTGGAATCTTCAATGTGTTTATAATATCTGAGTTTCTAATTTGTTTCCTTCCATGATATCCTAAGTATCCTTCTGTAGCATTTCAGCTCCAAGGCGTTGATCTTCTTTTGTCTAATGAAGGAAGACATATGGGTTGTTTGCTTTCCTCTCGTATAGTAGTGTTAGATTTAAACTCACTCCACCTAATACGCAGGCCTTTTTTTTCAAAGGTGTTCGGTCTCTTATCTGTGACTTTTTTGGCTTTCCAACTTTCGCATCCATATAGGGATAATGTTGGAGTTAAACAACCTGAGTTTTGTGGCGTTTCTTAGTGTGTTTGACGTCCAGATGCTACGTAGTTTATTGAAAGCACCGCTGCAAAGGCAATACGATGTAAAATTTCTTTCGATGTGTCTCCGTCCAGTGCTAGATTGGTGCCTAAATATGTAATATTGTTGACTTTTAATAATGGAACATTTTGAATTTGTATGGCATCGTTGGATCTCGTGAAATCTAGTATATGAGTTTTTATGTATAGAGTTACAGGCCTATCTGATTTGATTAGTGTTGAAGACTGTCTAGCCTAAATTGAGCATTTGTGTGGTTTGCGCTTAAAAGGGCCATGTCATCTACGTAGTCAAGATCTTCAAGAACGGTATTGTTAATCCATTTTATTCCATTTTAATGCATTTCAATCCATTCTGATTTTAATATATTCTGTGTTAATCCATTCTGCTCATTTTCAGTGCTCTTTCTCATGACCCAGTCCATAGAGACGCAAAAATATAATGGGAATATGATGCATCCCTGTTATAATAATTTGGACCCATTCTGACTTCTAAGCGTTTGTTTGAACACAACAATATGAGGTGGTGTACAATGGCTTTATAACATTGATTATTTTATTAGGAAACCCGTATTGTTGTAAAATATTTCATAACGTAGACCGATGAAGACTATCAAATGCTTATTCAAAGTCAACAAAGTTGATTATGAGAGGGATTGAAATTCGAGTGATTCTTCAATGATGATGAGTATGTATAAATGATCTCTAATAAAATGTTTCTATCAGTTGTTATGTGATTCATTAGTGATTTTCTCAAATATAAACTTTCAAGTCAGAATGTTTATAGTAGTTGTTATCTCCCGCCCCATTTACAACTTATGACAGATGAGTGTGTTCATGTTCAGGAGAATATGTTATGGTGACACTAGTTTGTCTATTTCTTTCTCCATTATACAGAGTTTATACCATTCTCTCTGTGTACAGAGGATATTATGTGAAACATAGAAAGCATGCCAGGAGTACCAGTTAGATGTTATAATCTGAATAATCTCAAATATCCTCACGATACATTTCTGATTAGAGGAAGCCAACAATAACTTCAAATCCTGTTAAACATGTATTACAAAAATGTTATAACAAAGACTTCAGTCTGAACCCACAAAATACAGAAGTAATAGTTTTTTCAAAGAAATACACAGCACCAAATTGCAGTATTACTATCAATGATAGAAAATTAAATTAAGCGGATACAGTCAAGTAACGTGGCACCATTTTAACATCAGATAAAATGTGCTACAAGGAGATCAAGAACAGGATAGCACACACAAAATCACCATTTTAAAAATATGAGATTCTATGCAATTCGTTCATTCATTCATTTTCTTTTTGCGCTGAAGTTAGCGCATAGGGCAGAAGTCAGATCTCTCCAATTCTGTCTGTTTAATGTTATTCTGTGCAGTTTTTGAATAGTATGAATATTGGTTGTTTTACTTTCTCTAAAAATTGTTCTTCTGGGTGTTTCTTTTGGTCTACCCCTTGCTCTTTTGCTTGTAAGTATCCATTCAAGAGATTGGTGGTGTATTCTGTTGGTGTCTGCGCGTGGACATGCCTGATGTAGGACCAAAGGCGTTTTCTGATAACATCTGTGATGAAATTTTGATGTGTCTCGTCTCTGATTTTATCATTTGATTTGAAATCACTCCAATGGGTGTTAGTTGGAGTGAATTCAAATCGAGTAATAAATGATTCTATTCAATGGAGTAATATAAATGCATACACAAGTTCGAGTGCTAGGATGTTATATTGAGCCAATCCTTTTTTATGGAGCCGAAGCATGGACAGTAAACAAAAGTGTCCAAGATAAGCTGGAGGTAAATGGGATGTGGTTTTGAAGAAGAATGGTGAAAATTCCGTGGACGACCAAGAAAACGAATGTAGAAGTTCTCAGACATCTATCTATTTATCGATATTTCCTTCCTCTTTTACCCATTACGGGGGTCGAGGGGGATACAGTGTTCTTGTTTTCGCTTTTCTGGCAGCTTCAGATAATGTCATTTGATGTTCATGTAGTGTTATCTTTGATGTTGTCGATCCAGATCTAGGTCTACCCTTGACTCTTCTTTCTGCTTCTCCTCTCTAGGTTATCATATTCATTCGATTCTCAGAGATGCTGGAGTAAAACGACAAATTATAGCGAAAATTTGAAACAGACAATCAAGATTTTTAGGGCATTTGATGAGGAAAGTAAAACTTGAACATTTAGTAGCAGCCGTAAAGATCAAGGGAAATGAAGCGGAGGAAGACAAAGACATATTTCTGGATGGGTTGTCACTGTGGCACAAAAAAATGTCACCCACAGAACTTATTAACAATATAAGAGACCAAGAGTTGTGGAGAAGCATGATCGTCTACGCTACTCGATATGGCACTTGATTGATTGATTGAGTTTGTCTATAATATTAACAATTGACAATCGGCGGTAGTTTTTGGTGGCGTCTTTGCTGACTATTATGTTACTGTGACAATAATTGAATTCAACCAATTTATCTGATTTGTTACTGTGACAATCTTTAAATACAATCAACATTCCGTTCCTGATAAAGATACTATGACAAACATTGAATGCGATCTGTTTGATATGTTACTATTTCAGTCATTGAATGCAATCTGTTTGATATATTACTGTGACAATAATTGAATGCAATCTGTTTGATATATTACTGTGACAATAATTGATTGCAATCTGTTTGATATATTACTGTGACAATAATTGAATGCAATCTGTTTGATATATTACTGTGACAATAATTGAACGCAATCTGTTTGATATGTTACTGTGACAATCAATGAATGCAATCTGTTTGATACGTTACTGGGACAAATTGAATGCAATCTGTTTGATATATTACTATGACAATCATTGAATGCAATCTGTTTGATATATTACTGTGACAATCATTGAATGCAATCTGTTTGATATGTTACTATTTCAATCATTGAACACAATCTATTATTTGACTCTGACAACATTCCACGTGAAAAATAACTATTAAAGAAAATACATTTCAAACAACTAAAATATTTTGAATATATTAAACGACATAACACCTTGCTTCATGGTACAATTAAGAAGTGCAGAGAAAGCGGTAGTAAAAGATACAAGTGGGACTAAAATATCATGAGATAGATAGGATACAATCTAGCAGTGTGCACCACCAGGACACGAGACAGAGGAAATTCGATGTCTGTTGCAGCCAAACTTCGTTGCGGAGACTGCACTTAATGTTGATTAATGGTGTCCGATAATTAATGAGTTTGCTGGTATAACATCATCATCGCACTTCGGACACATTCAACTTGGGTATATTCACAATTATACTACCACTGTCAGTTCCAATTCTCTGCTGGTGGCACATATTCCTTCAGTAATGCATCACGATGGCAGGGAAAGAGTCTTGTTGGAGGGGGCGATAGAATGCAGTAGATGCAGAGGCCGACTAAGACATCGTTGGACAAGAGATATTAAGGAATGTATGCACATGTATCCCTAAGAAATACTAGAGAAAGACTATGTTCTGGAAAGAATACGTCAAATGACAACAATACATCACATTTCTGAAGAAGCATTATTTCAAGCACATGTAGTTTATTTACGATATATAAAATAAATCATCACTTCATTAATATTTAAATTGACCGTCAACTTTTTCTTAATCTCAATATTTCGGTGCGGTCCCTTGCTCTATCGCTAGATGGTCATGTGACGTATTCCTTCCAAAACGTTGTCTTTCCAATGAACTCTCTGAACCTCTCTCTGTCTTGGGCGATGTGGCTTGCATTTTCTAGCGATGTATTCATATTATCTTTAATGTCGTCAGTCCATCGTCTTCTTGGTCTGCCCCTTCTCCTCTACCCAGGTACTCTTCCCTCCATTATTTGTCTTTCTAAACAGTTATGTCTCTTTATATGATTGGTATGGTTTTGATAATGTCATCGACTATTGATAATGTCATCAATAATGGTCATCGACTTCATTTTATTCCCAGAGGTTTCACATCGAACTTTCGCTCTTCATCGAGCAGGCTATACCCTCGTGGGCAATGTATTCTTTAACATGTAGACACTAAATTTGCCTCTCGAGGTATGCATATTGTCGCCACTAACTACTCCCGCCTTATATCAGAGCTAGGCACATCTAAATCTGAATTTGTTAATTGCCTTCAGTATCCTACCACTGACAACTATTTTTTTACACCCTCACCTGTGTTACATTACGTGTCAAAGTATATATGCTCTCTAATTGCCTTCAACACGTGAATATTCAGACATGAAAATAAATGGATATATACTTACTGCAAAAACTGAAATCCAACAGGTAAAGCCAGGAACAGGGTAATGGAGTTTGCTAATCACTGGAGACATATATAATAATACATACAAATCGCATAAAACAATACGCGAAAAGTAAAAACAACAATAGTAAAAATTCACATCGCCGAGTTAACTGTAATGTGGAAAGATGCCCATACTCTAAACAAGAAACTGCATGACTTCGTGCGTACTCAGACCAAACATACACTCAAATCTTCTGCACCCTTCTCCGCCTGTACCTCAGACCCACCCTAATACTCAAGTTGTTTGCATTCCTCATTGTTTGGATATTTATGACGTTAAGATTTATAGCCTCAGTAAGGGGCTTCCGTTTATATCCCTCCACCCCTTATATGACAGCTACAATCGTATGCAGGACGTTCATCAGTTCCATCGTCACTTGACCCTACAGTTCCATTTCCAGGACAGTTACCTGTCTGGACAGTCCTCCGTTTTGGATTATATATTCTCCCGGTATTCTTGCGATAAGCATGACTGGACACCTAAGTCTGGCGCATCCCGGATCCCAGACCGCTACATCGAGGACACCAAGCGTGACATCGAACGTCTCCATTTCACCCGCTACAGGGTATCAACATCACCCGGGCCAAGTTATGTGCCCTGAAGGTACTTTGCAGCCGTGACATTGTCCTAAAGCCAGACAACAAGGGGGTGGGGCTATTGTAGTCAGGCGCAATGACCTGTATCTACAAAAGGATCAGGCTCATCTGTCCAATCCCTTGTTCTACAGGAACAATGCATGCAAGAAAGACACGATTGTAGACCACAACAATACAGTCCACAATCAAGGGTTTCATAGCTGACAACCTCCTCCCCACTATAGTAGCCACTATCTCAAGGAAAGCAGCGTGGTTAGGCTTGCATTCTATATGCTGTCCAAAATCCACAAGTCTTTCAGCCCTGTCAATCCTATTGTCTCTGCGTGTTCCTGCCCTACGGAACACGTCTTCGACTTCCTGGATAGTGTCTTCCAACCATTAGTGGAGCAACTCCTACATTCCTGAAAGATACTAACCATGCTCAGTCAATCATTTCCCCTGTTTCACTGTTCCCTGATCACAACTACCATTTATTTCTGCTCACTTTACACCTCCATACCACACTCAGAAGGTCTTAAGACCATGAAGTTCTTCCTAGACCAGGAACTGTGTCGCTCTGTGTCTACCTCTACCCTCATCAATATTGCGGAGCTGGTGCTCACACTGAACTGCTTTGAGTTCGATGGACACTTCTTTGACCAAATCGCCATGGGCACCAAAATGGGAGCCGCCTATTCCTGCTTGTTCATGAGCCGCCTTGAGCATCAGGTATGGTTTTCCTATGGTGGATCCTTCCCATTCGTGTTCCGTAGGTATACGATGATGGAATCGGCATTACTGACATATCTAAGGCTGGTCTAGTACGCTTCAAACGCTTCATTGATAATTTTCACCCAGCCATCAAGTTAAAATCGGAAATCTCCACCTTCCATGTGAAATTCCTGGACATATCCATTATTTCCAATTGTCCTGTCTTGGCACATTCGTACACTACAAACCGACTGATGCCCATAGCTTTCTCATGTACACCTCATCTCATCCATTCATCCTCCAGCCACCTCCAGTCTTACGTTACTAATCATTTGTTTCATCATCTGCAAACGTAACAAATGTTACACATGTGCCTATGTCAACCAGACCCGATCTGTCACATTCCCAAAAAACCACCAAAAGCCACACATTGTCTAGAACGCTTCAAACACTTCAATGATAATTTTCACCCGACCATCAAGTTAACATCTGAGATCTCCACCTCCCATGTAAACTTTCTTGACATATCCATCACTATTCAACCCCTCTGTCTTAGCACATAAGTACAAACCGACTGATGCTCACAGCTTTCTTCTATACACCTCTTCTCATCCCTCTGTCTGTCGTGATTTCTTTCCATTCTCCCAACTTCTTCGTTTTCGGTGTTTGTGGAGTTGCGAGGATGACTTCATCGAAAAGGCCTACGAGGTGATATCTTTCTTCCGCTGTCGCCTGTTCCCTGAGACTGTCCTCAGGTCTGCCCTTCTTTGAGTGTGCAGCCTCGCCCGTCAGGACACCCTCTCGACCACTCGGAAGTCGTCCTCGTCTAACCGGACTAAGCTTGTTCTCACTTTCCACCCCCATAGCGCTGCCGTTCGCCATGCCCTGCTTCGTCACCTTCCACTTCTCCAGTCTGACCCCGAGACGCGCGAAGCGTTTTGTAAACCCCCCCCCCCCCTCTCTTGTCACTTACAGACGTGACAAGAAGCTCAGGGATCTACTGGTCCGGAGGACATTCAGGTTACGGCCATTAAGTCGTGCTTCTCTGACGACCGGGCCCGTCCGGCGCTTAAGAACCGCTACAATTACCAATATGGAACTCTTAAACCCGACGGCATTAATGAGCGCTAGTATGACTTTAGTCGATCCATAGTTTCTGTCTGTTTCGTGTCACATGGTTGTTTTCATTTTTGTATTTTCCTTGTCCGGTTTCATTTCGCCCGGTAAATCGATAATACTCATACCAATATGACAGTCGATGTCATTACTGTTTGCTTTCTGTTATATGCTTCAATTTTGTTTCAATTATTTGTCTCGATAAAGGCCCCTTGGTCGAAACGTCGATTTGTATGTGCTATTTTGTGTGTTATTAAGTATTAGCAAAGCTTTATTACCCTATTCCTGGATCTACATTCAGGCTACGGCCATAAAGTCATGCTTCTCTGACTATCTTTCTCTTGAGAACCGCTGCATATATAAATTTGGCACTCTTTAAGTTGTCGAGATCATTTAGTGGCTGTTTCATTGATAATTTCAAGTTGTTCCATGATTTTTTTTGTTTTGCTTCACATACATGTAGCCATTTTTGTATATTTCTTGTCCGTATTGTTTCACTTCCTACCCAGTTACTACTCTTTCTGTTCATTTCCACATGACATTTAATTCGGCCATTTTAACGTCTATAGTGTCGTTCTTACTTGCAGTTTTCTGTTGTGTATATTGTCTTCATAAAGACCATTTGATAGAAAAGTCGATTTGTGTGTGTTATTATGTGTGCCTCCAGTGATTAGAAAAATGTTTCTGGCGTTGCATGAAAATAAATGTGTATTCTTTAACTTCGATCTCCCAATATGCCTCAAACGAATCTCTATCCACGGATACAGCTGACTCATATTTTTCTATTCATGCTTATTGAGTCGCTGAGTATTTAGACATGAGTTGTAATTTCTGTGCATCATTATTAACTCTTTGATCTGTGACTTCCTTTTTATCTGGTTTACGGGAACGTTTACCCACTCAGTTCACTATATAGCAGCCTCTTTGGGAGATGTTCTTCTAGCATGCAGACGAGTAACCGATCTAACGTAGTTAAGACCTGGTCAACACGGCGTAGATACTTTCCTTCTTCAGATTTTTCTATTATATCCGAGATGTATTCCTGCCATCACACACCAAGAAGCTTTCTCCAACACTGAAGGTGAAAATAATTATGCTATCTTGCATGTCAGTTTATACAGTTCATGATTCAGCTGTATATAGCAGCGAAAGCAAAAAGACTGCATAGTAGAACAGCAATTTCGCTTCCATGCTAAGACCCACGTATAAACTGACGCGTTCCCATAACGTCCACCAATATATGCAGGGTATCATCCTAGTAGATTTTTGGTTGTATTTGACAAAGTATTGCCGATATACATAGATATGTTTGTGTGACAGAGATACTTTACCTTTATCGGTAATGGAGGGTTCGGTATGATGCTTGTTAAGTGCATTGCGGTCAATGTTCCCTCTAAGTTGTGAGGTGTGTGTTAGAAGATACCGCTCAAGAAATGCACCACCCGCGCACATATATTAATAATCTATAAGCCCATAACCCTTCAGGGTCGTAGGGGTACCACATTGAATGCCTCAGCACACAGTCCTCCAGCGAATTATATCCTCAGCGATGCGGATGAGTGTGGAAATATCTTGCCCTGTCCATTCCTTTTTGTTTTCTGTTCATGCCTTTATTTTCTCTCCTCTGCTTCTTCCACTCTCGACAGTTCTCTGCCGTATTGTTTTTTCAAGGAATCGTGCCTGCATGTATGTCCGAACCATGCTAGTTTTCGTCGTTTCACTATTGAAAGCTATGGCTCCTGAACACCTGCACACATCTCTACTTTATTTCTTACGTACACATTGGTCTTATGTTCCCTATAGGAAATTCGTAGAATTCGTCTGTAGCATTTGTACTCGAAAGCCTGTAATCTTCTCTCCATGTCCCCTGTGAGTGTCCAACTTTCACAACCATACAACACAACAGAAAGCACCAGCGACTTATACAGTTTGATTTTCACTCCAACACTGATGTCGCTTTTCCAAATTACAGTTAGCCGCGCACATAAAGCACTATGGAAAGACCGTTCGTTTATTAGGTAGCAGATGACCAAAATGAAATATTCACCGCTCTAAAAACATGAGATGTGCTCGAAAGAGAAAATAGATTTTAGGGAATATTGACTACAAATTTGAACTGAAGGTGAAACTGAATCAGTGCATGCGGTAGAAGAGAGGTCCACAATTTCCTTCTTGTCATACATATTGTTAGCGATGAGCTCACAGTAGTCCGCAAACAAGAGACCGTGAAAACAATGTCCCCTGAATTATCTTTAACTTCAGTATACGAAGATTGAACAGTCCACAATGAGTACGGAAGTGAAAGTCGATTCCTGTACTGTTATTCCAAAAAGCGTCAACTAGCATGGTAGAGTACACCATGGCAGGGAGTGACGAAGAAATCACTGTTCAACACTGTTGATCACAATCACTAAATCACTAAACTAGAAATGATTCTGAGAGTTGACATTTATCTTGCTGACTTGTTTTCATGCCGTCATGAAACTTGCGATCAATAACAATGAATTTATCTGGACAACTGAATTTTGACATGGGCTTCAATGGACATTGTGATTGACGGTATCGATTATATAATCAAAGAAACCTAATAATCACATAAACATAATAAGCACAGAGACCGTATAATACCAGGAACCTAGTAATCGAAGAAACCTAATAATCACATAAACATAATAAGCACAGAGACCGTATAATACCAGGAACCTAGTAATCGAAGAACCTTAATAATCGAAGAAGCCTAATAATCGAAACAAACACCTAATAATCACAGAAATAAAATAAGTACATATACTTAACAGACATGTTACCCTAATTATCACACACAACCAGCATCCACAGAAATATTACTGGTGCGCAAATAACCGGCACACTACAAATGAAACATAAATTTAGCAACTTGAATATAATTGCCAGATAGTCATTTAGTCGACTTAACCCGTATATCAGTGCAAAATTATTATCCGAAGACAAACCTGCCAAGGAAGTTAATACAAAATACACATCCTATAGCAACTGCAGTGGGTCAGCATAAGCTGCATACAAATGTACCATGGAATATCAAAGAGAAAACACAACCAAAATCAGGTGGGCGAGAGGCTGAGGGAAAGATGGCGGAAGAAACGTGCTAGTATATACATTACTTTGCCAACTCAGGAATTCTAAGGGTAGAGCTCACATATGCTTGGCAGAGGTAGAAACACGTGAAACGTTCTGTGGGGATTAAGATTGTTACAGTGATGAATAACACTTTCTTTGACTTCACGCAAATCTTTTAATATCACGAGATTCACAGAAAAAAACATAAACACACAAGTAGAAATGTGAAAAAAATACTCATTTTTATTCGCATGTTAGGGGACATTATCATTTTGCTAGTTGACATTATTATGATTATGTTAGAAGACATCATTATCATTTTGTTAGGGAACATTATCATCATGTTAGGGAACATTATCATCATGTTAGGGAATAGTATCATCATGTTAGGGAACATTATCGCCTTGTTAGGGAACATTATCGTCTTGTTAGAGGGCATCATTATCATCATGTTAGGGATCATTATCATCTTGTTAGAGAACATTATCATCTTGTTAGAGAACATTATCATCATGTAAGGGAACATTATCATCATGTTAGGGACCATTATCATCATATTAGAGAACATTATCATCATGTTAGGGACCATTATCATCATGTTAGGGACCATTATCATCATGTTAGAGAACATTATCATCATGTTAGGGAATAGCATCATCATGTTAGGGAACATTATCATCATGTAAGGGAACATTATCGTCTTGTTAGAGGACATCATTATCATCATGTTAGGGAACAGTATCATCTTGTTAGGGAACATTATCATCTTGTTAGGGAACATTATCATTTTGTTAGGGAACATTATCATCTTGTTAGGGAACATTATCGTCTTGTTAGGGAACATTATCATCTTGTTAGGGAACATTATCATTTTGTTAGGGAACATTATCATTTTGTTAGGGAACATTATCATTTTGTTAGGGAACATTATCATCTTGTTAGGGAACATTATCATCTTGTTAGGGAACATTATCATCATGTTAGGGAATAGTATCATCATGTTAGGGAACATTATCATCTTGTTAGGGAACATTATCATCTTGTTAGGGAACATTATCATCTTGTTAGGGAACATTATCATCATGTAAGGAACATTATCGCCTTGTTAGAGGACATCATTATCATTATGTTAGGGAACATTATCATCATGTAAGGGAACATTATCGCCTTGTTAGAGGACATCATTATCATCATGTTAGGGAACATTATCATCATGTTAGGGAACATTATCATCATGTTAGGGAACATTATCATCATGCTAGGGAACATTATCATCATGTCAGGGAACATTATCATCATGTTAGGGAACATTATCATCTTGTTGGGGAACATTATCATCTTGTCAAGTGACATCATTATCATGTTAGAGAACATTATCATTATATCATGATCATTTTCAAACTACTGTCATGGACCAAACATACATAGACAACACTCAGCAAAAACACATACACACATCAGCACAGAAATGGGTCCGCTGCAATGTACATACATATGTAACAGTAACATTGTCTGCACTTATGTGTGACTGAAACAACTTGTTACCGAAAAAATATAGTTGACTGTCTGCCCTGGACAGACTAGTGTGACAAAAGGAAGATCTGCAGTGTCACAATAATTTGCGACGTAAGAAAATGCCTTTTAGGACTTACTGGAATACTGGTGCTGTAACCAGTTCTAAATCTGTGTAATACTGCTCGACATCAATCAGTTAACCAAAGCACTCTTTCACAAGAATATGAGGAGGTTTATTTACACAAGTTAAAATACATCAATTAATAGCATCATACTCATGAGAGAGGCAAATAAACACAAGGCACAAGTCCCAATCTAGTCTTATTCGAGTCCGTCCTCAACTCTGCAGACTAATCCTAAATTATCTGCAACTGGGTAATAATATAATCATCTCAGATTGCAAATTACGCTAACACATCCAGGAATTGCCTCACTGGGGTTATAAGATAAGTTTTAGAGAGTATACACCGACTAACTATCTGACTCTTCGTCTTTCCTGGGAGACCGAAGACTCTGACTGTTGCCCTTACTAACTAGGACTTGCCTCTCCTGGGAGACAAGTACTGACTGTGCAAGACAAGCCTGATAGAGACTGACCGTAACCCGGGAACTGACTCCGGAGACTACTTCCTCAGGAATCAAAATGCGACCGCCCTACTCGGCAGTCGATAATGCAATCAGAAATTGATCCTTCTGGTTAATGATTCTGGTTAACAATAAACCCACGTTGCCTCAGCCCAACCAGAACGCTTCTACCTGGAATGATTCCCGTCTGTCTATTATCTGGCATGTTCTTAGATTAACAAACGTTGCACTTGATCATAGCTTGACACGTTCCTATAAAAACACACGTTTGTGTTTTATCGTCGCTTGACACGTCCTTAGAATAAACACACCTTCGCATTGTGTGTCAGCGATGTCCGTGGTGACAACATTTACCCAAGAGATGCAATGTGTGGCATTTCACGCCGTCAATATCTCGCTATATGTGAAGGGTTCTCGCTTCTTACTGTGAAGCCCCCTTCCTGTGAAGGGTTCCGCAACTAGATACTATCACACATACACCAGCACAGTAGTGGGTCCGCTGCAATGTACATACATACACCAGCACAGTAGTGGGTCCGCTGCAATGTACATACATACACCAACACAGTAGTGGGTCCGCTGCAATGTACATACATACACCAGCACAGTAGTGGATCCGCTGCAATGTACATACATACACCAGCACAGTAGTGGGTCCGCTGCAATGTACATACATACACCAACACAGTAGTGGGTCTGCTGCAAAGTACATACATACACCAGCACAGTAGTTGGTCCGCTGCAATGTACATACATACACCAGCACAGTAGTGGGTCCGCTGCAATGTTTTATAGTGTTATGAGTTTTAGTAAGAATTTGTGTGTATATAATGGGCTGGTTAAATTATTTACTGACAAGGTACTACAGTTTACCTTATCAATGTATGAACTATCATTAGTTTATTAACGTGCAGAACTAGTATAAATTTCAGTTAACACTACATCTCAGATAGGATGTTAGACATGTATGAAACATTTCATCATTGACGGTAGAAGATTAAACATGGAACCCACACATCATCATTTAAGATAGAACGTTAAATGCATGATCCATACATCCTCATTGAAAAGAGGAAGTTAAACACGTGACCCCCACTTCATCATTGAAGATAGAAACTCAAATGCATGACCCACACATCATCATTGAAGAGAGGAAGCTAAACACGTGACCCACACATCATCATTGAAGAGAGGAAGAGAAACACGTGACCCACACATCAAATTTAAGATAGAAAATGTAGCACGTGACCCAAACATTGTCATTGAAGATAGGAAGTGAAACACGTGACCTACACACAATGTTTGGAAATAAGAGGTTAGTAACGTGACATATACATAATTATTGGAAATAAGAGGCAAGCCACGTGACCTACACATCGCTATTGAAATTAGGAGGTTAAACACGTGACTTACACATAAACATTAGAGATAGAAGGTAAGACACGTGACATACACACACAATATTTGGAGATACGAGGTTAGTCACGTGCCATATTCATACTATTTAGAGATACAAGGTTAGTCACGTGACTTATTCGCAATCATTGAAGGTATAAAAATAATTGGGTACATTTTATTTATTACACATTTTATAATTCACCATCTTCCAAAACATGTATATGGTGTTAATATGGTATTACTATTAGCTGGATATTAATTTAAATGAAGAATTAACAATTGTGCATACCACTTTTTATGAATATTGAACACGTGAATAAGCCGCTCTGTATGGATATTGAATACACGCATATACCACTCTTTATGAATATTGAACCCACCGATATGCCACTCAGTATTAATATTGAACACACGGATTTACCATTCTGTATGAATATTGGGAGCCGCGTTAGCGCAGTGGTTAGCGCACTGGCTTCGCATATGAATGGTCCTAGGTTCATTCCCCAGTTGAGTGGGAAATATTTTTAAGATCGCAACGGCTCCAGGGTCGACCAAGCCTTAAATGGGTACCGGATTAATCCGGGAAGTAAAGACTGCGAGGGAGAGGAGATGGCTACCACCCTTATTTGCAGAGCCTCTGAAATGTGAGATCGCTAACATTTCACACCCCTAACGCATTAATAAATGCTATGGATTACTTTAATTTTACTTTATGAATATTAAATATACGGATATAACACTCACTCTGTATGAATATTGAACACACGGATATACCACTCTGAAAATTTAACACACTTCTATAGCACAGGTTTAATCAGAAGTAAACCTGAACAAGAGAAGAACTAGTCACTGCACAGTATGTATTCCCTGAGTCTCCATGTAGAAAAGTACAAGAGCATGCCAGGATATCCAATGAAGGCCAGATTCAGTGACGTAGTCAGTGGAAGGCTTAAGAGAAGCAGTTTTATTTATCGACCCAAAAATCTAAATAAAGAATATAAGGAAGAACTACCAGACATAACAAGAGAGATAACACCAACACTTTTCCCTGTTCAGTGGGAGCAGTATGAAGATCTCACTATCAGAACCACCATAAACAACAAGCACACTATGATATGACTGAATACTCTCAAAAAGAAAACAATAATATCCAACATGGTTGAAGCATATATCACAGAGAAGCGTGGATACAAGTATATACCGATTAATCAGCAACCAGAGTAGTGAAGAAAAGAAGTGCTGGAGTGTTCATAAAATATCTAGAAAAGGAAAATGAACCCACATGTTCACCAACAAGAATCATCGCTCCCATTACTCTGCAGAAGTACAGTCTCTAAATATTTCTGCAGATATAATTTAAAACATAACAAGCCAATGTCAACAGGTGGTGTTTCGTATTGATGCAAAGTCTGTCCTGCAAGTCCTTGACAGCAACAAACTCCCAGGTCCGACGGAAGCCATGCGAGAAGTGAACGTCCAAAGAAGGGTAGTGCAAACCAGGAGAGGATCTGGAGGGTAGACGGGCACCACAAACTAGGAGAGCACTTGCAACGTAAAAGGACAACACGAACTAGGAGAGGACTTGATGGGTAGACGGACACCACAAACTTGTAGATGAATTGAAAGGTAGACGAGCACCACAAACTTGGAGAAGATTTGGAGGCTAGACGGGCAGCACAAACTAGGAGAGGACTTCGATGGTAGACGGACACCACAAACTTGTAGAGCAATTGAAGGATAGACGGACACCACAAACTTGGAGAAGATTTGGAGGCTAGACGGGCACCACCGAAGCAAACGTTATGCCTACATAAAAGTTATGATGAATACTCAACAGTTTTAATTTTGACAAATTTATAATATAAATTGTTGAAGCACCATACGCAATAACAGTTAATGTTGTTTTAATTAACGGTGCTATTGGTGGATTTTTTAACCAAACACGACTCGAACAGGATACATATCACCACCAATGTTACCTAATATATTTTGGTATCAGAAACACAGCAAACGTATAGTAAAAACAAATTTACATCAATTAGAACCACTGTTGAAACACCATATCATTGACATGATCTCCAAAAGAACATTAATAAACACAGTGTTCTTGCGGACACTAAAAAACCAATGCCAGACTTGGATCCTGACAGAGAAATTAGAACAAAAACTAGCCGTATGCGAAAGGAAGAGCCTGAGAACAGCACTAGGGGTAACAAAACATGGATAGAATAAACAATGAAACTATACGAAATCTGATGAAAACATTATGATGCAAAAAAAATACATAGACACACAATAGATCAAATGGTTCGACCACCTAGTCAGGATGGAAACATCGCATTCCATCGATCGCTTTGAATAAAGATCATATGAAAAGAGAAACAGGGGAAGTCCCAGACGAAGATGGATAGATGACATCAGAGAAATATTAGAACACCAAGAATGTCCTATATATATCAAATGACATATTATTTCCAGAACATTGTCTTCGTCGTGGATACTCTGAACGCCTGTCTGTTCCGGACAAGCACGTCTCCATTGGCCAGCGATATGTGATACATTATTCGATGTCTGGTCCATCGTCTTCTTGGTCTTCCTCTTCCTATCTTGCATGGCACCCTCTAGAATCAGCCTTTCAATACCATCATATTGCTTAAAGTGTCAAAAATACTGTAGCTTCCTTCGTATAATGGTGTTTAGAAGCCACTCTTCATTTAGTTTCAGTAATTTCAGAAATTCAAAGTTCTTCTTTTTCTCTGTCTGTGATATTCGTAGGATCTTAGAAAGTCATTTCAAATGAATCTATTCTTTTGTATAGTGTTCCTGTTTGAAGTCCAAGTCTCGCACTCATATGCTGCCACTGGGAAAACACATGCTCTTAAAAGGGTTACATTAGTGTCATATTACTACTTTGCCAATCACAGCGGCATCACAGTTATCTAATAAAAGATTACTTTGGCTCCATACGACGCTTTGCGGTACACTGGATAGGACAACATGTGAAATAAAGTGTCTTAGAAAAGCTGCAATGGTTACTAAACTATATAAAATAAGAAATGAAGAAATTAGGAAAAGAGTTGGTATAATATGTATCGAACATATTGAGAGACAGCAAGTAAAATGGTTCGGTCACCTTATGAGAATGAAGCCAAACCAAATACCAATAAGAGCATATAATACAAGAATATCCGGGCGTAAAGCCAAAGGTAGACCAAGAAAACGGTGGATAGAAAACATCAAGATAACCATGAATAACATGGACTAAATGCAACCTCGGCGACAAATCTGGCCTTGAAACGACAGCTTAAGCTACCACCTCTACGCTTAACGGCAAGTGTGAATGCGATCAACAATCATTCACCTGGGGAAAGACAATAGACAATGGATAGGACAAGACAAGACAAGATATCCGAGGTATGTTAAGTCATTCGCAATTTTACTACATCAACTATTGTCCTTCATTTATGCTTTTGTATTTGTATATATGCCATGTTTGTTTTCGCGCAAATAGTAGCAATGTATTGTTATATTACATATAATTCAGTAAAGATGTACTGATGGTCAAAATAAAGTGCCCGGTACACAATTTTAATGTTTCAAACAAACAAAAAGTCTTCTTCCGTTCATTTTAATATATATATACAGAAAATATAATTTTAAAATATAAGTAGAAAGTGTTTCAGAAAGTATGAAAGTATAACAGATTTAAAATATCAGTGCAGCAATATACAATACCATATTGGAACAGCTAAAATAGCTGTAAAGTAATGTACAACAAAGTATGCCATTTAAAATACCAGTGACGCAGTACGATACCAGAGTATAAAAAAAGAAAGACATTTAACAGACGTAGCTAATTGAATTCAATGTACACGTATTTTCCAAAAAGTGTTACTTCCAGCTCAACCAAGCTGACCTTGGGCTGTCCAGAGTAGCAGACTACTTACCGACTGTGTCAGGAATATCCTCAACAGGTCAATATACAATCCCAGGGTATAATAGTTTAACAATTGTGTAGTACTAGAACACACTGGAACATAACGATTAAACAACCATTGTAGAATTATGCAGTGTAGCACTAGAACACACTGGAACATAACGATTAAAATAACAATTGTAGAATTATGCAGTGTAGCACTAGAACACACTGGAACATAACGATTAAAATAACAATTGTAGAATTATGCAGTGTAGCACTAGAACACACTGGAACATAACGATTAAAATAACAATTGTAGAATTATAAAGTGTAGCACTAGAACACACTGGAACATAACGATTAAAATAACAATTGTAGAATTATGCAGTGTAGCACTAGAACACACTGGAACATAACGATTAAAATAACAATTGTAGAATTATAAAGTGTAGCACTAGAACACACTGGAACATAACGATTAAAATAACAATTGTAGAATTATGCAGTGTAGCACTAGAACACACTGGAACATAACGATTAAAATAACAATTGTAGAATTATAAAGTGTAGCACTAGAACACACTGGAACATAACGATTAAAATAACAATTGTAGAATTATAAAGTGTAGCACTAGAACACACTGGAACATAACGATTAAAACAACAATTGTAGAATTATGCAGTGTAGCACTGGAGCATAACAATTAAACAACAATTGTTGTATTATAATGTGTAGGACTAGAGCGTACTGTAACATTACGATACATAACAATTATAGACTTATAAATTGTAGCACTAGAACGCATAGAAGCATAGAGATTAAATAGTAATTGTAGAGTTATAAATTACTACAGTATAATATTTAGAGCAAGAGTATAACAGTAAACCGCTACCGAGCAGACTCTTTATTTTGGAAACGAAATATGACACAACAGTTGCATTGGTTTCCGACTAGTATTGGCACGAGATGCACGTATATGAGAATGAGTGTCAGTACTTTAAGAATTACTAATATTCGAAGAACGTGATCGCTGTATAGATTTGGGGAAGATGGAATGAACTTGTTGTATCTGGTTTCTCTATAGGCATACATTTTTAGACAGCCTTGGTAATGTATGTTAAGTCATTCGTCCTCAGACCAACCGACCCAGGTTTTGAGTTCACTTGTTATTCGTAGTTTAAAATAGAAATGACTCCAGTGATTCACCCAGCAGCTAAGAAGTAAGGTATCAGGGATCATGCTTGTGAGAGGTCGAGGAATGGCGCCATCATTACTGAACAAGTGTGGTAGGAAACGTTAGTCATACGGTTTCTACCCCACAAATGAGTAGGCAGCTGTAAACTTATCAGAAAACGTTAGTTATACGGTTTCTACCCCACAAATGAGTAGGCAGCTGTGAACTTATCAGAAAACGTTAGTTATACGGTTTCTACCCCACAAATGAGTAGGCAGCTGTGAACTTATCAGAAAACGTTAGTTATACGGTTTCTACTCCACAAATGAGTAGGCAGCTGTGAACTTATCAGAAAACGTTAGTTATACGGTTTCTACCCCACAAATGAGTAGGCAGCTGTAAACTTTATCAGAAAACGTTAGTCATACGGTTTCTACACAAATGAGTAGGCAGCAGTAAACTGACGAGAAAACGTACGACACTGTTTCATAGCTCGGCGCACCTTTACTTTTATCTACATACGTATCTTGTCATAACATTTCTTCAGAAACTGATGAGATTACTGGTCTACACATTTTTGGCTAAACGATAGTAAAGCTGGTTATTACATGCAATAACAGTGTACTAGTCTTTTACAATAATCACTACTACAATGTATATTACTACTTATTCGCTCTGTGTTACCTAAACCTATACTTATCCGACAAGATGTGGTTAAAGACAGCAAAGATGGGTAGTGGCCAGTCCATTTAATAATTACTGTGGCTTAGTACATGAATAAACATCTTCATCCCCGAAGGCATGTTGCTGCCGCGGGACATACTTTACTTTACCTTACCCCTGACATGATTTATTTATAAACAATTTATTTATAGTTATAGCAAATAATTTATAGTTCTTCACTGTAAAAATTAATTGGTAGCATATCCTATAGGCCTACATGATGTAACCATCAATCAAGCATTTTTGGACTGATACTACTGTTGTACGTCCATACTTTGACTATTATTATAGATGCCGTACTATTAATGTTATTACATTATATATATATATATATATATATATATATATATATATATATATATATATATATATATGTGTGTGTGTGTGTGTATATATATATATATATATATGTGTGTGTGTGTGTATATATGTATATATATATATATATATATATATATATATATATATATATGTGTGTGTGTGTACCCGCTGCTGTGGATATCATTCAGCAATCTTGTTATTATTTTTATACTCAATTCAGTACCAGCTTTAATGTTTGTCAGTGGTTGTGTTATCTGAGCCTGGGGATCTAATTTTCTTCATATTTTGTATTCTCTATTAAACATCTACATTGAATAGTGATGGTCCCTCACATTGGTCATAAGTGTTTGTTTCTTATCTGCTATTGTCATCTGATAACTCTGCTGTAAACCGTAACCATCTATTTATTAGTTTCTTTTTATCCTTTTTTTATTTTAACCTTTTTTTTTCTTCTAAACAATTATTTATTATTTGCTTTGTAAAGTCTATTGGTTTCCATATTTTGTATGCATACAATGTGCGTCTTGTTTGTTATTCCTCACATTCGCCTGTGTGTTGTCGGGGCCCGAAAGGGGAGCAAAGAATAGCAACACTGTTTACCTTCCACGCATGTCGTAAAAGGCGACTAAGGAGGTTATGGGATGGAGTTGGCTGTCCCATCCCATATAGGGTCAGTGAACCAAAGCCATGCTGAGGTCGGCTGTGTCAGGCCGAAAGGCGCAGATATCGCAGCAATGATGTAAACCATGACAACGCATTCCGTTATCCGGACTACATCCTGCTAATCTGCAGGAGTTTGAGAACGAACGCAGAAGAAGAAGAAGAAGTTATTCCTCACGTTCGATATTTTCCCATTCAATATGAACATGTTGTTGAAATGACTATAAGAATGTTATTGAGATTATCATGGAAATGTTATTGGGGTGATTATCAAAATGCTACTGAGATTATTGTGAAAATGTTATTGATATGATTATAAAAATGTTATCGAAATTATTATGAAAATGTTATTGAGGTGACAAGGTGTGCAAAAATAAGGGACACTGTGACATGAAATACATGTCTTGATTCTTGATTCTCGATTCTTTATTGAAAATTGGTCTCACAGCACGTGGCACATTCCCATAATTGCTCTGCCCTCTGCTCCAGCAGCCATCCGACTCGATGGTGTTTCGAGTCTAATGCTGCCGAAACAGACGCCGACATCAGGGCACAACTCTGGCTTTTGCGACAGGTTTATTTGTTGTTCCGCCCGCCCACGCCGTGCCCATAACTAGTTAAAGCACAATGTCGGCCTATAGGAACAACATGGTAACTGTTATTGCAGGTTGCGACTACGGGATTGTATAGATGACATACCATGAAACTTCTATAAGAAGATAACCTCAATATAAAGGCATGCCATCTACTACGATTTTCTGTTGCATGGGTGGTTTGTCTAGTGAGTCATTGGTGAGACCCACAGATGCAACCGCATGCGCAAATACATGTCGTAAGAGTTGACTAAACATAGAGGCTTGGAGATTGGCAGTCCCATATATAGAAAGTATATACGAGGCAAGGTTGGATATGATTTGGAAAAGTAAGTTTAGTATTACAGTAAAGATAAATCTATTCAGATTTGTAGTGCTGAGTATACCTTTATACGGAAGTGAAAGCTGACACTCAATGGGGACACGGAGAGAATGATTCAGGAATTTTAATATACCAGCTACAGATGTTTACTAAGAATTTGTTATATAGAACATAAAACACTTGCTCAGCAGCAAATACACGCATTTTCAGGATGTAAAGAAACACTTTTAACAGTGGTGAAACTGCCTAAACTTGTTTGGTTTGGACATGGAACAAGATACAACTCGCATTCTAAAACATTTTTGGCAAGGAACGTTTGAGGGTGGAAGAAGAAGCGCCGGTAACAAAAAACCTGCCTTGATAACGTCAAGAAATAGTCTGGGCATAATTGTTCTACACTTCTTTGAATGGCTGAGGATAGAGATATTTGGAAGGTTTTTTTAACATTTGTTTTCAGTGTGGCATCCCTGCGAACATGACGAGTTATGGGTCATGATTATAATAATATTATACTATTGAATTTCAGTTACCCAGAAACCATGTTTAAGTAGACTGTCGAATCAAAGGGCGCATATATTTCTAACAATATTTAAACCGTGATACTATGTATTACTACCAAGACTACATCCTGCTAGTCTAAAGGAGTTTGAGAACGAACGCAGAAGAAAAAGATAATGACGATGACAATGAAATGGCTAGATGTGGTAGAAGCGGTAAAAAATGTATGTTTTCTGATTCTAGAGAAGATTCTTTATATGGCATCCGTGTGTATCTTTAAGATAGTATCGTCATCATCAGGAACCATGCCGGCTGACGTGGGCGATCATGGCTCTCCACAGCTCTCTATCTCTAGTATTATGTATCAGGACCGTTGTCGTTTCCCTGCAGCATCAGATTGTTAAACTGTTTAATATTTTTTCATGTTTTAGCCGTGTCTCCGTTGCCTTCGATCTAGCCTATTGTGACTTCAAGATAGTATGCTGAAACTTGTCTAAAGTATACATGACAAGAAGTGTGAATGTTATTATTGAGGGATACATGGTATCTAGTACGTGTAAGGTTGTATATATTGTATAAAGTGCAAACTACAGCCAGAAGTGTACACAAATATAATGTATAACGTTCTCTTGTATGTACGATTGAAAAGAACGGTAAAACTCTGACAAGAAGACTACGGTAAAACTCTGACAAAAAGAGTACGGTAAAACACTTTGACCTATACTAAAACTGAAAAGCTGTAGGATCACACATATCTAATACCACATGAACTGTAAATACATTACACAAATAAATGTACAATGATATATATATATATATACCATATAATATCTGCTATAGAAATAAAGATAAATAACAGGTATTGAACACGTAGAGATAAAGGTATACGAATACACGAGTTGTAGTTGAATGCACACAGTTAGGTACAGGTATGCAATCTGTGAGAGTAAGTACATGAATGTCATCTATTTATACACAATATTTATACCTTTATAGTATAGGGCCGTGGCTATGTACACACTGCACAAACATAAAGACCATATATACATATAAGCAACTATAAAAACATACAGGCAGACAAATATATATATATATATATATATATATATATATATATATATATATATATAAAACAGAGAGAAAGAAGAGAGAGTTCTGACACATTGAAAGTCATATTTTTGCGTTGCCTAGCCAATTTTACTAGCACAACGCCCAATTCTCGTTCTCTGACCTTTACAGCGTAACTTTCAATGACATTACAATAACTTTGGAGCGAATGTAGAATAACCGCGTAAATTCATGTACTGTGCCATCTGTTCTTACATCATCCCATCTTTATTACTGCACTTTCGTTGCTATTGTTATACATATTGTTGATTATTGAGATATTTCTGAGATATTGACGTTTAGTTCTCATTATCTCATGACTGATGTTCGTCTCAATAAAGCGTGTTCACTTTCAGTTCTGATTGTCATGAATAATGCGTGTCTCAAAAAGTGTCTACATTTGCATTTCTGATTGTCTCATGACTAATGTTCATCTCAATAAAGTGATTACATGGTCGGATTTAGATATGATAAGGCCCTAAGCTTTCCGGACGTGCGGCATTGGGATACAAAATGCTGCAATATATTCAAGTATAGGCCTATATGACAATTGCTCAGGAAAGTGGGGACCCTAAGCTATAGTTTGTGTAGCTTATACGTAAATCCTGCACTGAGTGCGTTCACTGTTCGTTCTAATTGTCTTATGACAAATGTTCGTCTGAATAAAGTGCGTACACTTTTAGTTCTGATTGTTTCATGACTAATGTTCGCCCTGTTAACTCGTTCTTGGGCTTCTATCTGTTCGTCTGTCGGTCATGTTTTCTTTTATCAGGTAATGCACACAGAAGAATAGTCTTGAATATACCTGTGGTTCTGTCGATATATTGATACATTTTTAGTTGGCGATCCGTGACATAATGTCTTTTAATATTCCATTATTATTTTGCACTCTTTGATACGGAATCATGGGAAGAGGTTGCCATGTTTCGTGTTACACAGAGGAGAAGATCATGAATGGTATCAAGAAAGAGCAGAAAGTGATAGCAGATATTTCAAGGGCGGCGCCTATACTAACACACCCAATAGCACACAATGATACAACTGGGCCTGTGATTCCGTGTACATTTTGTAAATGTCTATTTTTGGCTTGCAAAGGTCTTGTGAGTCACATGAATCATAGCTATTGATTGTACACTATACTCGTTATAACACAACAATAGTAGTATCGCATGGAAAACGGAAAGTTGCATACTGTACACATGCAGCCTGTACATACAACATGTACATAAAACCTATCCATACATCCTGTACATACAACCTGTACATATATCATCTACATACAACATGTACACCTGTACATACATAATGTACTTACAACCTGTACATACATCTTGTACATACACCATGTACTTACATCATGTACATACAACCTGTACATACAACATGTGCATATAACATATACACACATCCTTTACATAAAACCTGTACATATAACCTGTACACATATCCTGTATATACATCATGTACATACAATTTCCTGTACATTCATCCTGTACATACAACCTGTACATATAACTTGTACACACATCCTGTGCATACAGCATGTACATAGAACATGTACATATAACGTGTACACACAGCCTGTGCATACAGCATGTACATAGAACATGTACATATAACGTGTACACACAGCCTGTACATACAGCATGTACATAGAACATGTACATATAACGTGTACACACAGCCTGTACATACAGCATGTACATAGAACATGTACATATAACGTGTACACACAGCCTGTACATACAGCATGTACATAGAACATGTACATATAGCTTGTACACACAGCCTGTACATACAGCATGTACATAGAACATGTACATATAACTTGTACACACAGCCTGTACATACAGCATGTACATAGAACATGTACATATAACTTGTACACACAGCCTGTACATACAGCATGTACATAGAACATGTACATATAACTTGTACACACAGCCTGTACATACAGCATGTACATAGAACATGTACATATAACTTGTACACACAGCCTGTACATACAGCATGTACATAGAACATGTACATATAGCTTGTACACACAGCCTGTGCATACAGCATGTACATAGAACATGTACATATAACGTGTACACACAGCCTGTACATACAGCATGTACATAGAACATGTACATATAGCTTGTACACACAGCCTGTGCATACAGCATGTACATAGAACATGTACATATAACGTGTACACACAGCCTGTACATACAGCATGTACATAGAACATGTACATATAGCTTGTACACACAGCCTGTGCATACAGCATGTACATAGAACATGTACATATAACGTGTACACACAGCCTGTACATACAGACTATAACATTAGTTCCTTCACAGATCAAATATAAACGTGACTAGCACACCCTATTCAATACTATATCAACTCAGTATTTGTGGGTGTTTTTGATTTTCAAGGGAATGGAACTATGTTCAGTAGGACATCATGGAAACAAATACATATTTACTAATTACACAAAGAATAGCAATTGACTTACAAGTACATAAACATATTTTTTTTTCCAAGGAAATAGTGTAACACTGAGTTTGCTAAAATTAGAGACTGTCTATACATTATTACGACAACACATTTTGGGCTGCGTGGGGTGGGGGAGGAGGAGGGGGGTATATGCACAAGTTTAACAGTTGATGACATGTAGGTTGAGCGTTGACATACGTTGAGGAAAACATTACATTTTTATAATTTGTGTACACCATTGGGGCGTTAATGGTACCTCATTGCTCTCGGCGGACTCAGAGTTAGCAGATAACCAATATCCCAAAAGTACCTCCACGTGGTGCACCCTGGAAAAATAAGTACAGCTGCTCATGCTGCTTCTGGTCAACATTTTTAGGATTGCGTCCGTCAATGTGGAGGCTACAGACGAAATGCGAATTAATAGTAAAAGACGAGCAATATCTCCGACAAATCTGGGCCAACACATACAGCAGGTCGACACAATGCGACCCAAGACAGCCCGGCTCGAGCAGTGGAGGGACGAACACTGCAATTGCCACGAAATAGGTAGATGTCAATAGGAATAGTGAGAGTCAAAAAGATTACATTGAGTACAATGAGAGTTCAGTACATCGCCTGAAGGCAGCGCTAAGAACAAACGTTAAAAGAAAAGCTTTCTTCAAGTCGATAACAACTTCCGGTCCCTGGTGCTCCTCAAAAATGTGTGGAGACTGCGACTTGGACAAAAGCAGATGTACTGGGCCTTCTGAGGGGCAAATAACGCAGCTACGCTGTAAACCAGCAGCATAACGTACTTCACACTCCTCGGCGGAAATCACACACAAACTTTTGTGTTGGTTATCAGAACAGAATACATCGATTAAATTGCCTAAATTTCTACAAATATTTAACATTCTTACAAATATTCGGGGGGGGGGGGAGTTGAAGAGGGTAGGGGTATCTTTTGACATAAACAAGCACAGAGGGGTCCCTGAATTCTTGACAGTTGATGCAAGGGAGGTGGATGGGGGTTAAAAATAAGTGAGTAAATTTTAACATAACTTATTGATATTTCCTTTACTAATATTGCCTTGCTCAGGGCTATAGTTTCGGATTAATCCTCTCCTCTGAAATCGAACAAACTATCGGTCATACTTGAAGACTATGGGATTCAGGGGCCATTACTGGATAACATTAGAGCATTGTATCAAAATTGTAGTAGAGCAGTAAGATCTAATGAAGGGATACCCGACACTTTCAGGATAAATACTGGGGAAAGACAGGGATGTGTGTTGTCATCACTACTATTCAACATTTATATGGACAGAATCACTAACGAAGCAAGTCTAGCGATGGAAGAAGATGAAGATAACATTAAATAAACGATACCATAGCCAAAAACATCTCTGCAAAATGAATTGATATTTGCAGACGATCAGAGGTTATGAGGATGAAACACAATTACAGAGTCGTGTAAGCACACTAAACGCAGCTTGGGAAATATACAACATGAAAATTAACACATGAAAGATAGAAAATATGAAAATCAGTGGACTACCTGGCCCGTTGAACATACATATTAACAAAAACAACCTCAGACAAGTATTACAAGAATTTAAATACACGGGAAACATTTTCACTGAAGACGGTAAACTGGACATGGAAATTGAAACACGATGACAAAAAGTCAACGCAGTCTCATATTAATTGACACCATTGTTCAAAAACACATCAATTTGGCTACTAAACAATTATTGATAAACAGTATATGTATACCAAATTTGTGTTATCAATGTCAATCATGATCACTATCTAGGAGAGAAAGATAGCAACCTGTGAGATGAGATGTCTATAGAAGATCGTTGGGGTCACAAAAACAGACTGTATACGAAACCATGATATCATAAATGTTATGGGAACTGTACCAAGCATCAAATATATAGAAAGACGACAGATTACGTAGTTCAATCACCGTATCAGAATGGAACCAGATCGCATTCCAGCTCTAGCATATAAAGAATATTTGGGTATAACAGTAGAAGACGATGAATTGATACCATCAGTCATACTACAACAACATGATATTACAACAAAAAAATGCAACACATTTGACATCAGGAAGAAGACGTAGTCTCCCCACGACGCTTCCCGGTATTTGTGGCTAGAACAAGACAAGATTGAAATCGTATAGATTGTTTCACCAGAGGCTTTACTTCCCTGAAGCTATGGGGTACTCGAACCTGAAGGAAGTTGTCTCAATTCGTCTGTTATTTCTGCCAGTGGGACTTCCACAGTGAGTTGGTATCCTTTGTTGTACTAATGTAGTATTTGTGGATACATTAGAAGATATTTTGTCTCACGTTGTGAATAAAGCTGTCTGGTTTCTTATGTTGGATGGTTTGTAAGACTGGTTTTTGAATCACTGAAGATTGAGATTTTTGAATTATGGATTCTCGATTGTAGAGTATTTTAACAGCAGTGAGTATAACATTTGTCTCTGCCCTGTAATTCCTACATTTTATTCATGTGGCGAGGCATTATTCTTATGTGGTGTAGTCTGGAATCATGACGTATATTCCACGACACATACATTTGTTTTGTTATAAGTATGATTTTTTGTCGTGTTTTGACTTTATTGTCATGATTTTTATGTCATAATGAGAGAGACATATCGCTAGTAGGAAATATTTAATATCGCTCGTAGGAAACAATGAAGAGTTCTCATGAGACATCTGTAAATACCAAACATAGAGGCATATCATTCTTAAACCACATAGGAAAAATATTTAGCAGATACTAGAGAAGAGAATGCGAACATAGATAGAACCACAGTTCAACAACACGCAAATGGGTTTTCGAAAAAAAAAATCTGTACAAACAACTTCGCCCTCAAACAACTTACAGAAAGAGCCACGGAACACCAAGATTTATATTTGGCTTTGGTTGAACAAGAGAAAGCTTTTGACAGAGAGGATATAGAGTTCACATAGAATTCACATATCTATGAAGCAATATAACAACAGACGGCAAGAGCAGTAAAGAAATACACAATAGAGGTAGTAAGTAAAGTAAAGTAACCCATACAATTTATTAATGCCGTAAGGGTGTGAGATGTTAGCCGTAATGGGTACTGGATTAATCCGGGAAGTAAAGACTACGAGGGAGAGGGGATGGCTACCGCCCTCATTTGCAGAGCCACTGAAATGTGAGATAACTAACATGACACACCAATACGGCATTAATAAACGCTAACACCCCCCCCCCAGAAGACGGATGTGTCGAGCCAATTGGCGCAAATAAAACGGCGACACAACTCATTTCCATTCTCTGGGCTACATCCTGCTGGTAATCTAGTGGGACCACTGTCCTTTTACAAGAGATATCCAGTGGGAGTTTAAGAATGAATGCTGACGAAGAAAAAGAAATGCTAACTTTACATTTTTACGTGATTTTTATGTTCTTTATTTTTAAATAAAAAGTGTTTAGTTGTACCGTATTTGTACTTATACAAAATTAGTTTTCTATTCCGAGAATACATCTAGAAGTTTCATACGACTACGTGGGTGCAAGAGGGATATGTATTTTACTCCATATCACAACTTAAGAAAATTTACCAATGTATATATTCCATCATTTCAAAACTAGTTTCCGTTTTACAGCAACATGCTGCTGAATGAAGATCAGATTGAATCGGATTATATGAATCAGAGATCGTCGACTTCAAATTCATACAAATATTTTGTGTATACATCTGTACGTAATTTCCTGCTACCACGAGATAGGACGATGACGAACGAGGAATTGCTCAGCAAGCTGAGTAAGAACATTGTTGTTTCTCAACATTTTGCAAAGGTAACAGTTCCGAGGACCAAAACAGTTAAGAAAATCCCAGTCAATATATATATATATATATAAACTATTTTCAAGAATAGTACACTAAACGAAGCACTAAAAAATATTACTTATAAAAACATTTTCTTGAAATAAATTGCTTTGCTAATGCCTTATTTTTTACAACAACAGTGACGGACGAACAGCAACACATCCAATCGATATTTTTTTAAACTTGCACACTCCCTTTTATTATTTTTTGTGTACAGATATTCTATCCACACATTTATATAAATCTGACAATGTCAATATGCCACACAAACATTTTGAAAGCAAAACAATCCAAACTTCAGCTGGGTAGTAGCTATAGTAGCCATTCTTGATTGATTGGCAGGGTTAAACTTTTGAAAGAAGTGTTTGGTTTAATAGTAGGCATGTTTCCAAGATAAGTTTGTGTTTATCAGCAATTTCGATTAATTTTGCAAATATTCACTCTCAGATACAAATTTGAAAATATTTAAGCATTTAGAATTTACAAAATTAAAAATGTCACAAGGTGATTGCTGATTCATCGATCAATGGGTTCGTGCACTTAAAGGTAACCTATAAAACTACTAAATATTTCACTCGAACCATTATAAACAGATTGATTATTAATTTGAACCAACACCATTGCACTCTAGCAGATCCAGAGATACAGTCTTTCTCCGAAGATGTAGAAAATATGAACAATTATAGTTTCTGTTGCTGGATGATTCTATGCACTAATAAGTCTCCACACTTGATGAACATTTCTACTGGTACCACACTTAATACCAAGTTCCCCTAATCAATGTTAGAAATATAAGAAATCATTGTGTCCGTCTCCAGCATGCATTCATGAAGCAGTTTCATCACATCTCCTTTATTAACCTATCTTTTTATAGATGCAAGTCTGTTTCATCTCGTAGGCATCTTGTCAATAAATATATGTGATACCCACACCGTTGTTCAGGGGCGCAATTCAGGGGAATAATACCATTTTCAACAACGTTGACATTTATTCTATAGATGATATATAAAATATAATGCGTGCAATAGTTGATATCCCAGGAATATCAGTGGGAGGACATAACATAAATAATTTGAGATATGCTGATGACACAGGCTTTGCGAGTCGATAGAAGTATTTTTGCGTAAAAATATTTCAAGCAGCAAGCCAGTTTGCTTTTCCTTGTGCAATTCATGGTGATTTCGTTCAGAATACCAGTGATACTTCTATGGTTGGATGTGGGAAACATAAGTAGTCATTTAGCTGAGACTGAGACATGCTGGAGTAATACAGCAGTGAATACGAAAGATATTGATATGTGAGATGAAATGCTTGAGGAAAGCCGTCGGGGTCATCAGGCTCGATAGATTACGAAATGAAAATATCAGGGAAAGAATAGGTATTATACCTTGTACAGATTACATATAAAGACAGCAGATCAAGTTGTTTGGCCACATTATGAGAATGCATCACAAATTGCTCGTACAGACATATAACCACATGAGATCAGGGTACAAAGCCAGAGGAAGACCACGGAAAAGATGGAAAGAAAACGTCAGAGACATCCTGAACAGACACATATGCCGAAGGCAAAAATAGATGGTTGAGTCGTCAAAGTCAGGAGTCACTCGCTCGGATTTGTGCTGCAAATGCTGCGGAGCATAGGTATAGGATTGCAAGAACAAGCGCAAAATCGACGTTCTATGGATATATAAGGTTAATTACTCACACACATGACTAATTGAACAAGAAACACTTCAGTAAAGACAAACACGACTTGCTAAGGTGCTGATATGCATCGTCGTTGAACTAGCTAAAATCACCAGCGCAAAGAGAAAATCGACAAGCTATGAATAAAGAATCGACGAAAATAAAATACAATAATATAATAGGTCTAGACGGGATCCAAACAAATCTAGCAGGACTATAGCATAAAAGCAAAACAAAGTTTGCCACTATTATAGCACCTTCTATATTTTGCACTGATTACCTAATTCAATTGCTCTTTAAAATGTTGTATTTCTGTCTCAGTTACTTCCACATATGTCCCATTATAAAACAATTGTTCTTCAGAAGCCCTTTGTAAATTACTGTTGGATTTTCCAATGAAATCATTGAAGCTTTGGAAATATTCTTGTGTTCAGTTTGAATAGACTCATAATCTTTACAGTGAATTAAAAGATTTTCAAACTGTGACCATCTCTAATTTTATTTATCTATAATCCAGTTAAGATCTTTATCTTCAACTTACATGCACTGCTATGAATTCTTCTTCTTCTGCGTTCGTTCTCAAACTCCTGCAGATTAACAGGATGTAGTCCGGAGAACAAAATTAGTTGTGTCATGGTTTACAGCATTGCTGCGATATCTGCGCCTTACGACCTGACACATCCGACTTCAGCATGGCTTTGGGTCACTTACCCTATATGGGATGGGACAGCCAACGCCATTCCATAACCTCCTTAGTCGCCTTTTACGACATGCATGGAAGGTAAACAGTGTTGCTATTCTTTGCTCCCCTTTCGGTCCCCGGCAACACACGGGCTACTGCTATGCATGATGCAGAGTCTGATATTACAGCACTTATATGCAACACTATGCATGTTAAGGTTCCATCCACAGAGGTATAGCGGCATTTTTGTCCTGTTATTTCAATTTATCTACTATCTGTATCTGTATCTGTAGATCTTGAAAATCTTAAAGAACATCAGAAGATAACCATTCATTAGCTTTCTGAACATGAATACTAATAATTATTAAATCATTTTCTTCAGGATCTTTGTGAAGAGTGGATTTTTTTTTATTGAAAGGTAGGATGGTACACCAGGAAAGACAGTTGGATATACATTACTTTGTAAAGCAGGTTTCAATCGTGGAATTACATATTCAACCCCAAGCTTGTCTGGTTAATTTTCACGAATGAAGACGTTCAGTTGAGAGAGAATGCTTACTACATACTACACTTGATTTAGTTGATGCTCAGTCCTATCGTGCGGTGCATCTAATATACTTTTCTCAAAGCTAAACATCCGAGGGAAATATTTAGATAGTCACATAGACGTTGGTTGTATAATAGTTAGACGTTCCGCTAGGAACAAAACACTTTAGAGGCACATCTGCTGCCTTTCTCCTATAATATTGTTGTGTGATATATTATTACGATAATTTAGAAGAAATTAAATATAATTTCTTAAGGATACCATAGCAAGCTAAGCTTAATCTACTAACAATATAACACACATTGCTTAAAAAGTGATGGCCTACGTCGGGACGCGTGACAGATTTAGCCAACAGGTCTTGATTTACTACTGTCACGCAAATAACTATAATATTATTTATAATATCATAAACACATACCTGTCAAAATGTTTTCTAAATGCCCGATTCACTGTGGATGTTTGCACTAGTAACCTTTCAGTACCCGCATTGGCCACTTATCAATATATTGGTTGACCCTTCTTGCAACCGATCTTCTGTCAATGTTTGATATCAAGTATAGTATACAGTGTCTTCTCAGAAAGTAATCCTTTCAAATTTTACTCGGAAAAACAATCTCCAGTGTGAGCTCCCTTTATATTCTCATACAACAATCTATTATTAGATTATTCAGAAAAGGTAAGGAAACTTCTATTTATTACCAGGGGGAACACCTATTGAGTAATGTTGAACTTCGAACACTCGACAGGAAGCAAGAAAGAGTTGCGTAAACTACAATTTACCACATTGTTATAAATAAGAATTTAAACACAGAAATTGTTAGATGAAACATATTTGTTACACACAAAACACAACTGTAAACAACAAAAACACTGACAACATTATCTGAACGTCGTCCAATATTTTTCAATGCTCATATGTCGAAATGTTTCAATGCTCATATGTCGAATGTTTCAATGCTCATATGTCGAATGTTTCAGTGCTCATATGTCGAATGTTTCAGTGCTCATATGTCGAATGTTTCAATGCTCATATGTCGAATGTTTCAATGCTCATATGTCGAATGTTTCAGTGCTCATATGTCGAATGTTTCAATGCTCATATGTCGAATGTTTCAATGCTCATATGTCGAATGTTTCAATGCTCATATGTCGAATGTTTCAGTGCTCATATGTCGAATGTTTCAGTGCTCATATGTCGAATGTTTCAATGCTCATATGTCGAATGTTTCAATGCTCATATGTCGAATGTTTCAGTGCTCATATGTCGAATGTTTCAATGCTCATATGTCGAATGTTTCAATGCTCATATGTCGAATGTTTCAGTGCTCATATGTCGAATGTTTCAATGCTCATATGTCGAATGTTTCAGTGCTCATATGTCGAATGTTTCAGTGCTCATATGTCGAATGTTTCAATGCTCATATGTCGAATGTTTCAGTGCTCATATGTCGAATGTTTCAGTGCTCATATGTCGAATGTTTCAATGCTCATATGTCGAATGTTTCAATGCTCATATGTCGAATGTTTCAGTGCTCATATGTCCAATGTTTCAGTGCTCATATGTCGAATGTTTCAATGCTCATATGTCGAATGTCTCAATGCTCATATGTCGAATGTTTCAATGCTCATATGTCGAATGTTTCAGTGCTTATACTTTCAATGCTTATACTTTCAATGCTAATTATACGCCAACAGCCAAAACTCTGTAAGAACGAGCACAGGAACATCTGTTTATAATTTTCAAATTCACTCGGTTGTGAGACAGGGATGTGTACTATCCCCCCTATTGTTATACATAACATACATGAATGCATCTGCAAAGTAGCAAAGACAGCAGAAGGAAACAAAGTGAAGGATAACATAAATGAACTACTGTTTGGAGATGATCACGCACTTGTGTCATCATCAGAAGATCTACAAAGACAAATGGATAGATTACACCAACCATGCCATACCTTTAACATGAAGATAAATATAGAAAAGAACGAAGTAATAAAGGTAGAAAGAACAGAAAGAAACACCAATATATATATATATATTTATATACATATATATTATATATAATTATATATATATATATATATTATATATATATATATATATATAATATATATATATATATATATATATATATATATATATATATATATTGAAAACAACAGACTTAAACAAATGACATAATTCACATACCTAGGAAGCAATAAAACAACAGACGGCAGGAGCAGCATAGTAATACACAATAGATGAAGTAAAGCATACCAAGTTCTAGGGCAAATGACATCAATCTTCAGAAATAAAAATGTAGATTTAAACACCAAAGTAAAAATACTGAAATTTTTTTTATGTCAACGCTGTGCTACCACTGCCAAGCATGAACAACGACTGCACAAGATAAACGTAAACTTGTGACAGCTGAAATGGCATGCTTGCGCAGAATCCTAGGAATATCGCTAAAAGACAGGGTGAGGAATGAGGACATTTGACAAAAAACCGGCACCACCTCAATCTTGGAATATATCAAGACACAACAGATCAAATTGTTTGCACACATCAGCAGACTACCAACAGGCAGTATACCACAGCAAGCTATGCTATACAGATATAGCAAAGGCAAATCTAGAGGTCGACCGCGAAAATGATGGACCACTGAAATAGTAGAGGCGACAAACTCCACAATATACTTAGCACACAAGTGCCAGAAAGCTCTTCTACCACCTGACCCCGAAAGGTAACAAAGGGTGTCAGCGAACAGACAGATAGATATTTTCAATATTTTTCAATGCTCATAGGTCCAATATTTTTCAATTGTGAAACTTTCTATATTTTTCAATGATCTTTTGTCCAATATATTTCGATGCTGATACTTTCAATATTGTTCAATACTCACAGGTCCAATATATTTCGATGCTGATATGTTCATTATTTTCCAATGCTCATACTTCCAATGTTTCTCAATGTAATTTTCCGCTATTATTCCTATCATAAAATCAACCAACACATAAATGGTGCGCTTCATGATGTATCTATTTTCAGCTGTGCGAAATACAAACCACGCCCTATTTACTTGTGTTGTTATAGTTAGATATTAACGTATGTTGAGTCTATAGTGATTTCAACGTATGTTAAGATTGTAGTGATTTCAACATATGTTGAGATTATAATTATTTCAACGTATGTTGAGATTATAATTATTTCAACGTATGTTGAGATTATAATTATTTCAACGTATGTTGGATATTTAATTATATCGACCCATTTTGAGCTCTAAATGTTATCAACGTATGTCGACGTTGTAATATCCTTTAGAACAGGGGATCTCAAACATTTTAGATGTGAAAACCACCTACATGTAATACTTAGTTTGCGAGAACAATCTACATATAATATTTAGTGTGCGAGCTCCACCACATGTAATATTTAGTGTGCGAGCTGCGCCACATGTAATATTTAGTGTGCGAGCTCCACCACATGTAATATTCAGTGTGCGAGCTCCACCACATGTAATATTTAGTGTGCGAGCTCCACCACATGTAATATTTAGTGTGCGAGCTCCACCACATGTAATATTTAGTGTGCGAGCTCCACCACATGTAATATTTAGTGTGCGAGCTCCACCACATGTAATATTCAGTGTGCGAGCTCCACCACATGTAATATTTAGTGTGCGAGCTCCACCACATGTAATATTTAGTGTGCGAGATCCACCACATGTAATATTTAGTGTGCGAGCTCCACCACATGTAATATTTAGTGTGCGAGCTCCACCACATGCAATATTTAGTGTGCGAGATCCACCACATGTAATATTTAGTATGCGAGCTGCGCCACATGTAATATTTAGTGTGCGAGCTGCGCCACATGTAATATTTAGTGTGCGAGCTGCGCCACATGTAATATTTAGTGTGCGAGCTCCCATATGTAATATTTAGTGTGCGAGCTGCGCCACATGTAAAATTCAGTGTGCGAGCTCCACCACATGTAATATTTAGTGTGCGAGCTCCACCACATGTAATATTTAGTGTGCGAGCTCCACCACATGTAATATTTAGTGTGCGAGCTCCACCACATGTAATATTTAGTGTGCGAGCTGCGCCACATGTAACATTCAGTGTGAGAGCTGCGCCACATGTAATATTTAGTGTGAGAACTAAACCACATGTAATATTTAGTGTGAGAGCTCCACCACATGTAATATTTAGTGTGCGAGCTCCACCACATGTAATATTTAGTGTGAGAGCTCCACCACATGTAATATTCAGTGTGAGAGCTCCACCACATGTAATATTTAATGTGAGAGTTCCACCACATGTAATATTTAGTGTGAGAGCTCAACCACATGTAAAATTCAGTGTGCGAGCTCCACCACATGTAATATTTAGTGTGAGAGCTCCACCACATGTAATATTTAGTGTGAGAGCTCCACCACATGTATTATTCAGTGTGCGAGCTCCACCACATGTAATATTTAGTGTGCGAGCTCCACCACATGTAATATTCAGTGTGCGAGCTCCACCACATGTAATATTTAGTGTGCGAGCTCCACCACATGTAATATTTAGTGTGCGAGCTTCACCACATGTAATATTTAGTGTGCGAGCTCCACCACATGTACTATTTAGTGTGCGAGCTCCACCACATGTAATATTTAGTGTGAGAGCTCCACCACATGTAATATTTAGTGTGCGAGCTCCACCACATGTAATATTTAGTGTGCGAGCTCCACCACGTGTAATATTTAGTGTGCGAGCTGCGCCACATGTAATATTTAGTGTGCGAGCTACACCACATGTAATATTTAGTGTGCGAGCTGCGCCACATGTAATATTTAGTGTGCGAGCTCCACCACATGTAATATTTAGTGTGCGAGCTCCACCACATGTAATATTTAGTGTGCGAGCTCCACCACATGTAATATTTAGTGTGCGAGCTCCACCACATGTAATATTTAGTGTGCGAGATCCACCACATGTACTATTTATTGTGCGAACTCCACCACATGTAATATTTAGTGTGCGAGCTCCACCACATGTAATATTTAGTGTGCGAGCTCCACCACATGTAATATTTAGTGTGCGAGCTGCGCCACATGTAATATTTAGTGTGCGAGCTACACCACATGTAATATTTAGTGTGCGAGCTGCGCCACATGTAATATTTAGTGTGCGAGCTCCACCACATGTAATATTTAGTGTGCGAGCTGCGCCACATGTAATATTTAGTGTGCGAGCTGCGCCACATGTAATATTTAGTGTGCGAGCTGCGCCACATGTAATATTTAGTGTGCGAGCTACACCACATGTAATATTTAGTGTGCTAGCTGCGCCACATGTAATATTTAGTGTGCGAGCTCCACCACATGTAATATGTAGTTTGCGAGCTCCACCGCATGTAATATTTAGTGTGAGAGCTCCACCGCATGTAATATTTAGTGTGAGAGCTCTACCACATGTAATATTTAGTGTGAGAGCTCCACCACATGTAATATTTAGTGTGCGAGCTCCACCACATATAATATTTAGTGTGCGAGCTCCACCACATGTAATAGTTAGTGTGCGAGCTCCACCAAATGTAATATTTAGTGTGAGAGCTCCACCACATGTAATATTTAGTGTGCGAGCTCCACCACATGTAATATTTAGTGTGCGAGCTCCACCACATGTAATATTTAGTGTGAGAGCTCCACCACATGTAATATTTAGTGTGCGAGCTTCACCACCTGTAATATTTAGTGTCAGAGCTCCACCATATGTAATATTTAGTGTGCGAACTCCACCACATGTAATATTTAGTGTGAGAGCTGCACCACATGTAATATTTAGTGTGCGATCTCCACCACATATAATATTTAGAGTGAGAGCTCCACCACATGTAATATTTAGTGTGCGAGCTGCGCCACATGTAATATTTAGTATGAGAGCTCCACCACATGTAATATTTAGTGTGAGACCTCCACCACATGTAATATTTAATGTGAGAGCTCCACCACATGTAATATTTAGTGTGCGAGCTGCGCCACATGTAATATTTAGTGTGAGAGCTTCACCACATGTAATATTTAGCGTGAGAGCTCCACTACATGTAATATTTAGTGTGCGAGCTGCGCCACATGTAATATTTAGTGTGAGAGCTCCACCACATGTAATATTTAGTGTGCAAGCTCCACCACATGTAATATTCAGTGTGCGAGCTGCGCCACATGAAACATTCAGTGTGAGAGCTGCGCCACATGTAATATTTAGTGTGAGAACTAAACCACATGTAATATTTAGTGTGAGAGCTCCTCCACATGTAATATTTAGTGTGCGAGCTCCACCACATGTAATATTTAGTGTGAGAGCTCCACCACATGTAATATTCAGTGTGAGAGCTCCACCACATGTAATATTTAATGTGAGAGCTCCACCACATGTAATATTTAGTGTGAGAGCTCCACCACATGTAATATTCAGTGTGCGAGCTCCACCACATGTAATATTTAGTGTGAGAGACCCACCACATGTAATATTTAGTGTGAGAGCTCCACCACATGTATTATTCAGTGTGCGAGCTCCACACCATGTAATATTCAGTGTGCGAGCTCCACCACATGTAATATTCAGTGTGCGAGCTCCATCACATGTAATATTTAGTGTGCGAGCTCCACCACATGTAATATTTAGTGTGCGAGCTCCACCACATGTAATATTTAGTGTGCGAGCTCAACCACATCTAATATTTAGTGTGCGAGCTCCACCACATGTAATATTTAGTGTGCGAGCTCCACCACATGTAATATTTAGTGTGCGAGCTCCACAACATGTAATATTTAGTGTGCGAGCTCCACCACATGTAATATTTAGTGTGCGAGCTCCACCACATGTAATATTTAGTGTGAGAAATCCACCACATGTAATATTTAGTGTGCGAGCTCCACCACATGTAATATTTAGTGTGCGAGTTCCACCACATGTAATATTTAGTGTGCGAGCTGCGCCACATGTAATATTTAGTGTGCGAGCTACACCACATGTAATATTTAGTGTGCGAGCTCCACCACATGTACTATTTAGTGTGCGAGCTCCACCACATGTAATATTTAGTGTGCGAGCTCCACCACATGTAATATTTAGTGTGCGAGCTCCACCACATGTAATATTTAGTGTGCGAGCTGCGCCACATGTAATATTTAGTGTGCGAGCTACACCACATGTAATATTTAGTGTGCGAGCTGCGCCACATGTAATATTTAGTGTGCGAGCTCCACCACATGTAATATTTAGTGTGCGAGCTCCACCACATGTAATATTTAGTGTGCGAGCTCCAACAAATGTAATATTTAGTGTGCGAGCTCCACCACATGTAATATTTAGTGTGCGAGCTCCACCACATGTACTATTTAGTGTGCGAACTCCACCACATGTAATATTTAGTGTGCGAGCTCCACCACATGTAATATTTAGTGTGCGAGTTCCACCACATGTAATATTTAGTGTGCGAGCTGCGCCACATGTAATATTTAGTGTGCGAGCTACACCACATGTAATATTTAGTGTGCGAGCTCCACCACATGTAATATGTAGTGTGCGAGCTCCACCACATGTACTATTTAGTGTGCGAGCTCCACCACATGTAATATTTAGTGTGCGAGCTCCACCACATGTAATATTCAGTGTGCGAGCTCCACCACATGTAATATTTAGTGTGCGAGCTGCGCCACATGTAATATTTAGTGTGCGAGCTACACCACATGTAATATTTAGTGTGCGAGCTGCGCCACATGTAATATTTAGTGTGCGAGCTCCACCACATGTAATATTTAGTGTGCGAGCTGCGCCACATGTAACATTCAGTGTGCGAGCTCCACCACATGTAATATGTAGTTTGCGAGCTCCACCGCATGTAATATTTAGTGTGAGAGCTCCACCGCGTGTAATATTTAGTGTTAGAGCTCCACCACATGTAATATTTAGTGTGAGAGCTCCACTACATGTAATATTTAGTGTGCGAGCTCCACGACATGTAATATTTAGTGTGCGAGCTCCACCACATGTAATAGTTAGTGTGCGAGCTCCACCAAATGTAATATTTAGTGTGAGAGCTCCACCACATGTAATATTTAGTGTGCGAGCTCCACCACATGTAATATTTAGTGTGCGAGCTCCACCACATGTAATATTTAGTGTGAGAGCTCCACCACATGTAATATTTAGTGTGCGAGCTCCACCACATGTAATATTTAATGTCAGAGCTCCACCATATGTAATATTTAGTGTGCGAACTCCACCACATGTAATATTTAGTGTGAGAGCTCCACCACATGTAATATTTAGTGTGCGATCCCCACCACATGTAATATTTAGTGTGAGAGCTCCACCACATGTAATATTTAGTGTGCGAGCTGCGCCACATGTAATATTTAGTATGAGAGCTCCACCACATGTAATATTTAGTGTGAGAGCTCCACCACATGTAATATTTAATGTGAGAGCTCCACCACATGTAATATTTAGTGTGCGAGCTGCGCCACATGTAATATTTAGTGTGAGAGCTTCACCACATGTAATATTTAGTTTGAGAGCTCCACTACATGTAATATTTAGTGTGCGAGCTGCGCCACATGTAATATTTAGTGTGAGAGCTCCACCACATGTAATATTTAGTGTGCGAACTGCGCCACATGTAATATTTAGTGTGAGAGCTCCACAACATGTAATATTTAGTGTGCGAACTGCGCCACATGTAATATTTAGTGTGAGAGCTCCACCACATGTAATATTTAGTGTGCGAGCTGCGCCACATGTAATATTTATTGTGAGAGCTCCACCACATGTAATATTTAGTGTGCGAGCTGCGCCACTTGTAATATTTAGTGTGCGAGCTGCGCCACATGTAATATTTAGTGTGCGAGCTGCGCCACATGTAATATTTAGTGTGCGAGCTGCGCCACATGTAATATTTAGTGTGCGAGCTGCGCCACATGTAATATTTAGTGTGCGAGCTGCGCCACATGTAATATTTAGTGTGAGAGCTCCACCACATGTAATATTTAGTGTGCGAGCTGCGTACATGTAATATTTAGTGTGAGAGCTCCACCACATGTAATATTTAGTGTGCGAGCTGCGCCAAATGTAATATTTAGTGTGAGAGCTCCACCACATGTAATATTTATTGTGTGAGCTGCGCCACATGTAATATTTAGTGTGCGAGCTGCGCCACATGTAATATTTAGTGTGCGAGCTGCGCCACATGTAATATTTAGTGTGCGAGCTGCGCCACATGTAATATTTAGTATGCGAGCTGCGCCCCATGTAATATTTAGTGTGCGAGCTGCGCCCCATGTAATATTCAGTGCTAGAAATACCTGATTTTAATTTTGAGTGTGGGATCACGGACTACATGTAATATTGAGTTTGTGGGTGCAGCCTCCATGTTTATTGAATGTGTAAACACCATCTACATAATAATATTTAGTGTGCGAGCACCGCTTACAAGTAAGATTGAGTGTACGAGCACCGCCTACATATAATATTGAGCCGCGATCACCGCCTACGGGCAAACATGTAACACTTGAGTGTGGGGGCAACATAAAATATAATAGAAAAGAAACGTATATTTATATCTTTGATCACGTAATCATTTTCACTACACTGTACATTCTCCACCTTTCTTTGCCCAATCATCGTGTACAGTAACGCGAATTTCAGTATGAACAACAAAATTTGAATTTCAAATGGAGCTCATGAACGTTAGTGCACGCAATTACCTATTAAAACTCGTAGCAGGAGCACCATATGTCAGTACGAGATCACTAAGGTGCTCGTGAACACCGGGTGAAGAACGCATACTCTGGGAAAATGCCTCTCAACATTTTGCTCGTGATTCCCTACTGAACTAAGATTATCATCGAGACCCCTTACAGGGATTTGTAAGTTATTCTTACTCTCTAATCGAATATGATCATCATGGACAAGATATTCATACACATTGTACTTTTTTCATATTATTTCTCTCTCTATCTCACTCACACATACACGCACGCAAGCACACCATGCCACATACTTAAGCACACATATACATACATACATACACAAACATACATATATAAATAAAACATCGTCAAGTGTCGAATCCGAAAGGAAGGTTGGCTGCGATAGACCTACAATACCCTCTGTCTCTTGTTTTGACTTAATACGACTGTAACCTGACCATCTCGTGATGTTTCACTCCAACTTGTATCTCTGCCTACCTCTTGCTCGCCTCCCCTCAACTTTACCCTCCAGTAAGGTCTTCAACAAAGTGTCATCACTTTTAATATGTCCAAAATATTTTATTTATTTTATCTATATCTCCTGTAATAATTTCCTTCATACGAGGTATTGTTAGAACCTCTTTGTTTTCTTCTCTGTCCATGATGAACAAAGTAAATCTTTTCTATATATTCTTCTATATATCCACATTTCAATGACATCAATTCTGTCTTCCAGTGTTTCCAGTATTCATTGTCCATATTTCATACATTAGTATAGAATAGATCTATAATTTTATAGCTCATTTTTAGCTTGTTTGTAACTTGTTTAGATGACAATATTGTCCTATGCTTTATCTTAAGATATCCCATTTATTGTCTATATATGCTCCATACCTCTTAAAGGTATTTTTGCTGTAGGCCTATACTGTATATAGTTGTTTCAATGCTGATGTGCCTACCTGCGCATCTTGCTTTCTTCCACTTTCTGCCTTTTTTGGTTTGACTTCATTTTTTTAACAACACCGGATTGTGGCTAGAATTGATATCAGCTCCTGAGTAGTTAGTATTATTTACAATATTTCTAAATATGTTAATCATAATTAAACTGTCTGGTTCCTCATTCTCTCTCCTGGACATCTTCCATGTATACACATATAATCTTATATTTTCATGTTCACAGAATGCGTTGTACATCGTCGCGGTATTGTCCTCACATAATGTATTAGTTTATGCGATATATATATATATATATAATATGCGATATATAAGATTCTTCTTCTTCTTCTTCTGCGTTCGTTCTCAAACTCCTGCAGATTAGTAGGATGTTGTCCAGAGAACGGAATGCGTTGTATCATGGTTTACAGCATTGCTGCGATATCTGCGCCTTTCGACCTGAAACATCCGACTTCATCATGGCTTTGGGTAACTGACCGTATATGGGACAGCCAACTCCATCTCATAACCTCCTTAGACGCCTTTTACGACATGCGTGGAAGGTAAACAGTGTTGCTGTTCTTTGCTCCCCTGTCGGGCCCCGGCGACACACGGGTGATATAAGATTCTACTCAGGCTTTTCTTAGGCTAGTTACACGAGAGTAGCTTCACGTAGTGACGAGCAATAGAGTAATCCGAAATCCCATTACTTTCGATAGATCCCATTTTCATTGATCTGTCAGTCATGTTGTACCATGGGTCACGGACGTGAGCGCTTATGCTGATAACTTAAACAGTTTTCAACAATAACAAAAATTATCAAAGCTACAATTTTCCCGTTAGCGAGGTGGAGATTTCGGAGTTAAGAGAGATTTTGAGTGGCTTGTGTGATAATGGCAACATTAGCGTGATGTCGCACGTCATGTCTAGGGTGGGTTTTAAATTTATACTTCAACAAAATAAAACCCATGCCTTAAACAGAATTGAACCCTGGACCTCGCGGATGTAAGACCAAAGCTGTAACCTCACGACCTTGCACCACAGTACGACTGACGTTAATCCAACCAGCAACGAAAAGAACAATTGGCTCTTGTGAGAATCGTGAGAATTCTGCAGGAAATAAATTTGTGTAAAGCGGAGGTGTTGTTTGGCGAGTATCCCCTTATGCGGATACAGACGCATAACTGAATTTGATTCGCGAGCAAGTGGAGAAACCACGTCAAGATATATGAGGTGTGCCAGCATGCAGGTAAACTTTTCATGCATCTGACATACTGCAGAGTTAACATCGTACAGGTGTGTGTTGCTGGGTACAGGAAGTTGTGAAGCTACTTGCAACTAACACACTGGTGTGGATGAAGTTGTATGTTACACAAATGACGAGTACAGAAATGTGACTTTGTTTGGCAACGTTCCCGACACACAGTCGGCATCAATTGTTATTTGTTTATTTTAAACGCAGTTGCAGTTGTTAAGTCCGAGATCTTTCATTAACTCTTTTATTTTATCATAATATAGTTCCAGCTCTATGGCAGAGACGTACACAGCGCGTTATGCAAGTATATTTCTGCACTACACGAGTATACTACGACAATCAATACAAGTTAACTGCGTGAAACGTAACAACAATTAGACTTACGTAAAACACAAGTTTATATTCCGTTTCAATGGGACACCACAGACTATATTTATACCTAGTGGGTAATGATGGGTAATGATGGTAATAATTGTTTGTGTCTTGATAAAGACCTTTTGGTTGAAACGTTGAATGTGATTTGTGTATTGTAATTTTCATGATTTCTTGAGTGCTCGTCATTGCCCATCATTACCCACTAGTTATAGATATAGTCTGTGGTGTCCCATTGAAACGGAATATAAACCTGTGTTTTACGTAAGTCTAATTACACGAGTATACTAGTGCATCATCAAGTAATTTATTTCACCAGACGAGTATATTAATGCACAATACGAGTATATTAGTTTTCAGCAGACGAGTATATTAGTTTTCAGCAGACGAGTATATCAATTCACCAGACGAGTATATTAGTGCACCAAACGAGTATATTAGTGCATCATACGAGTATATTAGTGCATCATACGAGTATACCAGTACACCTTAACGATATATTAATGCACCATGCGAGTATATTAGTACGTCATTCGAGTATATTAGTGCATCATATAAGTATATTAGTACATATTTCAAGTATATTAATGCACCGTACCAGTATATTAATACACCATATGAGTATATTAGTGCATATTTCATGTACATTAATAAAGTACTAATTCAGGCAGAAAAGTTTCAGTGTATGCCAAGTCATCCAATGAAGGAAAGATTCCAAAATCTAGCAATGGGACGACTGAAAAGAAGCAGCTTTATCCATCAAGCTAAACGACTCCGCAGACAACTTACAGACCTACCTGAAGTTGACAGCCCCTTAAGGCCTGTACCAGAACAAACCCCGTGGAGTGAAAGACATGGAATGCCAATATATATTCAGACCCATGTGAAAGGAATACTAAGCGTGGACGAACAGAACAGTGTGCAGCGAAGGACAGTCACCCTCAGTTTCCTGGATGAGGAATATCCACAAGATATATGGGTCAGAGTATACACAGATGGGTCAGCACAGAATGCCGTGAGGAATGGAGGTGCAGGTGTATATATAGAATATCCACACTAGCCTAGAGATACAATCAGAACACCGACAGGAAAATTCTGCAATAATTATGATGCAGAAATCCAGGCAATTAGTGTGGCAGCTAAAAAAACTGCTGAACTCCAACTCTGACCTACAGCCTGTGGTATTCCTGACAGATGCAAGGTCAGTGCTTCAAGCTCTCCAGTCTGAAAAACTAACAGACTTGAAAAAACTACTTAGCGAATTGTCTTACCAGTATAGGGTAACCATGCAGTGGATACCCTCTCACTGTGGAATACCAGGAAATGAAAAAGCAGCCAACTGGCTAAGGAAGGTGCTGCCGAAGACCAACCAGATATACCAATCACCTACCATCAGAAAAAACAGATGATCAAGTCAATAAGAAAGCCACAAACACCAACACAAGATGACTATCATATTATGAACAGACCAGAACAAGTTATAATTCTACGTCTCAGAACAGGACACAACCGACTCCGCAGTCACATGTATACAAAGTTCAAGATTGGCAACACAGCCATGTGTACATGTGGACAGGCAGCACAGAGTGCCAAACATATACTTCAAGAGTGTTCTGAGCATGAAACGCTGAGGCAGACATATTGGCCAGAGGAAACAACACTGGAATCAAAACTCTATGGGACACTGTATGAACTACAAAAGACAGTGAGTTTTATTAAGGAGACAGAATTACAGATATAGACATGTTTCAAGTGAACGAAAGAAGAAGAAGAATGTACATTAATGCACCGTACGAGTATATTAATGAGCTATACGAGTATATTAGTGCACCATTCAAGTATATTAATACACCATACGAGTATATTAGTGCATAATTCGAGTATATTAGTGCACCATACGAGTATATAAATGCACCATACGAGTATATTAGTGCACCATTCACGTATATTAATGCATCATGCGAGTATATTAGTGCATCATACGAGTATATTAGTGCACAATACGAGTATATTAGTGCATAAAACGGGTATATTAATGTATGGTAAAGAATATGTCCCATGGCATCTGCCTTCGGGAATAAAGATAACTCTTCATGTACTAAGTCGCAGAACCTATTAGGTGGGATGACCAGTTCCCTTCCTTGGTGTCTTTATCACCCCCTAACTAATGCAGCAGGTATTCATTTACAGCTGAATCGACCGGAGGAGTGCTCATGTCAAGCGAGAAATCAGGATACAGATTGATGTTCGTCGTCGTAATCGACGATGACCAAAAAACTCAACCATAATAATAATAACAATAAATAATAAAAATAATAAAAGTTAATAGTGCATTTTTAAATGGCTAATAAGTCCAATGCGCACACAAAAAGTTCTTTTACAGAATTGACAATAATAGAGGGTATCTGTGTGAGGTTGAGATGTTTTTTCTCCGAAAATTCCATGAACCAACTAGGACTGATTCACACTTTGTTCTCTTCATATTTAATTAGTACTCACGTGGATGTCAGGTAATGAAGTCCTACTGGATGACGACTGGAGGACAAAGTCGACATAACATACTCACATAAAATTTTTCATAAAAATACCAAAGTATTTTTATGTTTATATGTTATGTGTGTATCTTGAAAAAGGCATATTAGTCCGAAACGTCGACTTTGTCCTGTGTATTGTCATTTGTATGATTATATTTATGTACCATATTTATTCATGTAAACATCCGTCTGTGATGGTGTATTAGTCGTCATCCAGTAGGACTTCATTACCTGTCTCCCACGTGAGTATTATTTTCAATTATGTTCTACTAGCAGTACCACCTTCTATTGATTATGATATTTAATTAGTAAAGATAAGTAAATGATTGGGTTGAGAAATGACGCGCTGAAGTTGGTTTATAGTGTGGAAGAGTTGCTCTAATCGTCAACCACACTCTCTCCTGAGTTTTATCTTGGTCCAGTGGCAAGACAAAGTCGAGACAACTGGGAGAAAATCAGGTGCAGTGGATGGCCAGAGCGTACTATGTGTCTAACTGTGCCCTATGCTTTCCACACAGCTCTGCTGTTAGCGCCTATGTACCCGTTGAGTTACCTGCCAACTTCTTCCGAGTATTTCGCCGCAAACAGACTTTTTAAGCCTAGGTAGACAAAGCCTTTGTTAACAATGCTATGCTGGCTTATTTCTTAGCACTGTGAGTGTCCATAATAGCTACAGTGTGTCGCCCAATATCACATCAACTGTAACAGGTTGACACCGTGTAAAAATATGGCATACCATTTTGACACGGTCAGTGAACCCGCCCTAGCGGTGAGAATAGGTCACCAAATGAGATGTTTGTATTCGATTGACAATAACGAAAACAACAAGTTTCTGACACAGATTATATATTAATATACCATACGTGTATCATCATCATCATCATCATTAAGTGCCGTCTCCGCAACGAAGGTTGGCTGCAACGTATCTCTAACATCTCCTGTCTCTTGTCTTGGTGGTGCACTCTGCTAGACTGTTACCTGTCCATCGTGTAATGTTACTCTCCCACTTGTATCTCTGCCTACCTCTTGCTCGCTTCCCTTTGACTTTACCTTCAAGTAAGGTCTTCAATAAGGTGTCATATCTTTTAATGTGTCCAAAATATTTTATTTGCCTGATCTTTATTTCTCTTAGTAGTTCTTTCTTCATATTAAGTGTCTTTAGCACCTCTTTATGTGTTTTCTTCTCTTTCCATGATGTTCTCCCTATTCTTCTATATACCCACATACGAGTATATTAGTGCATAATACGAATATATTATTGCATCATTCGAGTATATTAGTGAATGATTAGTATGCATCAAGTGTACATATTATGAGATAAAACAACAGGCTATGCTGTACAGAAAATATTCTTACTAAACTATTAATTGTCATGTGACGTATTCCTTCCAGAACGTTGTCTTCCCAATGAACTCTCTGAACCTCTCTCTGTCTTGGGCGATGTGGCTTGCATTTTCTAGCGATGTATTCATATTATCTTTAATGTCGTCAGTCCATCGTCTTCTTGGTCTGCCCCTTCTCCTCTTCCCAGGTACTCTTCCCTCCATTATTTGTCTTTCTAAACAGTTATGTCTCTTTATATGACCAAACAGGCGTAGTTTTCTTTTTGTTATTGTGTTAGTAACCAACACTCTGGAATATTCAGTGTGTTTATAATATCTGAGTTTCTGATTTTATCCTTCCATGATATTCTAAGTATCTTTCTGTAGAATTTCAGCTCGAAGGCGTTGATAAACTATTAATTGGGAAGAACTAAACATCTATAGACATTGCGTTGAAAATATAATGTTGGCAAAATACGTTACACACAAATCTGATTCATAGTTTGTGGCTTGTATTTGACGCAATGAAGAAATGTCATATATGTATTAGCAGCAAGATGTAAGTCAACATTTGGATTTGATTACTTTTAAAGATTTGTATTATTTCCTTGTACTTGAATTTCTTTTAAGCTTCTGCTTGTATAAGCTATTCTAAGCTGTTCTAAGCTGTTCTTCCTGGATGTAGCATCGCTTTATAAAGTAAATGTTTTTCTACCTGGATGTACCATAGATTTCTAGATAGATAATGAAATATTACTAATTTGTGACAGAACGAAACGAATCAATTGTAAAGAGTAACATTAGATGAAGTTCTATTACATTGCAATGAATTTTTTCTTTGCATTTTTGTGTTCATTCATTAGGTGCCATGCCGGCTAGTGTAGGCGATCAGGGCTCTCCACAGCTCTCTATCTCCAGTATTATGTATTACGATTGTTGTTGTTTCCCTACCATGTCAGGATGTTAAATTGTCAAATATTTTCTCATGTTGTCGCCTTCTGTCTCTGTTGCCTTCAATCTTGCCTGTTGTGACTATGTTCACCAAACCTCCATGCCTCATATCGTGGCCAAAAAATGAAGATTGTCTTTTTCTTATATTATTGATTAAGCTCCGTTTCGCATTTGACTTTCAATGCATTCACATTAGTTTTCCTGGCAGTCCATGGTATTCTCATCATTCTTCTGTAGAGCCACATCTTCATTGTCTCTAGTTTCCCACTTTCCTGTTTGTTTATTTCCAAGACTCGCACCCACATGTTAGCATAGGAGTTATATAGCAATGCAGAGCTTTCTTCTACACCTCTAATGACAGGGTCATATTACACAATATAGTTTTAATTTTTGTGAATATTGTTTTTACCAGCCCTATTCTGCTTCTTATTTCTGTTGAACCTCTTCCATCTGCTGCAATCATTGTACCTGAATATTTGAATTGGTGTACCTGTTTAATACTATATCATTCTCTTTGATATTGCAAGTTGTGTTATTTTGTTACTTTGAAATAACCATTACTTCTGTTTTCTTGATATTTAGGTATAGGCCATTCTCTTTAGTGTCTATGACTACTACATTAATCCATTTCAGGGAGGTGTATTAGCACCTACCATATTTAGCATCTTGTTCTCTGCTATGTTGGATGATGCTTTCAGAGATCTAGACTTGGGAGTAAACATCATATATTGCACAGATGGAAAATTGTTCAAACTTCGGCGGCTTCGAGCAAAAATTAAAGTCAAATCACACACAACTAGGGATCTCCTATTTGCTGATGACTGTGCCCTAAATGCCAACTCTGAAGCTGATCTACAAAGTATTATAGATAGATTCTCCAAAGCATGTACCAACTTTGGATTTACTGTTAACACAGAAAACAGAAGTCTTGTTACAACCAGCACCTGACAAAAGATATCTGGAGCCCTGTATAAAGGTAAATGGCGTATCCCTGAAAGTTGTGAATAGATTCACATACCTAGAAAGTACGTTATCACAAGATGCCAACGTTGATGATGAAATGTATACAAGGATTTCCAAGGAAAGCAACACTTTCAGCAGATTGTACGCAAATGTGTGAAGTAGAAATGGCATTAGCCTACAGACTAAGCTGAAAGTCTACAGAGCAGTGTTACTTCCAATGCTGTTATACGCGAGTGAAACATGGACTGTGTATAGATGCCATGTGAGGAAACTCAATCACTTTCACACAGCTTGTCTCAGAAAAGTTATGAACATCAGATAGCAGACAAGATTCAAGATACCACTGTCCTTGACAGATCTGGTGTCCCCAGCATTGACACTATCCTGATACAGACACAGATTAGTTGGGCAGGTCATTTAAACATATGCCAGACTATAGCCTGTCAAATATGCTTCTCTATGGTGAGCTAGAGAAGGGTACGCGATTTCAATGTGGCCAAAAGAGCGCTACACGTACTCGTTAAAGACCTCACTGAAAGTCTTTGAAATAAAACAAGATACATGGAAAGAACCTGGACAATCCAGATTTACGTGGCGTTCTACAAGAAAAAAAGAGAGCATCATCTTTTAAAAAGAAGAGAAATGTAGCAGCTAAACAGCAGAGAGCAGCTAGAAAGTCAAGGTAGACCAAAATCCGTCTACAGTGGTCATTCCATGCCCGAACTGTCAAAGGACATTTACAGTTCGAATAGGGCTCTTTAGTCATCTACGAACTATTAGGCATGGTCGTATTCTGGTATGCCACAGTGGGATGGTATCCATTGTGGCCTACCCTTCTTTAGATGTTCACTTCTAGCATGGCTTCCTTCGGGTGTAGGAGTTTGTCGCTGTCAATGACTTGTAGAACAGACATTGTATCAGTAAGAAACACCTCCTGCTGACATTGGTTTCTTGTGTTTTAAATTATTTCTGCAGCAATCTACAGCATGTACTTCACTTCTGCAGGCAGTTGGAGCAGAAGATTCCATTTGGTGAACATGTGCATTTAATTTCTTTTTCTGGATAAATTGCTTCTCTTCAGCCTTCCGCTGGCTAGGTCACTAAATATTGCCTTCATTGGGTGTGCTGTCATCTCTTGTACTTTTCTGCTTGGATCATGGTCTTAATGTTGCGCCTGTATAGTAAAGGAGTGATGCCTGTAATTTTGTTCCATTTCATTTGTGGCATCTGTGATAAGGCAAAGTTCTTGATTTTGTACCTTGTCCAGAGCTTGTAGCTGGGAATTGGCTGCTGAAATCCATGTTGTCAATCTGTATTCTAGTACTGGTCTAATTGTACCTGTATATAACATTTTTAAAGTTCCCTCATTGCCGCCCCCCCCCCGCAAGCTTGTTCTTGGCAGTTTCCTCAGGATCGTAAGTTTCTTTCTTGACTGCCTCTATTTTCCCAATGTGAGGTCTCCATGTTAGTCATGTATCTAGTGTGGTTACCAAGTGTATCGGTTCCTCATCTATTTGGGTACTTATATTTCCAAATTTGATTTCTCCCGCTTTGTCTTTATTTGAGGGCGTAATGAGTGATGCTGAAGACTTTTCAGCATTGATCGTTACCATTTATTTCTCTGTCCATGCTGTTATATTGTCTGCAGCTTTTTGTATTTTCTTGCTGGCAATCTGTACATATTCTTCTACACACCTTACCACCAAGTCATCAGCATACATACTCCGTTAGTGTCATATGGTTACTGCACGGAATGCATCGTAAACTCACGGTATAAGGGTATTACACTGAATACGTCATCACAGCCAAGGTATCTGGATGCTGCAGTGGATGCATTAACACATTGAACAAATGAAGTACTGTATTAAATGTTACACTTATCATAACAACATTAAAAGAATAAAGAAAGTACAAATACGGGTCTCAACAACATTCAATGAATAAAGAAAGTACAAATACGGGTCTCAACAACATTCAATGAATAAAGAAAGTACAAATACGGGTCTCAACAACATTCAATGAATAAAGAAAGTACAAATACGGGTCTCAACAACATTCAATGAATAAAGAAAGTACAAATACGGGTCTCAACAACATTCAATGAATAAAGAAAGTACAAATACGGGTCTCAACAACATTCAATGAATAAAGAAAGTACAAATACGGGTCTCAACAACATTCAAAGAATAAAGAAAGTACAAATACGGGTCTCAACAACATTCAATGAATAAAGAAAGTACAAATATGGATCTCAACAACATTAAAAGAATAAAGAAAGTACAAATATGGATCTCAACAACATTAAAAGAATAAAGAAAGTACAAATATGGATCTCAACAACATTAAAAGAATAAAGAAAGTACAAATATGGATCTCAACAACATTAAAAGAATAAAGAAAGTACAAATATGGGTCTCAACAACATTAAAAGAATAAAGAAAGTACAAATATGGGTCTCAACAACATTAAAAGAATAAAGAAAGTACAAATATGGGTCTCAACAACATTAAAAGAATAAAGAAAGTACAAACATGGGTATCAACAACATTCAAGAATTACACACAACAACATCACATCGCTCCAACTGGAGATCTTTGATTTATGTTTTATGCACCTTATTCGGGGCTGAACGAGCCCCTTATTCGGGGCAGAACGAGCCCCTTATTCGGGGCAGAACGAGCCCCTTATTCGGGGCTGAACGAGCATTATAAAGTAGATACACTGTAGATGGAGAGACCTGGAATTTTACATTTCTTTGCTAGCTAGCGATTAACGTCTGCAGACAAATTCTAATAAACTTGTCATGTGAAGTCAATGCCACCCACTGATTTGTCCATAATTGATTGTCACTCATTGATTTTACTAAACTGTTCCTGTTATTATTGTGTATTTGCAGATAATTAATGTAAATGCAGAAAATGATATAGTAATATAACTGATGCATCAGTCATTCGTCATCAACGCTGAGCTTGAATTTTCTTTCTTCAAGGAAATCTATCACAGAATCCAGTGGTGCCTTCACTCCACGAGCAATCTTACGATGGAGATAAAGGCTTTGACTGCCACTGTCATGGCTGATGTCACATGATTACTCTCATGTATGCATAATTAGTGACTCAGTGAAAGTGATCCGCAAAAGAAAAGCGGAAAGTGTCTATCGTCAATGAGTGAAGTTATAACACAATCTATTACCTTTATATTCGTGCAAATACAATGGGCGTTTAAGGCTATGAGCGAGCAGATACACTGGCGAGCACGGCTACAGTGTCAATATCAATGGTGTGATCTGACATAGTTAATACGTTAAGAAAGGTACCGCGTCTCCTTACACGATTTTCAAAAGTGTGTTTCGTGGTCGTTCTCAAGACTGTGTTTTTGGTGTAAAGATTGAAAAAGCTCTTAAAGAGAAACACAATAGATATACAAAGAGATTGACAAGTCAGCATCCAGCTGGAACTGTGAATCTCTACACTATAATTGATGTACTGAGACGGGAGTCGAAGCACATATGGATGTGTCGGTGAGCGTTGATGATAATATGCAATTATAACGCATAACCATTTGTTGATATTCCTATCACATGACATTTAAAAAGGTTTAAAAGCCGTAGAAGATTGACTTCTCTGTACTCGGTTTCCCATTGTACTCCGTCACTCTCAACGAAGCGGCACGCCGTCTGCCTAGAGTACCACTCATAGCACGTAACTCCGTAGCTTCAAGTGATAATCCATAGGGATCTCCGAAAAAAATCCACCTTATAAACAAGACGACATGAGCCAGATTCGAAACCGTGACCTCTTGAACACAAGGCGAACAGCTTAACCATTACGCCAGGGAGATCCCCGATAATCATATGCCATTTTCTGGGGGGGGGGGGGGACTCCGTTATTCGTTTCATTGTTAAGGGCTAATCGCAGAGACCACCTGATTAAGCCGACTTGCTTGTGAACAGGAACATTGTAATCCCTTCTAAATTATAATTAAAGTCATTCGAGTGCCTAGTGCTTAAAGAGATTATCTCAGGAATTTCCCATTTCCCCTAGATGACCGACGATAGTTTTAGATTACCGCTGCGTTACAAAATAAACATTGGTTGCAGAAGTTCTATCAAATATATATCTGTTTGCAAATCTAGTCTCTGTCGTATGCTATTCTATCCAGAAGTGTTGCATTTATTTATTTTGTCGTGCTTCTGAAAGGTATACACAGAATTTGCGAGTTAATAGTACACCACAGTAAAGGTTACCCCATTGACACCCCTTTCTACAGTCAGCGCAAATTTCGAAATATTTATTTTCGTGAATCACTGATAACTCGAGCTCAAACTGTCCAGCTTTGTCATGTGCCGTGCCGACCAATGCGTTATCTACAATGGATCCTCACAACTCTCATGTGTTTCTTTAATATGGACCGTTGTTGACTCTCTGACACTTCACAGGCTTAAGCTAACATTTTCTTATGTTGTCGTCCTATGTTTCCCTTTATTTCAATGTAGTCATTCTTCATATCCTTCATCTTCAGCGTTCATTCTCAAACTCCTGCTGAATTCTCTTGTAGCAGGACCATTATCCTACTAGATTTCCAGCAGGATGTAGTCCAGAGAATGGAAATGCGTTGTGTCACCGTTTTATTTGCGCCAATGGCCCGACACATCCGTCTTCAGCGGATTTCTTCATATCCATAGCCTCATACTAATAACCAAATAAACGCAATAATAATAATAATAAAGTACACATTAAAGCAGTGACTTGCAAACTTGTTAGATTCACTGGTCGGAATTTTTTTTTTTACAACGGCTATGCTGGTATATAATCATGGATTCCTTTCTTTGTTCTATTTTTTTCAATTCTTTTGGAGTTCTAAAAGACGACATTGTAGTTTTTAACAAGCGCCAAACATTTCTTTGAGCCGTAACGCTTTACGAATATGAAATTCCTAGCTTCGGATATAAAGCGAAAGCTGGTGGCGAGCAACTATGTTTTCAGTTAGTAACACGGTGATGATTTGACGTAATAATTTCATCGTTATCGCTGTTTAGAATCGACATTTACATTGGCTGACATATCTTACAATCTGGCATATTCTGAGCTAAGTTGTTCGTAAATATAGTAATTTTCCTCAGCTTGTCCGGTTAAAAACGTCCTAGCAAACCAAATGTGAACCGTTGGTCACTTTGGCGACCAGTTGTGAACTGCTGGTCGTATGCTGCAATTTCAGATTTAAACAATAAGAAAAGAAAGAAAAGTTTTAAATAAAATGACAGATTTTAAAATAAAAATATGTCATTTTGTGTGATAAAAATGTCAAATGTCAAATGTCAAACTCTCCAGAAAGTTGTCTTCCCAATGAACATATTGAACCACTCCTGTCTTAGACCATGCGGCTTGCATTTTCTAACGACGTATTAATGTTATCTTTAATGTCGTCAGTCCATCGTCTTTTTTGAGCTGCCCTTTCTCCTCCTCTCAGCTGCACTGTCCACCATTATTTGTCTTTCTGAACAGTTGTGTCTCTTTATATGACCAAACTGGTGTAGTTTTCATTTTGCTATTGTGTTCGGTAACCAATACTCTGCCATCATCTATGTGTTTATAATATCTGAGTTTCTATATTTATTTTCTTCTATGATATTCAAAGTATCTTTCTGTAGCATGTCATCCCGAAGGTGTTGATCTTCTTTGCCGATGTTTTTACTTTGGGTTCATGTTTCACAGTCGTATGTTGCAATGGGAAAAATAAATGTTCTTAGCAATAGCAGTTTCTTCTCTATTCTGTTGTTTTTCCATATGTTTTTCAAATGTGTTATTTTACGATATGCCATTGTCAATCTCTTTCTTATCTCTGCCATTCAATCTCCCGCACCGTTAAAGTTTGCTCCTAAGTTCTCGAATTTATCCATATACTCTATCTTGATATTGTATATTTTGATTTTTGGATGTTGTATCTGTGACATGATTATTTTTTCACGTTGAAATATGTTTTTTGTGATTGGCTATATTTCTTTGTGTCGTTGATTTGTTGTTCTATTCTCATTTATATCATTTAAATGAAGCAATGTGCCGTATGCATAGTTCACTGATTTAAAAAAAACACCGATGTTTAAAGCGTGGTAGCGTTGTGTATATCTTCTCTCACATTCCTCATTCTAATACTGTAACAATAGTAAATACCCTATGCATTATTTCCAAATAATCAACAAATAACACACACAAATTGTAACTTTTGGATGTTGATAATTCAGAATTCACAGAAACAGTTCATGTGTACACAATAGTTCAGTTGGTTGAATATTGCATATACACCAGCATCATAACAACTGGGAGGGGATAATTCCTAAACGTACTATGTTGCCAGTCAGCTAACCATATACTGATATATAAGCTCAGTGTTTTTGTCGATCAATTATATACTGTTATATAAGCTCAAGTTGCAATCAACCATATACTGGTATATAAGCTTAGTGTTGCAATCAACCATATACTGGTATATAAGCTTAGTGTTGCAATCAACCATATACTGGTATATAAGCTTAGTGTTGCAATCAACCATATACTGGTATATAAGCTTAGTGTTGCAATCAACCATATACTGGTATATAAGTTCAAGTTGCTATCAACCATATGCTGGTAAATACGTTCAAGATGCAGTCAACCATATACTGGTATATAAGCTGAAGTTGCAATCAACCAAATACTGGTATATAATCTTAGTGTTGCAATCAACCATATACTGTTATATAAGCTCAAGTTGCAATCAACCATATAATGGTATATAAGATTAGTGTTGCAATCAACCATATACTGGTATATAAGATTAGTGTTGCAATCAACCTTATACTTGTATATAAGCTTAGTGTAGCAATCAACCATATACTTGTATATAAGCTTAGTGTAGCAATCAACCATATACTTGTATATAAGCTTAGTGTAGCAATCAACCATATACTTGTATATAAGCTTAGTGTAGCAATCAACCATATACTGGTATATAAGCTTAGTGTAGCAATCAACCATATACTTGTATATAAGCTTAGTGTAGCAATCAACCATATACTGGTATATAAGCTTAGTGTAGCAATCAACCATATACTTGTATATAAGCTTAGTGTAGCAATCAACCATATACTTGTATATAAGCTTAGTGTAGCAATCAACCATATACTGGTATATAAGCTTAGTGTAGCAATCAACCATATACTTGTATATAAGCTTAGTGTAGCAATCAACCATATACTGGTATATAAGCTTAGTGTAGCAATCAACCATATACTTGTATATAAGCTTAGTGTAGCAATCAACCATATACTGGTATATAAGCTCAGTATACCAGAATCAACCATATACTGGTATATAAGCTCAAGTTGCAATGAACCATATGCTGGTATATAAGCTCAGTGTACTAGAATCAACCATATCCTGGTATATAAGCTCAGTGTACCAGAAACAACCATATCCTGGTATATAAGCTCAGTGTACCAGAAACAACCATATACTGGTATATAAGATCAGTGTTGCAGTCATTCAGTCACATATCGGTGTATACGCTCAGTTTCAGTCAATCATATACTGGTATTTAAGCTCAGTGTTTCAGTCGGTGACCAATATACTTGTATGTAATCTCGGTGTTCCAAGCGGTTGTTGATAGTGGATTATTCCGCTTTTTCCTGATAATACACAATTTTTAATCCTGGTCATTGAATTGTTTTATCATTCTTCGAACATGTACATTGTCTCTTTCAGCACCTCCCCTTGTAGTTTTGCAAACCCTTGCTACAATAGTGCCTGTGAACTTCTGATCACTGTGCTGTTATTTACTACAACAGTGCCTGGGAATGCCTGATCACTGCGCTGTTATTTACTACAACAGTGCCTGGGAACTTTTTGTCTATGTTAATCATTTATCAATGTATAGCATAACACTCGGGCCATACACAATTATTATTACGAACTTAAGAACACACCTACGCTATTCGCTCAAACATCATTTCTAGCTTGTTTGCTGTGATCTCGTCTCTTTGAGGAGGCCTGTATATTATTATATGATTCAGTAAATCAATCTAGTGTCATGTCAACTGGCATTATCGATCATGTTTCTCCACAACTCTAAGTCTCTTGTATTATTAATATGTTTAGTTGGTGACATCTTTTTGTGCGACAGTGACAACATATACAAACATGTCTTTCTATGTCTTCTTCTGCCTATTCTCTCCTTTTTCTTTCCGGTGATTAATACATTTTCAAGTTTTGCTGAATTTTCTCATCACATGCTCAAAACATCTTGACTGCCTGATTCTTTTACTATAATTTGTCTTTTTAGTCCAGCATCTCTGAGAACTTTTGCACTAATTTTTGTGACTGTTCATCATTAATTTTTATAATTTTTCAATATTTTGATTCATTTCATATAAATCGACGTTGATATGAAACCAGACCTTAGATTTATTAAATTGTTAGTACAGCCTCGATTTCATTTGACGGTTCAAACAAAATAATCCAGAAGACCATTAATGGCCCTTAGGTTCCTCACACCTGCAATATAGCTTTACGTGGCAATGCATCGGCTTTTTTTTTTTGTAGCCAGTGACTTTTGTATGGCATGGGCAGAAGAAATATAGGATACATTTAGGTTTTGTTGAGAAGCGTGCGGTAAGTCTGTAGGAAGGAGAACTCGTTTCCAGTTAAGTCGAGGGTTAGAATTACATTCTACGATTGTCTCCCTTATTACTGTAACTTGGTTGGGAATAATGTGGGGGACTCCATAAATGACGTAAACAATAAGGGTGGGAGGAAGGGGTCTGAACAAATTTGAGTAAAATCCTGTTGACATGTGTCCAACGAATGCATTATATAAACGTTATAAATAATAGACTTGACAGGTTAGGATACTCTATCATCATGATATCCAAATGTCACCAGGAACTTATCATTTTCAGCTTAACTTTCACCTTGAGGAGTACAATAAACATCAATCAAAACGTGACACACGCGTACTTATATTATATACTGTATAGACCATCATGTCCTACGCGCAGACACCAACAGAATACACCACCAATCTCTTGAATGAATACCTACAGACAAAAGAGCCTGGGGTAGACCAAAAGAAACACTCAGAAGAACAATACTTAAAGAAAGTAAAACAACCAATATTCATACTATTCAAGAACTGCACAGAATAGCTTTGAACAGACAGAATTGGAGAGATCTGACCTCTGACCTATACGCTAACTTCAGCGCAAAAGGAATGAATGAATAACCATCAAAATATGACAGATGCCACGGTGTTAGTTAGAATTGAGACACATCTAACATTGGTTTACCATTGACGATCCTAATTATCGAAAATTTCTGTCCAGCTAGAATTCTGTAAAACGTCTAAATGATCATGTTTATGCATGCAAATAAAACACAAAAGAAAATATAAATTAACACGAAACTTTAAATGAAATGAAACTTAAAAGTGAAATCAGTCTCAACAAAAGTGCCGTAAATCAAAATCACATTTCCTCGGGGCTATACTTGTATGCTGTATTATATTAACCGGGCCGTAGGTATGTATGTTATATTCATAGGTAGGTTATACCTAAAACAAAAACTAGCATTTTCCTGGTATTTGTTGATGAATATTTGTGACAAATATTTACGGGGGAGAGGTTTGGAGGTTTGTTAGATTTTAGTGAAGTTCCTAATCCTAAATGTTATGTTCCGATTTGCTGAAGGGCGAGAGGTGGAGTTGAATCTAACAACACCCCCCCTCCCTTTTCTACGAGCATGTATATAAACATGTACATACTGTAATTCTGGGTGCATATTTTCTTTTATAATATATATAACCAAACATGAAAACTCATTCCTTGATGTCAACACTCTTGCACATGTTGTAGAAATTACACATTGTAGAACAATGCAATATTATATGTTGGAGAAATTGCACATTGTAAAACAATACTATATCATAAGCTGACCTTAGACAATACAATATCGTATGCTGACTTCAGAAATACAATATTATATGCGGATTTCAGACAATACAATATCATTTTGTCTATTGTCTGTCGCCAGATGAATGATGGTTGATCGTATCACACTTGCCGTTAAGTGTATTTATAACGGAGCTTAAGCTGTCGTTCCAAAGCCAGATGTGTCGCCGTGGTAGCATTTAGTCCATGTTTGTTCAAGACAATCTTGATGTTTTCTAACCACCGCTTTCTAGGTCTATCTTTGGAATTGCACCCAAATATTCTTTTGTTATATGCTCTTATTGGTATTTGGTGTGGGTTCATTCTCATAAGGTGACCGAACCATTTTACTTGTTGTCTTTCAATATGTTCAATACATGATATCTTCTTCTTCTTCTGCGTTCGTTCTCAAACTCCTGCAGATTATCGAGATGTAGTCCAGAGAACGTTATGCGTTGTGTCATGGTTTTCAGCATTGCTGCGATATATGCGCCTTTCGGCCTGGCACATCCGACTTCAGCATGGCTTTGGGTCACTGACCCTATATGGAATGGGACAGCCAACTCCGTCCCATAACCTCCTTAGTCGCCTTTTACGACATGCGTGGAAGGTAAACAATGTTGCTATTCTTTGCTACCCATTCAGGCCCTGGCAACACACGGGCGAATACATGATATTATACCAACTCTATTCCTAATTTATTCATTTCTTATTTTACCTAGTTTAGTAACCATTGCAGCTTTTCTCAGACACGTCATTTCACATGTAAAGATTTGTCTCTGCTGCCAGGCTGTTAAAGACCGTGTCTGACATTGGTAGCAGAGCGTTGGTATAAAAATGTATAGATATTATCTGTTATTTGATTTCAATGTTGATCTTTGGGTGAAGAAGTAATGGTGAAAGTTGGTAGGTCACTATGTTTGCTTTCTGGTACCTTGTTTCTATTTCTATGTCTGGTCTTCCATTTTCGGAAAAAATGCTGCCTAGATATTTACAATCTTTGGCTTGTTTCACTTTATTGTTACCTATTGTTATATATCCATTGGTGTTGCAGACTTATTCATAACTTCTGTTTTTTTTCGTACGTTAATTTTCATGTTGTAATTCTGACATGCTAATAGTAAATGCATTGATGTGATTTTGTACATATTTCTCATCTGTAGATTAGACTTTGATCATCGGTAAATAGTAGCTCGGTGATTTTATTTTTAAAGTTGCTCTTGGGGTTTATTTGGAATGTTTTTCTTGTTGTTGATATGAGCTTCTTTTATTATTCTGTATTGGGTTGGGGGACATCTGGCCATGTACATGTTGAAAAGTAGAGGTGAAAGCACGCAGCCTCGTCTTACTAAAGATCTAGTTTCGAAATGTTCAGTCATTTAATCTCTTTGAGCTTTGATATTTTTGATATCAGCATCAGGTGCCATGCCGGGTGGCGTAGGCGGTCATGGCTCTCCACAGCTCTCTGTCCACAGTATTATGTATCAAAGTCGTTGTTGTTTCCTTGCCGTGCCAGGTTGTCAAACTGTCTAATATTTTCTCACGTTGTCACCCTCTGTCTCTGGTGCTTTCAATCTTGCCTGTTGTGATTATGTTCTCTAAGCCTGCCTGTCTCATGAAGTGGCCAAAAAAAGAACATTGCCTTTTTCTTATATTGTTCATTAAGGTCCGTTTCGCATTTGACTCTTTCAACACCTCTACATTAGTTTTTCTGGCATTCAATGGTATTCTCAGCATTCTTCTGTAGAACCACATCTCTATTTTTTTATCTCTATTTTTGATATATCGCTTTTATATTATCTAACAGCTGTTGTCTAATGTTATACATTTCTAAGGTTTCCCATAGAATGTTTCTATCTACTCCGTCGAATGCCTTTTCCTGATCTACAAATACTGTGTTTAATCCTTGTGTGTATTCGATTGCTTTTTCACTTAGTTGTCTCAGTGTGAATAGTATATCTGTACAGCTTGCTCCTCTTCTGAAGCCAAATTGAGATGGGCACAGCTGGGGCTCTGCATTGTATCGCATTCTCTTTTCCATTATTTGTGCGTATATTTTACCTGCATAACTTAATAAGTAGATGACTTTATATGATTCACACTCTCTCTTACTACCATTATTACAATATCCTATGCTGACTTCAAATTCTATACGGACTATGCTAATGAAAGAATAGTTTTGTTGATCCAGTCCAGGTAATTCTGAATGTTAACGTATATCCCTGGTTCTCCAGGTAGAGCACATCTATTACCGTTGGACACTATTCCAAAGACAAACCAGGCTGCTGACCTAGGTGTATGTTTTACACACATCAAAGGGCTGCCAGAATCTCCCTGCAAAATATATAATGAAATCTGTTACTGATGTCGTTGTATTTGGACATATCAAACATATGCTAGAATATCCCTGAAAAACAAGCATTTTTTATGGGTTTTCTTCATGGCTATTAGTTGTAACCTCCGCCCATGTGATGCCGGGGCCCGAAAGGGGAGCAAAGAATAGCAACACTGTTTACCTTCCACGCATGTCGTAAAAGGCGACTAAGGAGGTTATGGGATGGAGTTGGCTGTCCCATCCCATATAGGATCACTGACCCAAAGCCATGCTGAAGTCGGATGTGTCAGGCCGAAAGGCGCAGATATCAGTAAACCATGACACAACGCATTCCGTTCCCCGGACTACATCCTGTTAATCTGCAGGAGTTTGAGAACGAACGCAGAAGAAGAAGAAGAAGAAATTGTATCCTCAATGTAGATGCAGTGTATAATCGTTTATCAAAACACAGTACTCGAGTATTTACAATGTCTTCACATTCACATCATACACACCTACTACATGCATTTCTCTTACTCAAGCGTGTTGGAAAAAGTTTGATGTTTAAAAACCTCTACTTTTATTAAATTAATGACAATTTCTGTGCACACTATTAATTATAATGTACCATACTTTTCTCATTCCAAGGAACAGCGTATATTCTATGTCTTATGTGAGCTATACAAAATAACAATACAAATAGACATCACGGAAATTAATGCATTTACAACATTTTCAATGATTTATTCTGGTACACAGTAAAACTACTATATTTTTTGTGTTTTCGGAAGAATGCAACCTGACTTATTACTGTTATTCTGAAGAATGTATCCTGACTTACTACTGTTATTCTGAAGAATGTATCCTGACTTACTACTGTTATTCTGAAGAATGTAACCTGACTTACTACTGTTATTCTGAAGAATGTATCCTGACTTACTACTGTTATTCTGAAGAATGTATCCTGACTTACTACTGTTATTCTGAAGAATGTATCCTGACTTCAGGGCTGGTCTTAGGCCATTGCAACCTATGCGGCCGCATTGGGCCCCGCACTTCATAGGCCCATAAATTCATATTAGAATTTATTTTATTATCCTCTTCCCTACCCAGACTGGGCCCCGCGCAATCCGTTTCGCATTGGGCCCCTCAATTGTTAGGGCCGGCCCTGCCTGACTTACTACTGTTATTCTGAAGAATGTATCCTGACTTACTACTGTTATTCGATATTTCATGATATATTTACATGACTAATAACAAATGAAACATAAAGGAAAAAATACTTGTTTATATACCAATTGTTCTATTAAAGTCAAAAATGGACAATAAATTAAAAAGTAAGATACTCACTACATGCAGGATGTTTAAGTAAAACCAGCCAATATAACAAGAATAGACGACATGATAAAGAATAGACTAAAACAAAGTTTTGAACAACACCTGTTGTCAGTTATGTCCAACAGCATAAATTGAAATAGTTCCAGTATTTAACGATAATAAACGTCCTTTTGCCTGTAGGAATAGTACGTAAAATGAACATGGAAACACAAGAGAGTAAGGAAAGAAAGACCAAGTGGATCGAATAAGTCACAGACGATTTCAACATAATATCATTTCATATAAATGATCAACACATGCCATAGACCCATCATCATCCAGATCAGCGACGACTGACAACAGATAAAAAGACATACACAAACAGCATAAGAAAGAAAAGTTCATAGATATGTGTCCAAGGATGATATATGACAATTAATGCCAAGGTATATTATTGTAACGTGTCTGTCAGATAATTGTTCATACACATATGACTCATGATATTTCAACAATCAATTAAGTTAATGTAAATTACAGTGTTATAGGGTGCAAAGGGAACGCATTGCTCTAGGCGGACCCAGGGTTAGCAGATAACCAAGATCCCAAATGTACCTCCACGCGGTGCACCCTGGAAACAGAAATACAGCAGCTCGAGCTGATTCTGGCCAAATCATTTGGGGATCGTGACCGAGACCGAGAATGTGGAGGTAGCAGATGGAAAGAGATTTGCCTGCACAAGAGACAGACAATATCTCCGACACCACCAGCATCACCACATATAGCGACACTGTCGACATACAGTGAAGCTAGTCAGTCCAGTCCGAACATTGGAGGGGCGGCCAATGTAAAATGCACGTAAAGGTAGATGCATGGCGAGAGACATAGATTTCATACAGAGTACAATGAAACAATGAAAGGGCAGAACAGCGCTAGAGGGCAGCGCGAACTGCAAATAGAAAGTGAAAAGTCCCTAGGAAAGGGGAACTACAAGCTCCGTCAGCTCGAGACGAACTTCTAGTTACCTGTGTTCCTTACAGGCAGAGACCCAGACCCATTCATTGGCGTTTGGTAAAGCAAGAAGACCTAATCCAACTCTAATGTCGAGCCTTCCTAAACCGGAAATATGCTCGCGTAGAGAAAGGGTTCCGTACTCGATGCGCTCAGGCACAAAAGGGACAACGATTTAGCCCTGGCCCAACTTTACTGTCAGGTTTTCCTACACCGGAAATACACTTGAAGAGAGAAAGGGTTCAGTACCTGATGGGCTCAGGCGCTATTGGGACGAGGACGCTCAGCTCGAGAACGCCTTGCTCTCAAACGCGTGGTGTGAGACTCGAACTTGGACAAGGGGTACACGATGTCGATGAATGACACCTCGGCTAAGAAGGCGAAAGAGCCAGGGTCCAACTCCTCTGTTGAGTTCTTCCCCTTAAGGAACCAGGCTCATGGATGAGAAACGGTTCAGTACCCAAAGGGCACAGGCACAGCACGTCCAATTACACGAGGCAAGTTCATAGACAGTGGAACACCTCGTTCGAGTCAGACGAGAGCAAAAAAGTCGTCTGGGCGTAGAGTCTCCACTACGCGTGCCTGGAGACAGATGTAGAGGCTGTCACAGACTAAGGGTAGCCCACCCGAATTGTCAAGGCATGCCGAAATCGGATGTGCTAGGCCTACAAGGCGCATAACGGTGGCACAACGTAATCACGCTCCCGGCGGAAATCGCACGGATATCCGTGATGGTTACAATGGAGCGAACGAAAAACAAACAAACAAACAGTGTTATGTTGACGGTCATGTTATTGTCTAAAAAATCATAGTAATTGCTGGTGTAAGAACACAGAAGTGACTGCAAAAATTTCAAGTTAAGAAATCGTGGTGGCATATAAGTTCACATGCAAAGAATTATGTTATTACAAGCACGGGATATTGAGATCTATCTATCTATTGGCTAAACCCATTACTGCCTTTCCGAGTCCGGGGTAGTTTTTGGAGATGGCCCTCGTGTGTGATGAGTTATATAGATATGCCGTCTATTTCTGTTGCTGTGTTATTTGGTGCATTTTTTACTGCGTCTTCAATTTCAGATTTCAAGATGCATTGTCTTCTTCTTTTGTATTTATTGTTGTAATAATTTCTCCTTCCTTTCTAACAGCTGGTTAAAGTAATTTTCCATCTTTCCATGATTTCTTGAGACCTATTTAGTATGTTGCTGTGTTCATCATTGATTATTTCTGTTGGTTCGTAATTGTCTTCTTTACTTCTCATGTTTTGTACTTTCTTGTAGAACATCTTTGGTGCATTTTCTCTATCCTTGTTAATCATTTCTCCATATTCTTTCTATGACTTAATTTTTGAAGATTTTATAATTTTTTTGGTGTTAATCTTCAAGTAATTTTCATGCGATTTGCGTGTTACCCATTATTTGCCATTTAAAAAAAAAATCTTGTTTTGCTTTCTCCGCCAAGCTGTTAATTTTAGTATCGTGTCTTTATGATTTGTATATATGTGTATGTTTTCTTCGGTTATGTTAGATATGCTATATCGAACAGAGGAACAAGAGATCACATTCTTGAGACTGATCATAGAAAAGTGTAGGGAATTTTCAACTGATCAGCACATGTGCTTCATAGATTACTCAAAATCGTTCGACTGCGTCCAACACCGGAAATTATGGGAAATAAAGAGCAGCATGGATTTCCCCAAGACATCTGATTCATCTAATAGAAGAGTTTTACCACGAATAAAAGGATACAGTGAAGTTAGAGGCGATCTCTCAGTCGTGTGAAGTACAGTGGAGTAAGGCAAAGATGCACACTCTTCACATACCTGTTCAGAATCGACGCAGAAAATATAATGAGGATTTTGAGAGAAGACATACACAACGTTGACTACAATACTTTAAATATCGGTGATTTTGAAATCCCTGAACTACGCTACGTAGAGGAAACTGTGATTCTTGAAATTATATAAAGGGATTGGAACAACTAATCAAGAACACAAAGAAATACAGCGAATCACAAAACTTATAGTTTAACGCGCAAAAAACAAAAATGGTTAGATAGACAAATAATGGAGAGAAGCGCACTTGGGAGGAGGAGGAAAGGCAGACCAAAAAAGACGATGGGCTGATAACATAAAAGACAATATATTTACGTCGTTGAAAAATGCAAGCCGCATGCCCCAGGACAGAGGAGGGTTCAGTGAGTTCATTGGCAAGGCAACGTTCTGGATATAATGACAATATGTTTCCTTGTGTTTGATATTCTAAAGATATTGAGATATTACCTGATATTTGACGTCAATCATTTTGAAACTACCTATCATAGACTTGTTGCAAGTTTTGCACACTTTATACACGTATACTTCACATACCTTACACGCATCCTTCTGTCCCAACCGGCCGTTAGCAGCACAAATGGCACCAGGATGTAAATACGTCTCTAGGTCTTGAGCAGTGTCACCGAACTCGTCTGCACAGTGTGTTCCGTTGTATGCTTGCAGCTCCACTTTCATCAATACAGCTGGAGGCTCATTGTCTAGGAGAAAATAGAACAATTTTAATATGAGTCATTTATTCTACTATCACATAGTAGGTATACAAACAAATATTGGTCATGCTTAAGTGGTTTATTTGGGATGTTCTGAGTTTCGCACAATTTGTTTTGCAGAGACGTTCCTGTATTCCAGACTGTCATTCTGTGAACAGTGAATAAAGATCAGTAACGTAATATGTGTTATGGCGGCGTTGTGATTCAGCAGACGCAGATGACTAGGTGTGAATTTGCTTTTAGACGGCAGTGTCGCGATCTCAGTCAAAATATCAGGAACTCTTCGTTTCTGTTCAATGTATTATCGTTTATATAGTTTCTGTTTAGTTCTCGCCACTGAAGTAGCACAGATTGTGTTAGAAGAGATTTTACTTCCTTGTCACTTTTTTTGGTAAGTGGGACTGACGGAGTTGATCTCCCGTTTTTGCCATTTTATCTGCATAGACAAAGACTGCAAAGAGTAGAAAAATGTTTACCACCACACACAGGCTTTAAATTGCCAGAAATCAAAACACAGTTAAGAGATAATGCAACGAAACGTTCCGACCCAGTAAGTCTTATGAAAGCAACACAGAAAACAATAGACACCTACCCAGAACAATGGATTCATGTCTATACTGATGGGTCTGCCTTCAAAGCCATAATCAAAGCATGTTATGGTGTCTATATATAATATCCAGACAAAACATCTGATGAGTTGTTTGATGCCTGTGGGGAGATATGTTCTAACTATGAAGCTGAAATAACAGCACTAGAAATTGCCTTGTACCACCTGAAGACCATATTTGATGCCTTCCCATCAAAAGTCCAAAACATTGTTATTTTTACAGACTCTATGTCTGCGCTCCAAGCATTGGAATGTGATGGACATTGTAAACCCGAGCTAGCTGAAATATACCACCATGCAAACCAGCTGCTCACATCTTATGATGTCAACATTGTTATGCAGTGGATTCCTGGCCACTCAAACACACCTGGTAATGATAAGGCAGACAGACTAGCAAAGAGGGGAGCACAACAAGAACAGCCTTATACAGAAACAGCAATGCACACAGTTAAAATGATTCTGAAATCTGTGAACAAAGAAAATTGGATGAACAGATGGGCCATGGGAAACACTGGGAGGGAAATCTATAAATACATGACCAGCCCAAATCCTAAAGACAATATCAACCTCCTGGAAAGAAAAGACCAGAGTATCATATTCCGACTGCGCACACAACATGTACAGCTTAACAATCACCTGAACAGAATACAACCACAACACACTCCAGGGTGCCGGCTGTGCACTCATCCATATGAAACTGTTGACCACCACCTTTTTGAATGTCCAGCGCTGGATGACATCAGGAAAATGCTTCTCCCTCCAGGGCCAGATAAATGGAACACATTATATGGAACAAAACAACAACTCACAAACACATGCATATATCACACAATGACATTGGGTCAAAGGGCATGAGCCCATGGACCGCTGGATCAGCAACCAACCAACCAACCAACCAACCATCTGCATGTTCATGGCCAGGTTTTCCGCAATGAGAAAGATGCTCCATTGTAAAACTATTATAATTTTTGTAGTTACTATGAACTATTGATTGTTACTTTTTTTAAATATGTGTGAGCATGGCAGGGACTTGTGCATGGATTAATTACTTGTGTATTAAAATGTGTGTACATTTTATTCCCGTGGAAATGTATTGTTTGTATGTGGTATCGTTATAGACATGATGTCTATTAGACTGTTGCCACTTCTTGTGGTTTTTATTTCTATCTGTCCTTATGCATCTATATATTTTTTGGATATTGGGATTTTAACATTTTAGGTGATAAATATATTTTTTTATGTTTCTGTATAACTGATCTTGGAATTCATGTTTGATATTTCAGAGAATACATCTGTAGGTTTCTGGTTCAGGGTTGATGAAATAAGACCTCACACATGTTCATATAAGATTCTAAAGTTTCAGCATATTGTATATATGATTCTCTTGTTAGGTTGTTTGGATTATTTCCATAGAAGTCTATTATTGGTTGTTTCTTGAAACACGTTGTTTATTGGGCGCACTATTAACAGTTTTCATCGTTCATAGTGTAAGTTATATTTTCCTTTCAAATGCAGAGGTTTGATATCGGCAATTATGTTAGTATTTTTTATTTTGCTGCCTTTATATTTCTCTGAACATTGTTCTACGCTGCATATTGGGAACTTTACCTAACTTTTTTGTTTGTTTACTGTGCACAAGCCGAACAGCTTAAACGCATATTACATAGTTGTTCTGACTTTCTACCTATAAACTAAAGAAAAAGCTTTAATGCAGCATAAGGTCTGGCTCAGATGGCAGCTACTCGCCTAGCAAAATGAGACAACACGTTTTCCGTCTCTGATCGCACCACACCCCTGAAATTTGTGTCAAAACTTCTTAAACGTGCTACTATAAATATGTACCGGGCGATACATATGGGGGGGGGGAGCATTTGTGGTGTTCAAGCACCTTCCTTTTCAAATCTAGCATGACTTTTAGCACTAGGAACAACCAATAGGTCGATAACACCCCATTCTTCGCGATATTTCACCAAAAAAAAAGATTTTCATAGTTTCAACGAAACAGTGGAATTTATACACAATAAGAAATGCCATTTTTGTGTTAGTTAAAACCTCTTCCTTAAAGTAAACATATATACGACACTGTCAGTAACCACTCAATAAATGTTGATTCTGATGAAAGGGCACTTAACGTCTGCTGATCCGCTGATATCTACAAATTAGAGACTCGATATTCCCAAAAAGCCGCTGAAACGCGAGCAATTCTACAGGAAATCGTGTGTACAAGAAAGACGTGAAGTTGTATGAGAAATCGTGTGTGTACAAGAAACGCGTGAAGTTGTACAGAAAATCGTGTGTGTACAAGAAACGCGTGAAGTTGTACAGAAAATCGTGTGTGTACAAAAAAGACGGGAAGTTGTATGAGAAATCGTGAGTGTACACGAAAGACGTGAAGTTGTATGAGAAATCGTGTGTGTACAAGAAACGCGTGAAGTTGTACAGAAAATCGTGCGTGTACAAGAAAGACGGGAAGTTGTCTGTCTACAAGAATGGCGGGATGTTGACTCTAATAGAATGGCAGAAAGTTGTCTCTCTATAAGATTGGCGGGACGTTGCCTGACCCCTAAGAAAAGGCGGAAAGTCGTCAGACTCAAAGAAAAACTTAAAGCTGTTTGACTACAAGAAAGACGTGAAGTTGCATGAGAAATCGTGTGTGTACAAGAAAGACGGGAAGTTGTATGAGAAATCGTGTGTGTACAAGAAAGACGGTAAGTTGTATGAGAAATCGTGTGTGTACAAGAAAGACGGGAAGTTGTATGAGAAATCGTGTGTGTACAAGAAAGACGGGAAGTTGTATGAGAAATCGTGTGTGTACAAGAAAGACGGGAAGTTGTATGAGAAATCGTGTGTGTACAAGAAAGACGGGAAGTTGTGTGAGAAATCGTGTGTGTACAAAAAAGACGGGAAGTTGTATGAGAAATCGTGAGTGTAGAAGAAAAACGTGAAGTTGTATGAGAAATCGTGTGTGTACAAGAAACGCGTGAAGTTGTACAGAAAATCGTGCGTGTACAAGAAAGACGGGAAATTGTCTGTCTACATTATGGCGGGATGTTGACTAATAGAATGACATAAAGTTGTCTCTCTATAAGATTGGCGTGACGTTGCCTGACTCCAAAGAAAAGGCGGAAAGCCGTCAGACTCAAAGAAAAACTTAAAGCTGTTTGATTACAAGAAAGACGTGAAGTTGCATGAGAAATCGACTGTCTACGGGAATGGCGGGAAGTTGTTTCTTTAGTTATGTCGGGAAGTTGCATGATAAATTGTCTGTCTATATGAAAGGCGGGAAGTTGTCTGTCTACAAGAATAGTGGGAAGTTGACTATAATAGAATGGCAATAGAAAGTTATGTGTCTACAAGAATGCATGGAAGGTGTCTATCTACAAAAATAAAAGAAAATATTTATTGGTGGAAGGGTTACATTTATTTGAGATATTTATGTATGACTGTCTGCTGTCAAAATTGGTAAATAAATTATTGACGTAATTTATGGTTATGAACAGCTCCTAAACCTAATCACTCACTGTGTTCTTGGTTGTCTCTCCAAATTGTACATTACAAGTATGTAGCACGTAGACCATAATACATTATGACATGGTTTACAGCATGGCTGAAATATCTCAGCATTGTCGGCTCCACATGTTCGACTTCATCAAATGGTTTATTGTGTATAGAATTCCTGAGATAAAGATTACCAAACCACAACTCCATGTCCTCGTTATCGCATCGATAGACATCAAATGAAAGTCACATTATCATTATTTGATCTCCTTGTGGGCGGCTATAGTGAAACGTCGAGACTGCCTAAAACAAGGTTGCACATTATAACATTACACTATAATTGTGATATATGAACATTACAACATTTCACTACAATTGATATATTCATCTAGAGGTGAGGGAAAGAAAAGTAATTTTTTAAGAAAGTCCCGAAGATGACACAATCAACACCTGACCGGGGCTCTGAGTCTACATACACTGGACTGGCTGCTGGAGCGGAAGGCGGATCACTTATGGGAATGTCCCGCTCACTGTGAAACCAGTTTCTAATCAAGAATCAAGAATTATATATTTATGCACATTATGACATTGCACTACAATTGAGATGCATAATCAGAATTTCCTACCGTAAGACTCCAGTTTGTGACTATTCATATCTTTAAATGTATAGTTTAACCGTGACATTTCGCCAAATAAGACCTAACAGCTGAATGACAACACAGTAGAATCATTCTTCTTAGGTGATGTGTTTTTATTACCGCTGTGTCACTATTTATCCTTAAGGTCTGCAATAGAAAACCTTTGCAAGAATGGAGTCGCATGCCAAAAGTAACAAAGGTGACTCCACGTATATAAATAGTTACCAACATAAACTACGACAACAACCAATATCGTGACGAATGAAGTCATAATTAACTATATGCAGATGACTTCTATACTGCAGAATTTCATGTTATTTATATACGTTGTGTTCCCTGCTAACGTCAACCAACGAAACACACGGGAATAATCGAAAACATGACCAAAAAGGCTTAATTGCGTTCTGTTGGTATGTCTTCCATTGGCAAAAGTTACGGCTCAGCAGAACAAACGTACCTTCTGTTTTACCCCATCCAGCCACAGTGCAGTACTGCTCTAACACGTCTGTTGGTGATGGCAAGCAGGCAGGCAGAACCATGTCATTGAAATTTAGAGGGTGAACCAATTTCAGCATTGCTATGTCGTTCCCTGCAAGCAAACATTTACAATGCATGACTATCGTATGTATCGTCAGTTGTCACCTTGTCTGTATTTTGATTGTCTTACCTATCGTCAGTTGTCACCTTGTCTGTATTCATGACTATCGTATGTATCGTCAGTTGTCACCTTGTCTGTATTTATGACAGTCTTATGTATCGTCAGTTGTCACCTTGTCTGTATTTATGACTATCGTATGTATCGTCAGTTGTCACCTTGTCTGTATTTATGACTGTCTTATGTATCGTCAGTTGTCACCTTGTCTGTATTTATGACTCTTATGTATCGTCAGTTGTCACCTTGTCTGTATTTATGACTGTCTTACCTATCGTCAGTTGTCACCTTGTCTGTATTCATGACTATCGTATGTATCGTCAGTTGTCACCTTGTCTGTATTTATGACTGTCTTATGTATTGTCAGTTGTCACCTTGTCTGTATTTATGATTGCCTTACCTATCGTCAGTTGTCACCTTGTCTGTATTCATGACTGTCTTATGTATCGTCAGTTGTCACCTTGTCTGTATTTATGACTGTCTTATGTATCGTCAGTTGTCACCGTGTCTGTATTTATGATTGTCTTACCTATCGTCAGTTGTCACCTTGTCTGTATTCATGACTATCGTATGTATCGTCAGTTGTCACCTTGTCTGTATTTATGACTGTCTTACCTATCGTCAGTTGTCACCTTGTCTGTATTCATGACTATCGTATTTATCGTCAGTTGTCACCTTGTCTGTATTTATGACTGTCTTATGTATCGTCAGTTGTCACCTTGTCTGTATTTAAGATTGTCTTACGTATCGTCAGTTGTCACCTTGTCTGTATTCATGACTATCGTATGTATCGTCAGTTGTCACCTTGTCTGTATTTAAGATTGTCTTACGTATCGTCAGTTGTCACCTTGTCTGTATTCATGTTCGTTTGCTATATGTATTTATGTGTGCCTGTGAGTAAAACCACTTTCAGTAAAGAATGTTTTTCTTGATAAATTAGAAATATATACTATTTTATATTCAAACTATATGTTTTGACTAGTATCATATAACATACTTAAAAAATCTTATTTGACTTATCACATAACACATTTGATACTTAAAATGTTGTGCACGGATGGGTCGACACATAATGACGGACGAAACGGTGGAGTAGGCACATACATATTTTTAAACACATATTTTGTTGGTTTGACAAAGATCTTAGATCTAAACGTCAATCATTTCTTACTTTTACTGTATATTATAAATGTTTCTGTCAACATCATGTGATATTTCTTACTGTCGAAAATTGTGTACACCAAGAGCTCCAGTCTAGAAATAAAACTACCAAACCTAACCACAGACACTACTGTTTATACAGCATAAGATCAGTATGTATTAGACACTTTCTCAATTAAGAATACCAGAACACGAGATAGCAAATCATGTGACTAAGGATGACACTAACGATGGACAACCAAATGTACCAATCACTTACCATTAGAAAAAAAGAAAAGAATATCAATCGGAAAGCCACAAACACTAACACAAGATGAATGTCACATTATGAACATACTAGAACAAGTTGCAACCGACTCCGCAGTCGCAAGTGTACAGTGTCAAGATGGATTGAAAATATGTCTATGTTTGGACAGGCATATGTGACTATAGGAAAAATACTTTTAATATGAGATGCTGAGATAAGCATACTGGCTCATAGAAAAAGTACTAAGTTCAAATCTCTATGGACCTCTGTATAAGCTACAGAAGAGACAAATTTATTCAAGCCACGAGACAGAAATATCAAGAGACAAGACTACAGATATATCAAGCGAGGAGAATCAAGCGACGAGACTACAGTATCAAGCGACGAGACTACAGATATATCAAGCGACGAGACTACAGATATATCAAGCGACGAGACTACATATATATCAAGCGACGAGACTACAGATATATCAAGCGACGAGACTACAGATATATCAAGCGACGAGACTACAGATATATCAAGCGATGAGAATCATGCGACGAGACTACAGATATATCAAGCGATAGAATCAAGCGACGAGACAACAGATATATCAAGCAACGAGACTACAGATATATCAAGCGACGAGACTACAGATATATCAAGCGACGAGACTACAGATATATCAAGCGACGAGACTACAGATATATCAAGCGATAGAATCAAGCGACGAGACACCAGATATATCAAGCGACGAGACTACAGATATATCAAGTAACGAGACCTCAGCTATATGAAGCAAATGAAAACAAAAAATACTAAAATGTCTGCTTTGACTAAAAAACACATTTGACACTAAAAATATTTTCTTGATTCACCAGAGAACACATTTAACACCGTTACAGTAGTAAATGTGGCTACCAGAATACACATTTGATGATGAAAATTTTTTTTAACAATAGAGAACACATTTCATGCTCAAAATATTGACTTTGAGCACTGGAGAACACATGTGAGGGATACTTACAAGTTGTTATCTTGTCGTAGTCTTCATGAGTAGCGAAAGACATAACACTGACTTTCTGCTCCGCTGAATCTGCCTCAGTCAGACTAAACGTGTGTTTTCCAGCAATCACTTCATAGTGGTACTTCTCTGTGTGACTGGATCAATACAACACATCTTTCATTTAGTATATAAGAGTATATTTAGCATATATTTAACTGTAAAGTTTTCAATTGTATATGTTTACATCTGGGCACACTGTGATAGTAGTAATGTATATAGTGACATATTCATTCAGATGTGTAGACTACATCAAATCTTTGTGTGTTACTACTGTGTAATTTCATTAGACATTAATGAAAGCACACGTAATACAAGATTATACTTGGTATAAAACACACGTAATACCAGATTAAACACACGCAATACCAGATTATACTTGGGTAGTTAAATTCAGCGAATGTCTGCTACGTCAATTTAAAAAGTCAACAAAACGACCGTCTTTAAGTTGCTGTATCATAATACACAGATGATATAGTAAAAGATATATCATGCTTAACTACAAACTTATACCACAGTGGTACAGATATAAAGGTAATGTGGATTCTAACGCATATCGGAATACTAGGACATGAGGCAGCGGACAAGAAAGCAAAGGAAGAACGTCAACATGGACTGAGATCATTTAAATTCCCCGTCAGCTGTAAGAATTACTGAGATCATTTACACTATTCTAGTGTATATCAAGGATCATCTTTTCTTCTTCTTTCGTTCACTTGAAACATGTCTATATCTGCAATTCTATCTCCTTTTTATAAAACTCACTGTCTTTTGTAGTTCATACAGTGTCCCATAGAGCTTTGATTCCAGTGTTGTTTCCTCTGGCCAATATGTCTGCATAAGCGTTTCATGCTCAGAACACTCTTGAAGTATATGTTTGGCACTCTGTGCTGCATGTACACATGGCCGTTTTACAAATCTTGAACTTTGTATACATGTGACTGCGGAGTCGGTTGTGTCCTGTTCTGAGACGTAGAATTATAACTTGTTCTGATCTGTTCATAATGTGATAGTCATCTTGTGTTGGTGTTTGTGACTTTCTTATTGACTTGATCATCTGTTTTTTTCTGATGGTAGGTTTTTGGTATATCTGGTTTGTCTTCGGCAGCACCTTCCTTAGCCAGTTCGTCTGCTTTTTCATTTCCTGGTATTCCACAGTGAGAGGGTATCCACTGCATTGTTACACTATACTGGTACAACAATTCGCTAAGTAGTTTTTTCAAGTCTGTTAGTTTTCCGCAAGGTAATGAATTTATTCGTATTATGCGATACTTATTTATGAAGACTTGGTATTAACTACATTGTTAGCAATGAAATCTGTAGATTTGTGTACATTGGGATTGTGAACTGGAGAAAACTATAACGAAAGGATACTCAATGGTGTCTAAACATCATCATCATGTAGCAGATCCTGAACATGATGTAGCAGTCATCACAGCTTTTCAAAACTTCTGTCTATCTTGAGGCTTATTGAACGAATACTTGGATTCGCCTTGGCTATTTTTGGCATGCAATTCCAAGTATATAAATAGTGACCACCCCAAAGCGCAACAATAATAAAAAAACTTAACGAATCAATTCTAATTAATTAATTCTGTTGGAAGGTTTTTATATGGGACACTCATGGACATTATCTTTTTTCTAGAAAATAACAATACTACGTTGATGAATTTATAAACGATACTCAAATAACGATATTACTATTACTTGCATTAAATCTATATCATGAACGATATAGCTTTCAAAAACATACATAAAAGTAAAGAAACAGTTTTAACTTACAAATCAAAACAGTGTGCTGTTGTCAAGACGTGTAAAGCGTCTAGAACTATGCACTCACAAAGGAACGCACCATTTCTCAATAGCATGGCAATCCATGGAAATTCTCCTCGTTTTGCTTGTGTCCCCCCAAAGATTTTCCCCGATGGAAGGACTCTGCCGTAATTGCATGTCTGCTCTGTAGTTGAAATACAAATTGAATAGAGGAATATGCATGTTGCAATCACATTAAACCAGTAAATAATATATGATACTAACTTATTATTATTGCATTATTGTCTATTGTATGTTTCCGTGTGAATGATGGTTGATCGTATTCACACTTGCCGTTAATCGTAGAGGTTGGAGCTTAAACTTTCGTTCGAAGGTCAGAATACCTCCCTACTTACTACTAACTTCTCCCCATACATTTTTCTCCCCTGTCATGTCTCCACATCTTTTCTTCCCTCATTACCTATCTGCTATTGTCCTCCTCATTATAACCCTTTTTGTCTCCATGTAAGATTTGTTTTATTGTGGTCATTTGTTTGTCCTGATCAAGGCTTTATAGTCGAAACGTCGTCTGTCTCTGTATCTCGTTGTTAAGTTGTTGTATGTTTTACTTTGGTAACACACCTACCTATTTTTGTATATCTTGACATGTTGCATTTAGTCCATGTTGGTTCAAGACTATCTTCATGTTTTCTATCTACCGTTTTCTTGGTCTACCTTTGGCTTTACGCCCGGATATTCTTTTGTTATATGCTCTTATTGGTATTTGGTTTGGGTTCATTCTCATAAAAGTGATCGAAATATTTAATTTGCAGTCTTTGAATATGTTCAATACATGATATTACACAATATTTCTAATTTCTTCATTTATTTTATCTAGTTTAGTAACCATTGCAACTTTTCTCAGACACACTTCATTTCACATGTATCGGTGTTCCTCTGCTGCGAGGCTGTTAAAGACAATGTCTGGTATCGGTAGCAGAGTGTTGGTACAACAATTGTAGATATTATCTGTCTTTTGATTTCCATATTGATCTTTGGGTGGAGAAGTAATGTTTTGAAAGTTGGTAAGTCACTGTGTTTGCTTTTTGACATCTTGTTTCTATTTCTCTGTCTAGTCTTCCATTTTCGGGGGGAAAATGCTGCTTAGATAAATAAATTCTTTGGCTTGTTTAATTGTGGTGTTATCCATTGGTGTTGCTGACTTGCTAATTTTCATAACTTATGTTTTTATTTACGTTAATTTTAATTACATTATTATTGTATTATTTAGTAAAGGAAGCCGAACACTTAAACTGCACACAGGGAGAAATATGTAACACATCAACTTTCGTGGAGTGTAGCGAGCACAGTGAGAGAGAAAGATGTAACACATCAAATTTCGTGAAGTGTGTCGAGCACAGTGAGAGAGAAAAATGTAACACATCAACTTTCGTGGAGTTTAGCGAGCACAGTCAGAGAGAAAGATATACCACATCAAGTGTCGTGATATTACAAAGGTCAAGAGACATATCACTTCGGGTTACAAACGGAGGCGGACAATGTGAATTACGTCATGACAGATATTAATGCTCACATATGAACTAAAGTAACAGAGACATAAGTCTACCTTAAACTATGTGAAGACACGAGAGCACAACAAATGACAACGAATATAGACTGCTAAAAACATACAATCGATACAACACATTCATAACACAAGCAGATTCTACTACATACACTTCTCATGTATACGCGCAGTAGAAATGGAACGATAGCAACTGTAAAAGCCAGATATACTAAATACTAACAAAAATACACCCCCTCCGCACTAAAAAAAAAAAGAAAAAAAAAGAATCCATAACAGAAGCATAAACGATCCCACATATGTGCACAGACGCCGACCACAAATATGTGATTGCATCAATAAAAACAACCAGAAAGTAAATCACCGAAAAACAGGGGGAAAAACACATAAAGGAAAATAAAAGGTGCATGTCAATATACAAAGAAAAAAATGCAGATACTAACATACCAAAATAATACATGAAAACACTACCGGTAACTAAGGAATTTAAAAAAGCTCAATCGAAATATTGTGACCTGTCCATATCTGTTCATTGTGTTAATGGTGTCTTGACAGTGCTGTAGTATCTATTTAGTTCTATCCACTGAAGTCACATATATTGTTTTACAAGAAACTTTACTTCATTGTGTTATTGAGATACGTGAGCGTGTGTGAGGTTTCCTCTTGTTTCTGTCAATGTGTCTGCTTTATAGTTACTATTAGCTTATCAACAATGTTTTACGTGTAATTCTGTGTAATACTGTGTTGATGAAGATTGTGGTGTTGTGTCAATCGATGACTAACGACATATATTATTTCTAAAGCCATGTTTCCTCTGTCTACTAAATTTTTGAAACAATTATAGGAAAATAAAGTAATTCTGTGATCAGTTCAATCTGCAAAATATTAGTTAAAAGTACTCAGTAAATTTATTACAATTTATTAAAGTAAATTTATTAATTAATTAATTTATTAAATGTTTACATTTATTTCTAGTCTCAGTCTGTATTTCGTGTTTATAGACATGGTTATGCTGAGTCTGTCCAGAGTGTCACTCATAGAATATGTTTATAGTCATGGTTCTCCCCCCCCCCCCTAAATTGTCATTTATAAATAATACGTCGCTAAAGTGATTTGAATTCACGACACACTTGGGCACATAGCGAATAGCAACTACGACACGCTTGAGCACAAAGCGAATAGCAACTACGACACGCTTGAGCACAAAGCGAATAGCAACTACGACACGCTTGAGCACAAAGCGAATAGCAACTACGACACGCTTGAGCACAAAGCGAATAGCAACTACGACACGCTTGAGCACAAAGAGAATAGCAGATACGACACGCTTGAGCACAAAGACATTAGCAACTACGGCACGCTTGAGAAATAAAACGAATAGGAACTACGACACACTTATTTTTATCAACTATGATACGCTTGTGTGGCAATCGGGCTTGAGAGTTCTAGTTTAGGGAGCACAAAATATGACCACCGTCCTCTTTCTAGACATGTCGGTCGTAGGAGGTGGCAAAAGATTGATCGATTTTTTTAAGATTCGTCGACAACCTGTCGCATGCGAAAAAAACCAGTCACAACTTGTCTCAAGTTTTTACCTCTGTCTTCTATCAAATGATGCCGACGGTTGACGAAGAGATGATGACAAGCGGACACTGCATCTTTGTCCTTTGTGGCAGAGTCTGCAGAGTAGGGGACAAAAAATGCTAAATATGCCTTCACTTGCGAGCGGGTTAACAAATCTGACAGAAGAATGATGAGATAATTGACCCAGAAATATGTGCTGTGGAACTGGCAGGATATGTTAATTTTGGTATACTGGCGCACTGAAATTCCTGTGTTCAGGGACTAGACATGCATCCTTGAACAGCATCACCCGCCGAAGACGGATGTGTTGGGCCATTGGCGCAAATAAAACGGCAACACAACGCATTTCCATTCTCTGGACTACATCCAACTGGAAATCTTGTAGGACCATTGTCCTGTTACAAGAGAAATCCAGTGGGAAATTTGAGAATGAACGCTGAAGAAGAAGAAGAACAGCATCACACATTACACATCAGCCCTTGAGATAACTTTATATGGGTCCGAGTGTCACCTCAGTTACATAACTGTGAAGAGCCTGTACTTTTATCGGAATCGCTATTGGTTGTCAAGAGCTATCTGCTCTAGCTAAAGGGATTATTTCGGCATCTGTATCCACTACCACGTGGATATATTTTGAGTACATAACATTGTATATTTTAATTTTTAATTTGTATCATTATTTTCAATTAGCCATACTGAAGCCGTATGTTTCACAAGGAAAGGCGGATAGATCTCAGTCAAGCTATAAACCACGAACATCTCTCTGTTTTCCGTGCTACACTCTGCAAACCGACAAGTTATGCACAAGAATAATTCAATCTTTACGGAGAGATTTTTTATTACCATGGGAAATAATAAAAATAAAGAGACACGTGTTCCAAATAAGAACGCAATGAACACGTATAAGAATAATTGCTGGTAAATATGACACGACGTTTTCAGATTAGCAATTTATGATTTTCTGAACCGACGATAGTACACTTCAAGCATCTTCGTTTGAGTTCCGTGTCTTTCTACAGATGGTGAATGTTATGTATGCTGATGTATGCTGTTAAAGAATTCAGACAATCATTAACTTGCTGATGTAGAAGAATTCAGACAATGATTAACTTGCTGATGTAAAAGTATTCAGACAATCATTAACTTGCTGATGTCAAAGTATTCAGACAATGATTAACTTGCTGATGTAAAAGAATTCAGACAATGATTAACTTGCTGATGTAAAAGTATTCAGACAATGATTAACTTGCTGATGTAAAAGTATTCAGACAATGATTAACTTGCTGATGTAAAAGAATTCAGACAATCATTAACTTGCTGATGTAAAAGAATTCAGACAATCATTAACTTGCTGATGTCAAAGTATTCAGACAATGATTAACTTGCTGATGTAGAAGAATTCAAATGAAGATTAATTTACTGATATAGAAGAATTCAGGTAAAGATTAACTTCATCATGTAGAAGAATTCAGACAATCATTAACTTGCTGCGGTAGAAGAATTTAGAGAAGACTAACTTGCTAATGAAGAATTCAGTCAAAGATTAACTTGCTAATGTAGAAGAAATCAAGACAAAGATTACGCCCGTGTGTTGCCGGGGCCCAAAAGGGGAGGAAAGAATAGCAACGCTGTTTACCTTCTATGCATGTCGTAAAAGGCGACTAAGCAGGTTATGGGATGGAGTTGGCTGCTCCATCCCATATAGGGTCAGTGACCCATAGCCATGCTGAAGTCGTATGTGTGAGACCGAAATGCGCAGATATCACAGCAATACTGTAAACCATGACACAACGTATTCCGTTCTCCGGACTACATACTGCATTTCTGCAGGAGTTTGAGAACGAACGCAGATGAAGAAGAAGATTAACTTGCTAATGTAGAAGAATTCAGACAAAAACTTAACTTGCTGAGGTAGAACTCAGACAATGACTAAATTGATCACATAGATGAATTCAGACAATAATTATTAATGAATTTGATCATGTGAAATGATTAATCATCATGATGTTTTCTAATAATATATCTAATATATTCATTTGCTATTAAAATCATTTAATAATGTCGAAAAACTAAATTTTTTTGGGAATTTTTGAAAAATGTCATAAGGTATGCATTAAAATATAACATGTTCTCTATAACAGCTTCTGAAAAACTTGATTATTGTATTGCTATCAATTAAATTATGCAACTATGCACATTTATTGCTAGTTATTTTGCAAAACATATTATGCTTAATTTTAAACACTGTACATCTGTACTTTCTATGGGATTATACATGATTACACATATATCTATGGGATTATACATGATTACACATATATCTATGGGATTATACATGATTACACATATATCTATGGGATTATACATGATTACACATATATCTATGGGATTATACATGATTACACATATATATATGGGATTATACATGATTACACATATATATATGGGATTATACATGATTACACATATATCTATGAGATTATCTATGGGATTATAGATCCTATGAGATCACGTTCACGTCAAATCGACATTTAAAAAAATGGGAAACAATGATATTTAATGGAATAATATCAGTGCACGCATAAGTTCTAGTGTTAGGATGTTATATTGAGCCAATCCTTCTTTATGAAAGTGAAGCATGGACAGTAAACAACAGGGCCCGAGATAAACTAGAGGCAACTCAGATGTGGTGTTTAAGAAGAATTATGAAAATTCAATGAATTGCCAAGAAAACTCTGAGAGATGTTTAGGTGCATATAATGACAAATTATAGCGAAAATTTGAAACAGACAATCACGATTTTATAACTTTATCATTTAGTAACCACCGGAAAGATCAAGGGGAGAAGAGACAGAGGAAGACAAAGAGAGAAATTTCTGGATGGATTATCAATGCAGCACAAAATGACGTCACCGACTGAATTTAAAAACAACACAAGAGACTGAACGTTGTAGAGAAGCGTGATCGCCTACGAAAATCGTAATGACAGTTGATTGATTGATTGTATTTCTATACAAGATATACTTACGGTCCAATAAATTGAATGTCTTGGAAACTCCTGGGCTCCTAGTTTGCTGTGGGGGTGTGGATTGTATGACCGGCATTGTTTGACCAAAAGGTTCTGAAAAATAGTTTGCAGCGCTGTGTGTAAAATTACTGTGTGTATTTTCTTCAATCATGGAAATATAACAACTAAAATCACAGTACCTTCGATAACAATTAGTTTGTATGTTGTTTTAAATCATTGGAATATTCCAATTAGTTTGTATGTTGTTTTCAATAATGGTAATATTACAATTAAGATGACAGTAATTTAGATAACAATTAGTTTATATATTGTTTTCAATCATGAAAATATTAAAACTAAGATGAAATTATTTTAGATGTTTTGTTTGTTTTTCGTTCGCTCCATTGTAACCATCACGGATATCCGTGCGATTTCCGCCGGGAGCGTGATTACGTTGTGCCACCGTTATGCGCCTTGTAGGCCTAGCACATACGATTTCGGCATGCCTTGACAATTCGGGTGGGCTACCCTTAGCCTGTGACAGCCTCTATATCTGTCTCCAGGCACGCGTAGTGGATATTCTTCGCCAAGACGATTTTTTGCTCTCGTCTGACTCGAACGAGGTGTTCCACTGTCTATGAACTTGCCTCGTGTAATTGGACGTGCTGTGCCTGTGCCCATTGGGTACTGAACCGTTTCTCATCCGTGAGCCTCGTTCCTTAAGGGGAAGAACTCAACAGAGGAGTTGGACCCTGGCTCTTTCACCCTCTTAGCCGAGGTGTCATTCACCGACATCGTTTAACCCATTGTCCAAGTTCGAGTCTCACACCACGCGTTTGAGAGCAAGGCTTTCTCGAGCTGAGCGTCCTTGTCCCAATAGCGCCTGAGCCCATCAGGTACTGAACCCTTTCTCTCTTCAAGTGTATTTCCGGTGTAGGAAAACCTGACAGTAGAGTTGGGCCAGGGCTAAATCGTTGTCCCTTTTGTGCCTGAGCGTATCGAGTACGGAACCCTTTCTCTTCGCGAGCATATTTCCGGTTTAGGAAGGCTCGACATTAGAGTTGGATTAGGTCTTCTTGCTTTACCAAACGGCAATGAATGTGTCTTGGGTCTCTGCCTGTAAGGAACACAGGTAACTAGAAGCTCGTCTCGAGCTGACGGAGCTTGTAGTTCCCCTTTCCTAGGAACTTTTCATTTTCTATTTGCAGTTCGTGCTGCCCTCTAGCGCTGTTCTGCCCTTTCATTGTTTCATTGTACTCGGTATGAAATCTATTTGTCTCTCGCCATGCATCTACCGTTACGTGCATTTTACATTGGCCAATGTTCGGACTGGACTGACTGGCTTCACTGTATGTCGACAGTGTCGCTATATGTGGTGCTGCTGGTGGTGTCGGAGATATTGTCTGTCTCTTGTGCAGTCAAATCTCTTTCGATCTGCTACCTCCACATTCTCGGACACGATCCTCAAATGATTTGGCCAGAATCAGCACGAGCTGCTGTATTTCTGTTTCCAGGGTGCACAATGTGGAGGTACATTTGTGATCTTGGTTATCTGCTAACCCTGGGTCCGCCTAGAGCAATGCGTTCCCTTTGCACCCCATTATTTTAGATAACAATCAGATTGTTCTCTTCAATCATATAAATATTACAACTGTGATCACAGTACTTTTCACAAAGTGATTTTTTATGGGTGCCAATGTACCTAGTTAAAATTTCGCTCAATACAGTTGTGTATCGGAATCGTTTCAGAAAGCAAAGACAACTTACTGAAAGGAAGTGTTGCATGGAGAACCATTGCAGCCAAAACAAATGCTGGATCGATCGCTAAGGCATGAATAAGCAATGCTACCAACAAATTTACATGTATACATATTGCTACCAACAACTTGACACTAATACACTTATACATAATGCTACCAACAACTTGACACTTATACATATATACATAATGCTACCAACAACATGACACTTATACATAATGCTACCAACAACATGACACTTATACACATATACATAATGCTACCAGCAACATAACACTTATACACATATACATAATGCTACCAACAACTTGACACTTATCCACATTTTCATAATGCTACCAACAACTTAACACTTATACATAATGATACCAACAACTTGACACTTATACATAATGCTACCAACAACATGACACTTATACCCAAATACATATTGCTACCAATAACTTGACACTTATATAATGTTCATATTGCTACCAATAACTTGACACTTATATAATGTTCATATTGCTACCAATAACTTGACACTTATATACATGTATATTGAAATATGAGTCAATAGTCAGAACAAGTGTTGTATGTAGGGAATGAGCGGGGTCATTAGAGAGAGCTAAAATGCGGGTACCACTACGAAAATTTACACTTATTTATTTCCTCGGACATGCTGATGAAGAGGGAAAAGAAAGGAGGCCGATCAATTAGCTAGTCTCGCCACCACAATAGGCGGTCAGCCTATGGACCGAGCAGACATACTCATTTCTCTGTGTGGGTGCTTAACGATCAGAGGATTTTAAGATGAATGAGCATGAGTCAATATCCAGAATGCGAGAATTAGGAGTGAGGATGGGCGTGGCCCGAAGAGAACCCCTGACAAAGATTTCAAAAAGAGTATTCAACCAATAAAGAACCGGAACAATCAGCCGTTATACCCTGAGAGATTTACTGAATTCGAAATCGGAGCAGCTATGGACGTGTCCGGTGTGCGAAGAGGATAATCAATAGACCTAACACACATGTTCATAAAGCTACCAACAACTTAAGACATATACACTTTCGTAAACTCGCGCGTCGTCCTTTTACCCGTCTTTCTTGTGTCTGAAATGCATATTGTCTATTTCTATGTTTTCAGACAATACTTTTAGTTGGAAGTGTTATTAACTTTATTCAATTTCTTTCTTTTTGTTATTAACTTTATTCAATTTCTTTCTTTTTGTTATTAACTTTATTCAATTTCTTTCTGTAGATCTCGTCTTATTATTCGCTACATTCACATCCCAAGGAGTCATTCTCATACATCGTGATTGATCTTCATGTTATTGAAGTACTAATACACTCTAAATCGGTTTACCATACACACAATGTTGATACAGACACGGTCATAGCACAGCCGAGGCCACACATCTGGCTTTAGAACGTAAGCTCGAGCTTCAATCACCCCTACGCTTAACGGTAAGAGTGAATAACAAACCACCTTGGGAAAGACACCAGCCAATGTTGATGAAGGCATAGACACACATTGTTCGTGTGACAGTTCATCGTTTACCGAAAAAGTTGTTATATGGAGAACTCCAGACTGGTTTCCTTAAAACCGGAGGACAGAAGACGCGTTTTACAGCTAATCTTAAGACATCACTGACTTATGACTGATTTATTCATTAGATGGAAAGACTGTGCCAGATCTGATTTGTGCTCGATTATTTGTGGCAGCCTATTTGTTGTTTCCCCCTATATATACCTATTGGAAGACTGTCAGATCTTATCTGTGATTTATTATATATATATATATATATATATCACATGTTCATTTTATGACTGATTTATTCACTAGATGGAACGAATGTTCCAGATCTGATATGTGATCTGTCATACAATATATGTTCTTTTTATGACTGATTGATTGTTCTATGTATTCAAGGCAATCCGAATACTGCGGGGCATTCCTTTAATACAACAATCGATATTGGCATCGTATGATAAGCAATAATACAATACTAGTAACCTCACCTGGACAGCAAGACAGACTTGTGGAGTACACTGATATCTGCACATGGCACGACTGCGTGTCGTACATTACAGGACATCTGCTTAAATATGGACATACTGAGGAAATAAAGACAAGCGAACCTTTAAGTCAGCGTACACATTAATTTAAATTAGGTAATCATTTATGGCTGTTTAAGACCTACGGCGACTACTTATTATACCTGTAAGGTAGGATGGATAGACTCTCTAGATCTGCGGGTGAGATCGATGGTTGCTTGACCCTGATCGGGCATATATGGGGCAATGAGAATTGAACGAGTTGAATTTGTTCGGTTCTGTGATCAAAATTTGTGTTCCGATAAAATATAAAACTGTTGTCGCCTCCAGTTCGCATCATCACAGGTTCCAGCAGATCGTATCTCCTTAATTCTTAGTTCGGAACATGCATAGACTTGCTTAACTTAGGATGTGACAAAATTGATTGTAATAGTTTGTGATCTTATATTTCATGAGTTGTATACAATAATTTTGAATCAGCGTGGCGGGCCAGCAGAAATGTCTATGCTGACCACATATGTCTGTGAGCCGTATTGTACCCACGACTTGTGTAAGGGTTTTCAGACTTTTGCTGTGATGCTCTAAGTCTCCACGTTAACATTTGTACGATCACTAGCTTATGAACACATTTGTTGGTTGCAGATGCCTCACTAAACAAAATTAATGGTAGACCCCACGGGATAAAGGTTATACTGTTATAAAGGTTTACAGAATGTTCTAGTCACGGCGTGAAACCTCAGTCTTCTATGATGGGTGTGAATCGTCTTGTGCTGCACAGTTGAGAGTCATCGCCCATACGATTGATTCCAGAGCATTTATACAACATTATGTGAAAGCTGATTGAGCGTATCCAACTCTTCAATAAAGATTCATAATGGAAATGTACCTGCACAGTTTAGAGAGTGTGTATAGTCGGAGAGATCTCTACTCATCCACAGATATATACACTTGTGTGTGTGAGTATAGACGAGAGAACTCTACTCATCCAAAGATATATACACTTGTGTGTGTGAGTATAGACGAGAGAACTCTACTCATCCATAGATATATACATGAATGTGTGTGTGAGTATAGACGAGAGAACTCTACTCATCCACAGATATATACATGAATGTGTATCTTAAATTATGTTCTTGTTTCATTGTATACAAGAGAAATCATTTAAATGTAAACAATTTAATTGATGTGTAAACAACAGTATTGTTGCCATGAACTTTTGTCAAATCTCCCTTCTTTCCATCGTTAGCAACTGTCAAATCTTTCCAGACTCCCCTTCCACTCCATAATTGCTGACGTGATTTATGGACAACCCTTTACTAAGAATGTTGATTTCTGTAAGCATTACATGTGATGGACTAATTATTATGTGATGAATTTATTGCGTATCTTTTTCCAGCATGAGGAGAGAGGTAGTGTAGTTAATGGTGAGCTTGCTTACGAGTCAGGTTTGAAACCCCATCGGGACAACAACAAAATCGGGTTGTAATTTCTTGCTTGACACGACTATTCCTCGAGTCGACTGAGCTGTAAATGTGTACCTGACGCATGAGGTAGGTGAGGTAAAGATATCACGGAAGGGAACTGATCATGCCACTTAATAGTTCCCGCAGCTTAGTCCATGAAGAGGTATTTTCATCCCCAACGGACGTCATTAAGGCCAACTCCTTGATGTGGAGATGGGGCTTAGTCCAGCAAACAGAGGCTGGAAACTAAGATTGGTCGGGCCAACCCAATATCGAGCAGGGTAACAATCTTGCCCAAGCAAGCACAGGTGCTGAAGTCAGAGATTCCAGGCCGAGAGACGCACCAACAACCATGGTATCATGCAAACCGAATAGTTGGCATGTCTGCACGCAGCACAGACAGCTGAACATATCCTGCAAAACTGCAATACACTAAACCAGTTAAGGGAAGAACACTGGCCCACAGAGATGGATATCCACAGAAAGATGTATGGGAGCACTGAGGAGATTTCAAATACAGCAGCATTTATTAAGAAAACAGGACTTGCTGTGTAGACATGTCAAACTCTGAACGAGAAGAAGAAGAAGAAGAATCCTCAACGGCAAATTGCTGCTATGGGACCTACCTTTAATTTTATTACAATATAATTGCATGTGATATATGGGCAGTGATATCAGCATTGAAATATGACTGGACAATTAAGTTTTTTTAATCATGGTATGAATATACTACCAAACATAATAGTCCACAATGATGGTATAAATATAAGGTACAGACTACCAAACACAGCCTACACAGATGGAATGAATATCAGGTACAGGCTACCAAACACAGCCTACAAAGATGGTATGAATATCAGGTACAGGCTACCAAACACAGCCTACAAAGATGGTATGAATATCAGGTACAGGCTACCAAACACAGTCTACATAAATGGTATGAATATACGTGACAGACTGCCACATAAACACACATAAAACGAAAATTATGAACTTTGCCGGTCTGACAGAATCAATTAAACTAGATGATAAATATACTAGACAATGTTTCAAATTTCGTATATTTGGGAAGCAGGATAACAGCAGATGGGGATACCACTTAGAAATCAAGACTCGAATCGCTCTCGCCTCCAACGCCTTTAACAAACTCTCAAACATCTGGAGATCGAAGATCGCAAGTAAACACATCAAACTGGGACTATTTAATTCAAGTGTGATTCCACCATTGACATATGGATGTGAAAGTTGGAAATCTACCGCAATGATGGATAAGAAGTTAGTTGCCTTCGAGAATAGATGCCTTAGGAAATTCACAAACACTAATTGGAAAAACTTCAAATCAAACGATAGACAAAGAGAGGAGACACAACAAGAATATGTGACGAACATCATCAGAACACGCCGCTGGACATACATCGGCCACATACTTAGAATGAAGGAATACAGAATCCCACGACAAGCCTTTATGTGGACTCCAGACGGGCAAAGAAAACAGGGAAGACGAAAAACAACGCTCAGAAGAACATTTATGAATGAATTAAAATCAACAGGCATAAATGCACAAGACCTGCAATCCCTGGCAACTGACCGACAGGCATGAAGAACTATGACATCTGTCCCATGTGTCAAACCTGGCAAAATAGAAACTGACTGACTAACAGACTACGAAACACAGTTGTCCACAAAAATGGTATGAATATCAGGTACACATTACCAAACATAGTCGTCCATAACGATGATATAAATATAAGGTACAGACTACCAAATACAGTCTTGATAGATTATATGATTATATTTAGATTATATTTACATCGTCCGTATGCCAGACAAGCGCCTTCCAAAGAGATTATTCTATGGGGAGTTGTGCGAAGGTAAACGTTCAAGTGGAGGGCAGAAAAAGCGCTTCAAGGATCACCTAAAAAGCTCTCTCAAGAACTGCAGCATCAATCCTAGCTCTTGGGAAACTACAGCACTTGATTGCTCAGCCTGGCATACTCAGATCACTGCTGGCATCACGAAATTTGAAAAAGAAAGAACACTGCGGGCAATCTACAAGCGCAAGAAGCGGAAGGACAAATCCGTAAATTCTCATACCCCGAACCTTCAGCACTCCTGCATGCACTGCAATAGAACTTTCCGTGCACGATTCGGACTCATCGTGCATCTACGAACTCACAAGCTAAATTAGTTAATTACCAATTTTAATTATTTTATATATATTTAATTTTTTTTGTCATCGCATTTAATGTTTTTTTTCATGCCACGCTCGTCTTCGCTTGCGAAGGAGGAACAGCATCATCATCATCATGTATATCGAGGACAGGCTACCAAACACAATCTTGATAGATGGTATGAATATCGAGGACTAGGGACCAAACCCGAAATAAAAGACTGACGAAAACAGATGTGCTGGACCTCGGAAGTCCAGACCCCAGAGTGGCCAACCGAGGTGCAAAAAGAACAGTTTTACTGTGGAACCTGCAACACAACGTAATTCGCGCTCCCCGGCGTAAATCACACGATATATTCGTTGTGGTTATATGAGCGAACGCTGAAGAAGAAGAATATCGAGGACAGAATACCAAACAAGGTCTACATAGATGATATGAATATCGAGAACAGACTACACAACCAAACACAGTCGTCCACTAAGATGTAACCTTGGAGAGATACTGGCTTATGAAAAGCAATAAGAAATGTAATTCAACATATGTATGGATACATAAAGGGACACACTGTGTTAGAAGATTGATCTTATAAAGGATTACAGGAATGAAAAAAAGCGACCGTCATTAAACAATCCATGGACACAGTACATGAATTACCGCTGAAATATAGTAGTGAAGGAAGCAAGTTCGCTTGCAGAAAAGTAAGAAGATTTAACAGTGGAAGGAAATGATACGCTGCATAGAGCAAAACAAGTATTCTATAAGTCTGCATAATTCTAAACTCTTACTAGTACGAGCACGTATATCTAATGTTAAGTATAGATATATTTAACTATATATCTGTCCATGGTAAGCCCTTGTCCTTTAATATCTGCACTTAATGATGGCGGTATATGTACTTGCTGACCCACTTGACTTATTCTTAGTTTGAGAATAACAGCCATGCACAAGAGTACAAGGTAACAGAGTGCGTACTTTAGAAGTTTGCGTTTAGTGTTTGAATTTACAGTTTTTTTTCCCAAGCATGTTATGTATCTCTTTGTCTATCAATGAATAATGTGGGGAGTTTCTGGCTTCTTGTCTTTCTGACATTTTACTTAGTATTTCATCTGCTATCCATGTTTGTTCTTGACTTTTATTTTTGTTAAGTTTTCATTTGTTGTGATTTTCAAAAACAAATGCTGGGTTGATAGTCACATCATGAATAGGATTTGTTACCAATTTTTTTAAATTTGTTGTTTGGATGATGATTCCGTAGGCTGTCTAATTTATTGTCTGTTTTCTCTTCTGTGATCTCCCTTCTGTATTGTCCCATGCATTATAGTATTATGTGTTCATTTCTATTCTTAACGTCTGTAAGTAATTTCTGCTGTATATCTGGTTGTTTCAATGCTGATGCGTCTGTCTACCTGTGGATTTGCTTTATTCTATGTTCTGTCATTTTAAGTTGTACATGAAATTTGGATATAAATGGATTGTGGTAAAGATATTATCAGCTTCTGTGTATATTTTCCTATTTTTTATACTATTTCTAAATTTGTTGTTGATTGTAATAAAACCTATATCGTCTCTTTTCTGTCTCCGTGGATTTTCCATGTACATAATCTTCTATTTTCCTTGTTCAAACAATGTATTGTATTTCGCCCTACTTACAGAACTGAAGTATTTCTCCTGTGTCGTTTCTTGTCCCAAATCGAAATTATTCTTGTGTCTTCCATCTTCCTAGTTTTACATTAATGTCGTCCATGACTGTTATCAGAATGTCCGTTGATTTTACTGGCCTGAGTAGATGTAGCTGCTGCAGGTCTTCGTAGTAGTTTTCTATTTCTACTTGTTCTGTAGTTATAACATGTCTTTTTATAATGGCTAGATCTAAAGGTTTTCTTTGATTTTCAGCAGTATCATTGTATGTCTAGTATCCGTTGTGTATTTTTCTTAATATTCCTTAATCAGTAACCCATCCTACCTTCTGTTCATGATAATCTTCGCCTGAATATATAAAGATAAATTCTCCATTCCACCTGTAACCAGGATCTTTCTATATCGCTTCTGCTATTCATAGAATTCCTACGTTTCAAGATTCTGCCTCTAAAATTAAGTTTTCTAACTTCCCTGTGTGTTACTTCTTGTAACATTCCATTTGCCTAGTCCAATATATTTCTTTCTAACTATCAACATATGTTGGTCCGCTGTTTAACTTAAAGATGTAAAGGGTAAGGCACCAGTCTTCCACCGCGGCCAGCAACCATTCTTTAATATGTCCTGAATAATTAATAATATGAATAATATGCTTTACCACTGGATATATTTCGCCGTCATTTATCACCAGTAACAACAGACAATGTGTCACATAACTGATTCCAGTAACAATTGACAATGTATCCGACGACTGTCTCCAGTAATAATAGACAATGTCTCAACTGGTTATCAACCGTAACAATAGACAACGTGTCAGCTCTTTGTCTTTGGTAATAATAGACTAGCTATCAGACGACTGTCTCCAGTTGTTTGTTTATTTTAAAACCCCAGGAATTGCGAGCGATTAGCTTTTACTTCCAATGTGCAGTGAGTAGTTTTTCTGAGCTTTCTTTCATACCTAGGAGACTTCAGCTTTCGTCTAGTGCAATGCCTATTAACTTGACTTCTATTCAGAGCAGGGTCTATAATTGTATAGATGACATGCCACAAACCTTCCATAAGAAAGCCTCAATATAACGGCATTGTAATCTACTAAGGTTATCTGTTGCATGGGTGGTTTGTCTAACGGGCCATTGGTGAGACCCACAGACTCAACCGCATGGCGCATACTGTCTCCAGTAACAATAGACAATGTCTCAGCTCACTGCCTCCAGTAACAATACACAATGTGTCAGCTCACTGCTTCCAGTAACAATACACAATGTGTCAGCTCACTGCTTCCAGTAACAATACACAATGTGTCAGCTCACTACTTCCAGTAACAATAGACAATGTGTCAGCTCACTGCCTCCAGTAACAATGTGTCAGGTCACTGCTTCCAGTAACAATAGACAATGTGTCAGGTCACTGCTTCCAGTAACAATACACAATGTGTCAGCTCACTGCTTCCAGTAACAATGTGTCAGGTCACTGCTTCCAGTAACAATACACAATGTGTCAGCTCACTACTTCCAGTAACAATAGACAATGTGTCAGTTCACTGCTTCCAGTAACAATACACAATGTGTCACCTCACTGCTTCCAGTAACAATACACAATGTCTCAGCTCACTGCTTCCAGTAACAATAGACAATACGTGAAGATATGAATGACCATTTTTTAGGAATCATGTGGGCCAACGTATGAAATAATATCTGCGAATGGTGGAATTGGTGTGAAGATGGGCTCAAAAAAGAGGTTGGGAATCACTACGCCTGGCTGGACTATATTGATTTCTCTCAATATGTTTATTTATTCTTTGTATGGTTATTTTGAGACGTATATTACTGGCATGATTGTTCAGTGTTATGGTTCTGTAATTTGTGCAGAGTTTCAAGTTTCCCTTCTTCAGATATATATATATATATATATATATATATATATATATATAGAGAGAGAGAGAGAATGATCTTTTCCAGTCTTTTGTCCATATTTCACTTCGCCAGAAATTAAAATAAACGGCATTATAGACTTGGGTATTAAGTTATATCCTCCGGGCTTTATCAGTTTATAATCCACTTCGTCGCACACTGGTGTCTTGTCATTTTTTTAGTTTTTAATAGACCAAGTATTATAACAGTTAATTTAGGCGCCACTAATCACGCAGAATAAAATATATTACACTTTGTTTCCATGACAATCTTAGAAATATTTGTCTTGTTTCTTTATACAAAATGAGCATTGTAGGATGATGTTAGAACACCCTAATCTCATCGCTCGGATCCTACGCCATAAACCCATATAGTGCCGTTTTCTATTCACTGTCGTGTACATTTTGCCTTTGTTTTCTCTTAGCCATGTTAAATTTAACTTAAAGACAAGAATAGTTAGTCATCACTCCGAAAAAAACATTCATAATAACAAATACATGTAAGTACCACACATGTCATGTTAACATACGTCAGAACACTATAAGAACCACACAAGTCATGTCAACATACGTCAGAACACTATAAGAACCACACACGCCAGGTCTACAAACGGTGGTCGAGATTTAGTAATCCATTCTCCACCGTTGACGTCATAGGAAAACACTGGAACACATCTTCACAGCCAAGGAGACCGTAGAAAGTACAAGGACAAATATATGTTGTGTTTCTAAGTCTATGTCAAGTGCTTGAGGCCTGGACTTGCTCTTTGTTGAAGAGTTTTCATGTTAACTGTCATGTATTAGAATCACGAAGTAATCAAAATCTACCTTCTTGGTAATGTGTGTCTTGAGCTAACAGACATCTACATGAACCAGGTCTCGTGAACAGTTATGTGGCAATATCAACCATACACACTCTTTGCATTGATTGTTGTCTTAGAGATTTGGAATGTTGAGTAAAAAAAAATGATCGCGTTGGGACTCTTAGAAGTGCTGCTTCAAAGATGCAGCGAGAAACAATATACAAGTTAGCTCTACGGCTCTGACGTATTGCCTCCACATGCAACATCGTTTCAGTATTTCATTGTTTTATTTTCCAGATTTATCTCAATAGTTTTATAGTCATGTAACCTTGCTCTTACTACGATAATATTTCTCTAACTCTTATATGGCAGTATAGTTCATCTCGGAGTAAAATTCATTTAAAATGTTGTTGTATCCTCACTAAAAATTAAATAAATATTCTCATCAATTTTGGACATTTACAGTAAATCCGATCAGGTTAGAATTTGATATAATTTACTCTAGTATCACTTTTCAAATGTTTGAGAACTTGGTTAAACAAGAGATTTAAGAAAAACACATTTCTAAATTGACAAAAATCATGCATGTAATTAACCCAGGAACTTTCTCATAAATTCACACTTCACATTTTCTAATACACATTGTTGATTAGTAAAGCCTTCAGATAAACTATCATTTGTAGTTTTAAAATCGATCAACTTCTAAAATATACTCAAGTTTTCATTCAGAAAGTATACATCATATATTTGTAATGATGAATTTGTTAGAATATCAACATTAGGACGTAGTCATCAACTCAGAAGTTGTATGGCTGTAACCATTTTATAGGCAATAAGTTAAGTTGGTTGTCATTGCTTTCTTGAGCGGTACAGATGCACAGTTGCTTATGGCAGGGTTTCGTATTGAACGGTACAGATGGACAGTTGCCTGTGACAGGGTTCGTATTTGAACGTCACAGATGGACAGTTGCCTGTGACGGGGTTCGTATTGAACGGTACAGGTGGACTGTGTGCCTGTGGCGGGGTTCGTATTGAGCGGTACAGGTGGACAGTTGCCGGTGACGGGGTTCGTATTGAACGGTACAGGTGGACTGTGTGCCTGTGGCGGAGTTCGTATGGAGCGGTAGAGGTAGACAGTTGCCGGTGACGGGGTTCGTATTGAACGGTACAGATGGACAGTTGCCTGTGACGGGGTTCGTATTGAACGGTACAGATGGACAGTTGCCTGTGACGGGGTTCGTATTGAACGGTACAGATGGACAGTTGCCTGTGACAGGGTTCGTATAGAACGGTACATAAGCACAGTTGCTTGTGAAAGGTATCGAAGAATGATAACTATGTTACAGCTTGTCAAGGACAAGTTGTTTTGTTTGGACCATTGGTGCTAGTAAGACTACGAGACAAACGCATTGCCATTCTCTGGACTACGTCCTGCTGGAAATATAGTAGGACCATCGTTTTACAACAAGATAGAATCAGCGGGAGTTTGAGAACGAACGATGAAGAAGAAGACGAACATAATAAAATTTAAAAAAAACACCCGATGCAATATCAGACACAGGTACGTACAAGATAGTCATGTTAAATTCACTTCCACATACAGATACTAGCTTACAAAAAAATCCTTCAATCCTCTAACAGAATTTATAAATCTCGTATTTTCATGCGCGACTGCCATAGTATAGGAGACCTGTCAACTACAACGTAAACATGAACTAGTACCGATTTGCTTAATATCTATTGGTGGCCTTGGCTATTATTGGCATACGACTCCAGGTATGTAAATAACGACCAATCAGATGCCCAACAATATTAAATAACGCGAAGAAAAGGGTCCTTATTAACTGATCTAGAAGGTCTGTAGTACTCAGTCGATAGACACGTTTCATGTAGGAACAGAGCTGAGAACACGAGGAACAGGAGTACAGAGAACAGAGTGGAGAACACGAGGAACAGTACAGAGAACAGAGCAAAGACATTACACGAACACCAACAATACAACTTCTCCAACTCTTGTTTCTACAAATATGCAAACAATTACTACTCGCCATCATACAAACGAGAAGTTACTATCGATATTTCAGAATTGTGATTTGTAAAGAATAATTTTGTCTATTTAATACAATAGCCAAAATAACTGGTGTAAATGAACAATGGGCAATGTTGAGAGACTCTATACATCAAATAGGACAATAGTGCTTCCAACTAAAATAGAAAATACCAAGAATAAATGGATAACAGGGGAGATTCTGAACATAATGGATAAAGAAGGAAAAACAAAAGTAATAAAAAGGAATATATGAAGATAAATAAAGAAGTAAACATAAATGCAATGACGCAAAAGAGAAATGGTTTAATGAACAATGTAAACAAATAGAATCATCTTATAATAAAGACACAAAAACACATTACAAAAGGATTAGCGAACTTACTGGTAGAAAAACAAAATATAACACAGGATGCATGCAATCTAAAAATGGCAAAATGCTTTTGAAGAAAGAAGACATTGTAAAAATATGGACTGAATACATAGAAGAGATGTATGCAGAAGGAAGACCAGAATCAATAGAAAATACAATAAATTGTAAGGGACCATCAATACTAGAAGAAGAAATTATAGGTGCCATAAAACACATGAAAAAAAGAAAAATAACAGGCCCTGATAATATTTCCATGTAAGAACTAGAGGCACTGGAAGACACCGGAATAAAAGTAATAACAAAATTATTTAATGATGTTTATGACAGTGGTCACGTACCTGATGACTTTCTAAAATCAACATTTATAGCGTTACCAAAGAAACAGGGACAGATAGAGTGTGAAGAACATAGAACAATTAATCTTTTGTCACATAACAACAATTTTGTTAAGGATAATTATGAGAAGAACAAAACATAAAATTAAAGATAAAATAGCGGATGAACAATTTGGATTTGTTGAAGGGAAAGGAACACAAAGCGCCATTTATAGATTAAGAACTTTAATTGAAAGATCACTAGAAGTTCAGAAAGATATTCGAATCCCTCGCTACATCGCGGTTCATTTATCACGGCTTCAGTACATCGCGGATTTCTAAAGAAACATATTTACAGTATACACACTTTAATTACATCTACCTGTATTACACACACACATGTATCATATTTATCTTATTTATACATTATTTTATGTATGTTATTTATACTATTAATATTTTATTTACATATTTTAAACTATTATTTAATGTTCTAATGATAACATATGCACTTATATAGTTTCATATACACTTATTGATATTATACATACACAAAAGATGTACGTGTGTTAAAAATGAGAGGATGACACTACTTCGCGGTTTTTCACTTACCGCGGCCGGTTCTGGTCCCTATTAACCGCGATAACTGAGGGATGACTGTATACTTTTGCTTTATTGATTACACCAAAGCATTCGACAAAGTAAAACACGACCAGATTATCAAACTGCTAGAAGATATTAATATGGGCAGTAAAGATCTTAGAATTTTGCGCAATATATACTGTCAATAAGAATCAGCCATGAAAGTGAATAATATAACTGGGTAGCATACACAAATAAAACAAGGTGTACGTCAGGGATGTGTATTGGCACCAGATTTATTCTCTCTTTACAGCGAAAATATCTTGAAATCAATTTAAGAATATCCAGGCATTACAATAGAACACAATATCAATAATCTACGATATGCAGATGATACTGTGTTGATAGCAGAAAGCCAAGAACTTCTCCAAGATCTGTTAAACAGGACGGTGATAGAAAGTAAACAAAAAGGTCTTAGTTTAAACATAAAAACCCCATCGAGGCCAGAACCTTGAAGTGGTGATGGGGCTTAGTTCAGCCATCAGAGGCTGGAAACTAAGACTGGTCGGGCACTCCCACTCGAGCAGGACCATAGTCCGGCCCAAGTAAGCAGAGTGCTGAAGACGGAGGCAACCAGCCAAAAGGCGCACAGATAATCAGGTTGCCACGCATAAAACACAATGGAAACATGTCTGCATCTAATAAACGTTATGGTGCCTGCCCTGTGGCGGACGTTCAGGCAGGGACGGTGCCGGGCCCTATACCTCGAAAGGGCCCAACCTCAGTTACTGGAAGTCCTTCTCAATTGCCCCGAGGAGCCAGGAGGCAAGGGAATAGAGCTACTGGCCAAACAAACAAACGACCAATAAAAATAATGCACTGGAATGCTGAGGGTGTCAACAGTAAAAGAGATGGATACAGCAAAAAATTGGAACTTGAAAATGTCCTCAGTGAAGAACAAGTTAATATATGCTGTATCCAAGAAACACACCTCAGCAGCGACATAGCCTTCAAAATCAGAGGCTACCAGTGCTACCGATCTGACCGAAAAGACAGGCGAAAGGGTGGAATTCTGACACTAGTTAAAAACAATATCAGTGCATGTCAGCTGGAAGTATACATGGACGGGGCAGAATACCAGATGCTCCACCTAAAAACAGACAGTGCAGAATTCCATCTCCTGAACTACTACTGCCCAAATGATAAACCATTGGCACTAGACACAATTCCAGACAAAGAAAGGCTTATGGTGTGTGGTGACTTCAACAGCCACTCTCAGAGCTGGGGCTACGATCATATCGACAAGAGAGGTGAGGAACTTGAGAGCTGGCAGGATGAAAATAATCTCATTCTTATTAACCAGCCAGCAGACTCACCAACCTTCTACTCGAGAGCATGGCACACCACCTCTACACCAGACCTGGCATTCTACTCACCAGGCCTGGAATGGAACATCACACGTATCGTTGGAAAGCAGCTTGGGGGTAGTGACCACAGACCAGTATTTCTGGAAATTCACAATGAATATACCAAGGACAGCAGCACGCTCACTAGGTGGAACTATAAGAGGGCAGACTGGAAAATGTACCAGCATTTAACCAGTGTTCTAGCTAAGGACATGAACTTGGACAAAGACATCAATAGAGCAGTGAGTGAATTTAATAGATGTATACTACATGCTGCTAGTAAAACCATACCGAGGGGGGCACGCAAAAACTACAAACCCTACTGGAATGATGAACTGGAAAAGCTGCAAAATGAGATGGAAGCATCTAGAAAGCAGGCTGAGAACAGACCTAGCCAAGAACATCACAACAAATATCAGCAAACAAAGGCTAAATTTCAAAGAGCCAAGTTACAAGCCAGACGGAACAGCTGGAAAGAAAAAACAGAGTCGCTGAACCTAGAAAGAGATACTAGGAAATTATGGAAACTTGTAAAACAACTAAATGATGAAGGTACAGGGAGAAATACCAGGATCACACTTTATAAAGATAAAAACATTTTAACAGGTAAACATGCAGCTGATTACTTTGCAGATTCCTTTGCAGAAGACAATAACATCAAAGTCAGCCCAGACAAACAACAGGAGGTTCGAGAGAACCAGCAAAACATTGGACAAGGCGAACCTATACCTGAAGTCATGGAGGCACCAATCACAATGAGAGAACTGGAGCATGCAATATCCAAATTGAAAATGAAAAAGTCCCCTGGAGCTGATGGAGTGTCCAATGAAATGATTAGAAACCTGGGAATTGCAGCAAGAGCAAAGCTACTGCAGATCTTTAACACAAGCTGGTCCACGGGTAATGTACCACAGGCGTGGAGAGAAGCAATAATGATACCACTCCTCAAATCAGGAAAAGATGGCAACACAGTCTCCAACTACAGGCCCATCAGCCTCACAAGCTGTCTATGCAAAACAATGGAACGCATTATCAATCTTAGGATGCAGTGGTACCTAGAAAGTGAAAACCTTCTGGTATCACAGCAAGCAGGTTTCAGACAGTGCTACTCTACTGAAGATCAGGCAACCTACCTCTCCCAAGAGATTGAGGATGCCTTCCAAGATAAGAAACTGGTACTAGCAGCATGGATAGACCTCAGGAAAGCATTTGATAAGGTCTGGAAAGAAGGGCTCCTAAAGAAATTGCGAAATTGCAGGGTTAGCTCAAGAATGTATAAATGGGTAAAAGCATACCTGCATAATAGAAGAGCCAGGGTACAATTAGATGGTCGCAAGAGCAAGAAAGTTCTACTGCGTCATGGAGTCCCCCAGGGAGGAGTCCTGTCGCCCACACTTTTCTTGGTTTACATCAATGACCTAGTTGCTGAACTACCACACGGGATCAAAGTGGCAATGTATGCTGACGACCTGGTGATCTGGTGCACAGAAGAACATGCGACAGTGGCCACTAAACAAATACAAAGAGCTATCGATGCCATAACCTTATGGGCTAATAGATGGTGCGTCAGCATTAACACAGATAAGTGCAGCACTACACTTTTTACCCTCTCACCAAAACAAAAAGCCGGTCATATCAAAATAGATGGAGAGCTCTTGAAAGAAGACAAACAACCCACATACCTCGGAGTTACTTTTGATGATAAACTGACATGGAAGCAGCACATAAACAAAGCAACAACAAAAGCCAGGAGGAAGTTAGCTATCCTGAGAAAACTAAGTGGAACCACATGGGGAGCCAGTGGGAATATACTCAGTAAAGTTTACCAGCAAGGCATAAGACCACACCTGGAATATGGTTCAGCTGCGTGGTGTCCTGCATCAAACACCACATTGCAAGATCTAGATAAAGTGCAAAACCAGGCACTTAGAATAATGTTGGGAGCAATGAAATCAACACCCATAGCAGAGATGCAGAAAATGGGAAGAATGCAAACACTTGGCGAACGCAGAGACACAAAAGTACTAATTCAGGCAGAAAAGTTTCAGTGTATGCCAAGTCATCCAATGAAGGAAAGATTCCAAAATCTAGCAATGGGACGACTGAAAAGAAGCAGCTTTATCCATCAAGCTAAACGACTCCGCAGACAACTTACAGACCTACCTGAAGTTGACAGCCCCTTAAGACCTGTACCAGAACAAACCCCGTGGAGTGAAAGACATGGAATGCCAATATATATTCAGACCCATGTGAAAGGAATACTAAGCGTGGACGAACAGAACAGTGTGCAGCGAAGGACAGTCACCCTCAGTTTCCTGGATGAGGAATATCCACAAGATATATGGGTCAGAGTATACACAGACGGGTCAGCACAGAATGCCGTGAGGAATGGAGGTGCAGGTGTATATATAGAATATCCACACAAGCCTAGAGATACAATCAGAACACCGACAGGAAAATTCTGCAATAATTATGATGCAGAAATCCAGGCAATTAGTGTGGCAGCTAAAAAACTGCTGAACTCCAACTCTGACCTACAGCCTGTGGTATTCCTGACAGATGCAAGGTCAGTGCTTCAAGCTCTCCAGTCTGAAAAACTAACAGACTTGAAAAAACTACTTAGCGAATTGTCTTACCAGTATAGGGTAACCATGCAGTGGATACCCTCTCACTGTGGAATACCAGGAAATGAAAAAGCAGACCAACTGGCTAAGGAAGGTGCTGCCGAAGACCAACCAGATATACCAATCACCTACCATCAGAAAAAACAGATGATCAAGTCAATAAGAAAGCCACAAACACCAACACAAGATGACTATCATATTATGAACAGACCAGAACAAGTTATAATTCTACGTCTCAGAACAGGACACAACCGACTCCGCAGTCACATGTATACAAAGTTCAAGATTGGCAACACGGCCATGTGTACATGTGGACAGGCAGCACAGAGTGCCAAACATATACTTCAAGAGTGCTCTGAGCATGAAACGCTGAGGCAGACATATTGGCCAGAGGAAACAACACTGGAATCAAAACTCTATGGGACACTGTATGAACTACAAAAGACAGTGAGTTTTATTAAGGAGACAGAATTACAGATATAGACATGTTTCAAGTGAACGAAAGAAGAAGAAGAAAACATAAAAAAAGACAGAAACTGATAATATCAGGAAATAGTTCCCCACTAAATAGTAAAATAGTATTAAATGAGAAAAACTTAAAACATGTGAATAGTTTCAAATATTTAGGAACATTAATAACTTCAGATGGTAAATGAAAGACCGAAATTATAAGCAGAATTGGAGAAGCAAAAACATAATTCCATAAAATGAAAAATATTCTGTGCAACAATTCCATATCGACGGATACTAGAAAACGTGTCCTCAAATGCTACATTGAACCAGTGCTACTCTATGGAACGGAAGCATGGACAATAAATAAGACATCACAAAAATCATTGGAGGCAACGGAAATGCGGTTCATTCGAAGAATGTTACGCATTCCTTGGGCAGCAAAGATTACTAATAAAGAATGTCTTAGAAGGATGAATGTGAAAAGATGCATTATTGATAATATAAGAAAATGACAGTCAACATTTATTGGGCACATAATGAGAAGATGAGGCATTGAGAATATAGTGACAACAGGAAAGATAAATGGGAAAAGATCAAATGGAAGACCCAGAGAAAAGATATTGGACAGTTTGACTAAATGACTTTGATTGACGACACCAGCAGAGATGATGACATACGAGATGAGAGATCGATGTATATGGAGAAATATGATCGCCAACGCCAGTCGACACTACTTGATAATAATGACAGTATAATGTAGTATAATATATTACAATTACATATAGTATAGTAAAATGTAGTTTATTATATTACAATTACATATAGTATAGTAAAATGTAGTTTATTATATTACAATTACATATAGTATAGTAAAATGTAGTATAGTATATTACAATTACATATAGTATAGTAAATGTAGTTTATTATATTACAATTACATATAGTATAGTAAAATGTAGTTTATTATACTATGATTACATATTGTATAGTATAGACAATATTACAGATGGCATATCGAAATGTAGTATAGTATAACTTGATTTGTTTAGCTCTCAAACTATACTTATACTTATTTTTAATGCAGTTACACAATTTCATGATAATATTTCCACACACACACGCGGACATATACACGCACTCACACACACGCACTCACATACACAATAAATATTGTACATTCTGTACATCAAGTAATGTTCAAGAAAAGAATTACACACAATTTGTACAACTTCATAATTTGTACAAGTTCACAATTTGTACAACTTCACAATTTGTACAACTTCACAATTTGTACAACTTCACAATTTGTACAACTTCACAATATGTACAACTTCACAATTTGTACAACTTCACAATTTGTACAACTTCACAATTTGTACAACTTCACAATTAGTACAACTTCACAATTAGTACAACTTCACAATTTGTACAACTTCACAATTGGTACAACTTCACAATTTGTACAACTTCACAATTTGTACAACTTCACAGTTTTGTACAACTTCACACTTTGTACAACTTCACAATTTGTACAACTTCACAATTTGTACAACTTCACAATTTGTACTTCACAATTTGTACAACTTCACAATTAGTACAACTTCACAATTTGTACAACTTCACAATTTGTACAACTTCACAATTTGTACAACTTGACAATGATTACATAACGTCATTCATATCATATAAAATCCAACAGAAACAACGTTGATATAGAGAAATATGTATATTGTGATTATGAGAATGGTAGCTAAGAAAACCCTAATGATTATAATTATTTATAAATACATTAAATCCCAGTAAATATTCTTGTTGTTGAGGGAGTCAAATGCGAAGCGGACCTTGATCAACAATATAAGAAAAATGCAATCTTCTTTTTTTGGCCACTTCATGAAACAGGCAGGTTTAGAGAACATAGTCACAACAGGCAAAATTGAAGGCAGCAGGGACAGAGGGCGACAACGTGAAAAATATTAGACAGTTTGACAACCTGGCACGGCAGGGAAACAACAATGACTTTGATACATAATACTGTGGACAGAGAGCTGTGGAGAGCCATGATGATGATAAAATATTCTTGTACACTTAAATAGTTCGTCATAGATTACTCCGATAATTAACAATTTGTTGGAGGGTCTGAATTAGTTTGACAGTTGTTGACAAGTGGGAGATGGGTTTGACAAAAGTTGACATTAGCGATATTGTTTTATTACACACAATAAAGTGTTTAAATTTGAAACATATTTTTTTTAAAGATTTTAAACAAATGCTGTCGTTTTTTCGTACATCTTCTGGTAAATATGTTTCCCCGGGGTGGGGGAGTTGTGGGGGAAAGGGGGGTGAGGTAAATATATTCCAAATAGTTATATATACATTACCCGCCGAAGACGGGTGTGTCGGGCCAATGGCGCAAATTAAACGGCGACACAACTAATTTCCATTCTCTGGACTACATCCTGGCTGGAAATCTAGTAGGACCATGGTCCTGCTACAAGGGAGATCTAGCAGGAGTTTGAGAATGAACGCTGAAGAAGAACAGAAAGATACATACATAATACCCAGATGTTAACGGATGCCGTGTTGCCATATAATATGTTTGTTATATGTTACTGTTCTTAATGTTTATTTCAATACCTTAAGTCTTGCAAGTTTTTTCAAGTTATAAATTCTTTATGCTTTCTCTGAAAGCAATAAGATCAATGCTAACGACAAACCGCAAGTTGCACAGAGCGCGGTCACCAATTGAAATTGTTGTTAGATAGTTCTGTAGTATCTCAGGCGTTCCAAGAATATAATAAGAATATATAATGCCACTGGTGATAATATGCATTCTTGTCCAACCACTGCAGTTGTTTTCAAAAAGATTTCAATATCACCATTAATTAGAACAGCACTAGTTGTTACGTTTTCTAGTGCTTCAATGATTTCTATTATATTTATGTCAAAATTAATATTTTCTCCTAATCTATAATATGATAGCTGTGTTCTGTCAGATCTCCGGAATGCTCTATAAATAGCGCATTTCGTCAGGAAATTGCGTGAGACGTCCAATCAAAACGATTGATGTCGTGACGTTTGTTAAAATCAGACGACGTTTTTGCATACAAATGTTATTGATGCGCTAACAGGTAAACTTCTGTATAGGCTTGTGGTTAAAGTTATCTAAAATGCATTATATTTTAAATATACATATACTTTACTTTAAATTATGGATTAAGATGATCCAATCGCAAGAAAACGTCAACAACAACACACAAAAATAGCGAAAAGCTAGATGGCTGAGTAGTCAAAGTCAAGAGTCACTGGCTGAGATTCGTGCCGCAAATGCTGCAGAGCATAGACATAGAAATGAAAGAGCGATGCAAAGAATTAATCTAGAAACCTTCATCAAAAACAAACACAATTTCCTAAGAAGTCTGATTTGCATCGGCGTCGAGCTAAGCTGGAATAATCAACGAAAAGAGAACATCGAAAAGCTATGAGTAGAGAATACCAACGTCGTTACAAACAACATGAAACTGTTAAGAAAACGCAGAAACGTTGTGCTTCAGATACCGAGATACACTTATTGTCACAAATGCATCGAAGTCAAGCAATCTCAAATGAAGCAGCAACTTTTACTGAGGATCGTGTTGCTGCACACGGAATTTTCAATATTATATGACGGTTTTGTGGTGCTAAAGATTATTTAGACGAATGTCCTAACGATTACAAGTTTAAAAGTTGATGCCGAAAGGGAAAGATCATGCTCCCAAAGCCACACGACATCCATGGTAATAAGCTGAAGTATTCCAAGTTCCTGCTCTTGATGTTCTCTGATAATACACACCCTAGATACACACATTTTTGCGAGAATATTCACTCTTATAATAGTGATCATTCTTTCGCATCAATGGGAGCAAAAATTACGGATTACCAAGGTCGAGGTCCATATGTTTAAAAAGTTAATGGACACACTTATCATCGAACTTCTCATGTGCAACCGCTGTACAACAAAATCCCACAGTTTGCTCAGTTGTATGTTTTGGACAGTACTCAAGCAACATACGTTCCGACAAGGACACTCAGCAGATTCTACATGCGAATGAGAAATTTTTGATAAAATCGATCGAATTTTTCGTCAACACAATAGACTAGCACAATCGTATCAGTTAATGTGTGATATCGAAACAAGAGATAGAATGATCCTCAAACTGGAAGATATTTTCCAATATTAAACATGGTCTTCAAGCGCGATCGTCAATCTGATCAACGTCGCTATAAACAACCAACATCTAACGAGGTTGCAATGATTTTCGTCAACGAAGATGGAGAACCACCTTTTAAATTCGCATTTACCCATTGAATCAAGAAATTCCAACAAAGAATTTCATTATTATCAATATACTTAGCTCGTATATGGATCCAATGCCATACTCGCTTTTGTTCCCATACGGTGAACCGGGTTGGTGAACAGATATTCAATGGGAGGCATATCAGGGTAAGGAACCCAATACATTTTGTCTCGACGTGACGACCGACGGGTCCAGACGGCATCCGATCGCATCTAGTTCTACATACTCGTCTTGCTAAACTCGATCGAATGCTTTAATGGAATCGATAAAGTTGTGATGAATTCATGCTGATTATATACATATATAATATATGCTGATATATGAGCACATGATTTGTACTGGAGATTTGCAATAAAATAATAAAGATGCGTTCTACATAACAGATGACAGGCACATGGATTAGTCATGAATTATTTCTCGGCGTGAAGCACTTTCACTACTTTTGACATGATCAAGGAAGCAGTCTTTCAACAATTAGACATGTTCAAGGAAGCAGCCCTTTCAACAATAAGACATATTCAAGGAGGCAGTAATATCATCACTGAGACATGCTCAATGAAGCAGTACTTTCAACACTGAAGTATGCTCAAAGGATGCAGTACTTTCATCACTGAAACATGCTGAAGGAAGCAGTACTTTCAGCACTTGGACATGTTCAAGGAAACTATACTTCCAGCTCTGTGATATTCTCAAGTTACCAGAAGCGGAAATCTTCATTACATTAGCATGCCATCTACAGAGAGTTCTTCTTCTTCTGCGTTCGCCCTCATATAACCACAACAAATATATCGTGTGATTTCCGCCGGGGAGCGTGAAGTACGTTCTGCTGCAAGTTCCACAGTAACACTGCGTTATTTGAACATTGAATGGCCACTCTGTGGTCTGGATGTCCGAGGTCCAGCCATTCGTTTTCGTCATGCCAAGATTCGGGTGGGCTTCCCTAGTCCGTGACAGCATGTCTATCTGTCGCCATACACGCGGGTGTGTAGTCACTCTTCGCCGAGACATTTGTCGTTCACGTCTTTCTCACACGAGGTGTTCCACCGTCGATGAACTTACCTCTTGTAATTAGACGAACTGAGCCTGCGCCCATCGGGTACTGAACCGTTTCTCATCCGCGAACCTGGTTCCGTATGAGGAAGAACTCAACAGAAGAGTTGGACCCTGGCTCTTTCGCCTTCTTAGCCGAGGTGTCGTTCACCGACATCGTGAACCCCTAGCCCACGTTCGAATCTCACACCACTCGTTTGAGAGCAAGGCGTTCTCGAGCTGAGCGACCTTGTCCCAATAGCGACTGAACCCACCAGGTACGGAACCCTTTCTCTCTGCGAGTGTATTTTCGATATAGGAAAGCTCGGCAGTAGAGTTGGGCCAGGGCTAAAATCGTTGTCCCTTTTGTGCCTGAGCCTATCGGTTACGGAACCCTTTCTCTTCGCGAGAATATTTCCGGTACAGGGAGGCTCTACATTAGAGTGAGGCCAGGTCTTCTTGCTTTGCTGGACTCCTATGTTTGGGTCTGGGTCTCTGCCTATAAGGAGCACAGGTAACTAGAAGCTCGTCTCGAGCTAACAGAGCTTGTAGTTCCCCTTTCCTTGGAACTTTTCCCTTGTTTCTTTTCCCTTTTCTATTTGCAGTTGGCGCCGCCCTCTGGCGCTGTTCTGTTCTTTCATTGTACTCAGTATGAAAACTATTCGTCTCTTGTCATGCATCTACCTTTTTGTGCCTTTTTCATTGGCCACCCCTCCAATGTTCGGACTGGACTGACTAGCGTATTTGTATGTCGACATTGCCACTGTATGTTTTGGTGCTGTTGGTGTCGGAGATATTGTCTGTCTCTTACGCAGTCACGTCTCTTTCCATCTGCTATTTCAACATTCTCGGACACGATCCCCAAATGATTTAGTCAGAATCAGCACGAGCCGCTGTATTTCTGTTTCCAGGGTGCACCGCGAGGAGGTAAATTTGGGATCTTCGTTATCTGCTAACCCTGGCCCGCCGAGAGCATTGCATTCCCTTTGCACCCCACATAGGGTTTACTGTTGGATGGCGGTTGACCTTTCAGTGAAATCTTGCACATATGGTCTACTCCATCGAATATGATAGTTTTGTTACTCATGTTTTATCTTCTTCTAAGTAAATATTTTTGGGTTTTTATTCATGTTCATTTCTCCACAGATTTCACAGCTTTAACTAGTGCCGGAAAATGTTTTATTTACCTGTTCAACTATTTCGATCATGTGAATCTGTTCCACAAAATAGCACACCCCATAATTGATGATATCAGTTAACTTAATGACTTCATTAAGTTTCTCTATGAGCGACATATTTCTTATATAGAGTAGTGTGTTTTTATCCACACACAAAAACTGATAGTTAAGCCATCTACTTTGCAGGACCTCTAGGTCGTGCCACGATTTGTAAGGGATTCGACAGTAGACTGTCTGGTGGCTAGGTAAAGTCACAAAAAACTAACTCATGAAAACAATGTTTTGGTTTCGAAATGCTGAACAACCATTGTACTGGTAATGTGAGTTAACATATGAGTGTTACCTATAAGTTTAACAATAGTTGGTAAGTAATTTATTTTCTATACTAAATATGTTTCAATTAGCATGTACTAGTTTCTGATTTGCATGTATGGATGGCGACAGTGGTCTGCTATTGGTCAATCGTAGATGTTTATCCACAGCAATGAAGAACAGTCGGCATGTTTCATTATGAACAGCATGGATCATAGATAGAAACAGTATGTACGTAACTAAAGCAACATAATTATCTCAGGAGAGAGTATTCATACAATCTAGCAAATCATCAATATTGGAAAAGCGCAGTTCACAAATAATTAAACGATTAAAAAAAAACGAGGACTCGTAGCCAACAATAATCGATTAGCAGTTAAAACGAGAGATAATAACATCTACATACTTACATTTCTTTAAACGAGAGATAATAACATTATCTACATACTTACATTTCTTTAAACGAGAGATAATAACATTATCTACATACTTACATTAATTTAAACGAGAGATATTATCTACATACTTACATTTCTTTAAACGAGAGATATTATCTACATACTTACATTTCTTTAAACGAGAGATAATAACATTATCTACATACTTACATTTCTTTAAACGAGAGATATTATCTACATACTTACATTTCTTTAAACGAGAGATATTATCTACATACTTACATTTCTTTAAACGAGAGATAGTATCTACATACTTACATTTCTTTAAACGACAGATATTATCTACATACTTACATTTCTTTAAACGAGAGATATTATCTACATACTTACATTTCTTTAAACGAGAGATATTATCTACATACTTACATTTCTTTAAACGAGAGATAATAACATTATCTACATACTTACATTTCTTTAAACGAGAGATATTATCTACATACTTACATTTCTTTAAACGAGAGATATTATCTACATACTTACATTTCTTTAAACGAGAGATAACATCTACATACTTACATTTCTTTAGTCGGCCGTTTCCCATGTCTTCTTCTATCTTTAAAGCAAGAATGTCACAAGTTGACACCAGGAATCTCCAGTAAGCTGCCACAAATAGTTTGTAATGTGGACCTAAGACGTAGCGAAGGTCATCAATACTTTGTGCATGAGCAGCCAAATTTTGATCGGCAACATCAGATTGAGGTAACACGGCGCCGCGTCCCAGAATTAATATTAGAAGTTGAATAACGATTCTTGGCATTAAATACTCCATATTGATCTATCAAATTGTAGAATATTTGCGATTTATGCGGTTGTGTTTACAAATCAGTTTGAGTTCCTGGCAAAAACGAAGCGTCCTAATAACTATAACATGTGCAGTAACATATAAAGTTACATAAGTGTACAAGCATTCTGATGAACTTCCAATATATTGTGTCATGTGATACGAGGAAACTGTGAAGTAATACAATTGCAGAAGTCTCAGCTACAATATATCATTTAAATGGTGATTTGCAGCAGTAACATCAGCTTTCTGTCAGCACCGGATATTTCAGATACATTATTTTTTATAACTTATAAGGTGCACACTGACAACATCACTGACAGCGTAGCTAAGCTGCAGTATTTCTTAGCCTCTGATAGTATGAGAAGCTACAGGTAGTATTTCTTATCCTCTGATAGTATGAGAAGCTACAGGTAGTATTTCTTATCCTCTGATAGTATGAGAAGCTGCAGGTAGTATTTCATCCGCTCTAATCGATCCGATCTATGTGTTGATATATCGAATATGACCGCAACAGAGCGTATTTGGTTCGCCAGAAACATTTGACTACAAGGAATATTCTTGGACTAAACAATCGATATCAGTCTGCCTCTTGCCTGATCAACTGGAAATGTATTATTTAGATATATTCAATGTGGAATCATGACAGCACACGCTGATGGAAAGTCGTGATGTGTATTCTCTGCATGACTTTGAAATTACATGTTTTTCTTGGAAATATATCCTTTACTAGTCACTTGAAGAAATGTGTGTCCTTGATATTGGAAATTTGCAGCTATCAGATGTCACACGCGTATTGCCAACCTGCATCTATCATATGTCACACGCGTTTTGGCAAATTGGATGTGACATATGTCGTATACGATTTTATTTAATATTTATTTAATTATTTAAATAAAATAAGATTTCTTAACGAAATGTGTCCTTAAACAACTAGAAAGTCACAAGCTATGTAGATTGTCAGCCGTCAAGACGGGTTGATTAATTTGTTACTAAAAGTTTATACTACAACTCTAAAATGATGTACCACGGAAGAACTCATTACATTATAAAGAATTTAATTTTAACTTCTTGGCGCATGCGCTCAGCTTTATTGAACTAAGGTCATTGATTTTCTTAATTTATGCGACCAATGAAAAGACGAGATCATGTAGGTTCATACGTCTATCTGTCTTCGTGTGACAAATAGCGCTTGATGTTGTAGAATCCTAGTTTCAAACAGCTGGTTCTGCTGACATTAGCGTCACACTCGCATTCTCCCCCAGATCTACCAACCTCTTTCTCTGTACGCTACGAACATTTTACCTGTTTTACAAATGCAGTCTGTCGATTTCAATACGGCCTTTACATTCTCACTAAACAAATAACGCTGATGTACGTCGGCGAGCTACAGCAAATGTTTGTGAGGTGGCACTGACAAGGATAGATAGCCACCTACCCCACACCCACATACCCTGTACTTGAGTGCGCAGTACCGAGGTACAATGAAAATGTATAAACATAGTTGATAATTCGTGATACACCTCGTGTACAGACTGACAAGCGCAAGGATGACCACGATTGCAAATATTTACTTTTTTACCAAATCTCCCTCTGATACTGAACTGTGTAATCAGTCGGGAATTCCCCCCCCCCCCGGGGGGCGCACAAACACACAGTCTCATGAGAAAGGCAGTCACAATCTTTCTCATTTCACAAATTATTTAAATATAAGATTCCAGGTTGTATTTTGCATCCAGTGGTTGAACTTCATACATGTCATAATCATTCAGTGCCATCGTAAGTTTGTTTCTGAAGCCCTTAGGGGAATACACAGTTATAATTTGTCCTGCACGTCGTAAGTTTCTGAAGCCCTTAGGGGAATACACAGTTATAACACAGTTATAATTTGTCCTGCACGTTCTAAGCGGCGACTACTAAAGTTTCAGAAGAAGGTTGGTGAGATGACAAAGATTATCCAAAAAACATACCGAAGTCGAATGTATCAGGCGAAAGGCGAAGATATTGAAGCAAAGATATAAACCGTAACGCAACACATGCAGTTATGTGTGAAACTTCAGCAGGAGTTTGAGAAACAAGAGAAAAGAAAAAGTTCACTTGATGAAACGATCCTCAATTACTTGTCATAATTCAAAACGTAGTAATAATAGTGACAGTAGTAATCATACAAATGATAATAGTGACAGTATTAATCATACAAATTATAATAGTGACATTATTAATCATAAAAATGATACTAGGGACATTATTAATCATACAAATGATAATAATGCTAAGGATGCAATCCTTTATGGTCGTGGGTGTGACATATTTGAAGCAGCACACAAAGTCTATCAAACTATGAAAACAACAACACAGAAAGTCTACCAAACATTGAAAACAACAACACAGAAAGTCTACCAAACATTGAAAACAATAACACAGAAAGTCTACCAAACATTGAAAACAACAACACATAATGTCTACCAGACATTGAAAACAACACAGAGAGTCTACCAAACATTCAAAACTACAACACACAAAGTCTACCAAACATTGAAAACAACAACACACAAAGTCTATTAAATATCTATATCGTTGGTCATACCGACGAGTGTGAATAAAATCCCAAATTGACCATCATTAACACAGCAATCATTTTCTCTGACTACCTTTTATCATCCACATATCAACCATAGCCTGTATGACAATCTTTGAACGCATACATGAACTACAGAATCTTACCCTGCTTTACAACTGTCAATAGTTGCAACCTGCATGTGTATTCTATCATGCCACGCACGTCTGTAACACTTGTATTATATCTTGTAACGCAAGCGTGTTATCCCTTGTATTCTATCTTGTAACGCAAGCGTGTTATCCCTTGTATTCTATCTTGTAACGCAAGCGTGTTATCCCTTGTATTCTATCTTGTAACGCTCGTGTGTTACACTAGTATTCTATATTGTAACGATCGTGTGTAACATTTATATTCTAGCATGTAACGCATGAATGTAACACTTGCATTCTATCTTGTAACTCATGAATGTAACACTTGTATTCTATATTTTAACGCATGAATGTAACACGTGTATTCTATTTTTAAACGCATGAATGTAACACTTGTATTCTATCTTTTAACGCATGAATGTAACACGTGTATTCTATCTTGTAACGCATGAATGTAACACGTGTATTCTATCTTGTAACGCATGAATGTAACACGTGCATTTTATCTAGTAACGGTCGTCTGTAGCACTTGTATTCGATCTTGTGAGGTGCATATGTAGCACTTGTATTCAAACGTACGAAGCCTTTCTTTTTTTGTATATGTACTAAGTGTCCAGTTTTCACATCTATACAAAAGAATTAGATATGAACATTGCAAATCAACAGTGGTTTCTATAGAATGAACTTGCCTAGAGTACATATTTTACTTGTTCATGCTATGTTCAACATACACATGGCACTCCTGTCATTACAAGTAATTTCTTGATTTAGACACTGATTCTTTATTAGGCATGACCTGGACATTAGACCCACGTAACGCTCTGCGCGTTGTTGAGAATAGTGACCCATTCACTTCTGATTATATACTTTTCTATCTTGCGCAGCATACTTTGAGAGTCTGATGGAATCACTGAGTCTGTTGGTGGTTACGTCTCTAGCGAAATGACAGCTCCTATAACCGCATCTATTTCCATCTCATACTCGATTTTGTAGTGGGTTCTATAGCTGACTTATCAGCTAATTTCTTGCCAAGCTGGTAGGCCACGAAACTCCCAACCACACCTGTTTCTTTCTTGCGTGACTGAGCCGTCCGTGTATATTATTGTATCGTGTGAAAAGCGATTAAATTAATTGCAATACACATCCAAAAACCTTGGTACAAAATGGAGAGTTCATGGTTGGTGGGACGGAAGCGATGAACTGTGACAGACTCGATCGGTCACCGTTGATGGAAGTAATTGTTATTATGTGTGACTTATTTTGTAACAAATTGTCAGGAATTCAGGACAACTAACCGCAGTAGGTCAATCATACAGCCTAGATTTCATAAAATTCATCAGGAGAATAGTAAAAAAAGTTACTGTCGTCTACCAAACACACACACACACACACAAATTACTTTTAACAGCAATGACCCGTTAATAGAGCGACAGTTGATTATATTAAATCGTCGTTAAACCACATCAAGCAAGTACGTTGTTTAAATCCACTTTTGCCTGACAGCACCTTTGACTACACTCAGGACAAATGGAGCAGTGGACGGAGTAAGTGCTCTGCGGTCGACGCATGTTCTGTCAGATACAGAATCAGGTTCTCTCTCTTTGAATTTAAAAAAAAACCCACTTCGAGGAGGATCTTCTAAGGGAACGGCAGGAAAGAAAGGAGTAAGAAGGAAAATAGATTTAGACACTGGAATCGTCAACATTGCATACCTGTTATGTGGAGTACACATCTCTTCGAATATATGATAGATATGTTGAATGTTAGTTGCCCTTAATAATAGTTCTGTTCACAAGTATTTTGCTCTTTTCTACGTTTATTTCCTTGCCACATATTTTTAGGTTGCTATTTTAAGTTCTGAGGTGAGGTTTGAAATTCAATCTTGGATGTAACCATGGGATGACTATTATCGCCACAGCGAAGATTACAAAGCGGTTGACCTCCAATAAATGTTGGTAATCTTCTGGTGTGTCATGCAACATGTATTCCAGACAAACACGTCTGCCAAAGATACTTCTCTATGGTGAGCTAGAGAAGGGTATACGATCTCAAGGTGGCCAAAGGAAGCGCTACAAGGACTCGTTAAAGGACTCACTGAAAGCCTTTGAAATAGACCACGATACATGGGAAGAACTTGCACAAAATAGATCTACATGGCGTTCTAAAATAAAAAAGAGCGCATCATCTTGTGAAAAGAAGAGAAATGCAGCAGCTCAACAGCGGAGAGCAGCTAGAAAGTCACGGAAAACCAGGATCCGTCTACAGTCGTTATTCCATGTCCAAACTGTCCAAGGACATTTACAGCTCGAATAGGGCTCATTAGCCATCTACGAACTCATAATCAAGGACATAACTAAAATTGAATTTTCAAAAATGGATGTAACAAATGGTCATCATCACTTGTGATGGACGAACAACATTCCAGACAAACAATGTGAAGTTATTCAAACAATTTTCCTTCTTTTCCGCACGTCTATGTTTGTTCTAAAAATGCCAACAATATCATTAACAAAAGTCATTGCCTGTCACCTGTATAAATGCTTCAATAACAATAATATTTGTATGGAAAATAATTCATAGAATCATAATATGTCACAGACCGTGATACCGAGAACGACCAAGCGTCATTATAAAGTCGATAAAGATATGATATAAATCGCGTTGATATTCTAAGTATTTATTTTTCAAATAGCAGTCTACATTAATGACTTCTTCGGCACTACCTCTGTTTTTCATGAATGACGCATGGCTTTGTTTTCTGTCAGTTGAGCAGAATCTTTAGCATCAAATCTCTTACGTGATTGTTGAACTTATAGTTATATAGTTCTTACACATTTTCATATTTCGTTGTTTTTTTTTAATGTGAGGGGTAATAGTTTCACTAATGGCTGAGTCTATTGTGTATACCATAGCTTAGAAAACCATATCTTCTAACAGATAACTTTCATGACGGTTAGTACATCTTCTTCGTATTTCATTCTGGAATTGTGTATCTGTGTTGTATACTATAATACGGCATATACTGTTCTGCTGTCTCATATTTATATTTGTGGGCTCACATTTCTAGACAATACCATTTTATTTAGCATGTTTCAGTTTGATTCTGACCGTTTTATTTATTCAGCTATAATCCCGTGCTAAAGGACGAGTTTGATTCTTGCTTTTTTTTGTTTGCCGTTTTAGAGTTGAATACATTTAATATGCCGTTATATATACCCAATGTTTGCAAGATACCTCAATGGTAGCTAATATTTTCTATACTTTGTTCGTTAGATTTTAACACCCTGCATCAAATATTATTTGTTTGATAGCTGGCGGATTTGTCATTGTAGTCAAAAACACGCTCTTTTCAACCTCGGATGTTATTCCTACTTGTTATATCGAGCGTATAGCGTGGTCTATTAGCCTGGATTGTTCTATAGGGGGATGATTAATTTGACATGGGGTGTCTTCTGAAAGTTCTGAAAAGGACAATACAATACTTTTTCGTGTAGGTTCTAATCCTACAAATCATCAACCATACCTAGGAAATGTTCGATCAATACTCGACTACTCCCTTCTGTACATACAGCCACAGATACTCATACTGATAGAATTAGACAAGATTGTTTATAAAGCAAGTCGCGAGGCATGTCTCTGGTGGACGACGAACTATGCCAGCAAACGTTTAGCATCTAGAGCTAAGAAGCATCTTCATCGGAGAGCAGCTAGAAAGTCACGGATAGACCAAGATCCGTCTACAGTCGTCATTCTATGTCCGAACTGTTCAAGGACATTTACAGCTCGAATAGGACTCATTAGCCATCTACGAACTCATAATCAAGGACATAACTCTAATTGAATTTTCAAAAGTGGGTGTAACAAATGGTCATCATCACTTGTGATGGACGAACAACAACAATAGAGCTAAGAAGAAAGAAAGCATTCATTCTAACAGCTGAAAGACTCATTTTTATTGAAGGAAATCTACGCAACGAGTATATCCAAATAAAAAAAAAAAAAAAATAGGATCAAGAAACCATCCTTAAACAAAAAGTTTCAGGAACCGCTAAGAAACCACCATGTCCCAAATGAAAAACAAACAATTCAAATACTATCAGAATTACCACCACACATTCAACTGAAAACACATTATGTCCAAACAAATCTCCAAGAAGAAATGATAAGACCACAACTAAATCCACACAACTAAAAAGATTGCTCGTATGATTATATATTTTTATGGAGAAAACATCATTCATGCCTATACTGATAGGTCAGCTTTTAATGCCACAATTAATAACGCGGGATTAGGGCAATCATTATCATCTCCTTGACGTATTCTACCTAAAAAAATTGCTGGTCACTGGAGCCTGTTGCTCAAATTATGCAGCTGATGCTGTTGCTATCCGGAAAATCCTATCGGGACAAAATGTATTGGGGTACATACCCTGATATGCCTCTCATTGTCAATCTGCTTGCCAACTCGGCGTACCGTATCGGAACAAAAGGAGTTTGACATCATACAGTCCATAACCAATATTTTATGAATGAATAAATGCAAAAGTGGCCATGGACCATCTTCGTTGAAGAAAACCATTGATATTGGCTCATTATAGCGACCTTGATCAGTATGACGATCGCGCTTCACAATAACACTTGTATACAACAATGGCGTATGATTTGAGTCGTGCGGGGGGAAATTTCGTCCCGACACCAACCGTTTTGATTGGATGTCGCACGGAATTTCGTGACGTAAATGCGTTATTTATAGATCGTTCTGGAGAGAATGACAGAACACGGCTATTATATTAAAAATATTTATATGATTTGGAAATCCTTTCTGACTCACAATCTACACTGATTGTAGTTGTTTACACCTAAAGAATACGTTCAATAAATACCACCCAAAAGAAATATGTCATAAACGCAATGAATTATAATTGGTCGAAATCACCATGCAGTGTATATCGGGCATGATGATATACCGTACAACGGAGAGGCAGAGTAAACTTGGGCATCAATGCCATAATCGGACAGCTGGTACATATGACAGCAGTAAAATAAATTATCAAAAACAAGTATAAAGAGGAGTGGCTTATTCATTGAAAATAATAAGAACAGGAAAGATAAATTTACCACCATCTATCTAAACCATCTAGATGAGGCACCATCAACTTCCTTGAACGTATACACCCAGCACAACTATTTAGATTACGAACAGAAATTTACTTGCGTAATCACCACCGAATGAGAAATTTAACAAAACATGATAGCATATCCTATTTAGGATCCAGCCATCAGCCCAGAATTATTTATTTGTAGTGATTTGCTAAGCAATATAAATAGGTTAAGTAGTTTGCCATTGCTTTCTTAACGACCCAGATGCACAAATACCTGCTGGGATTCGAACACGGTACCTTGTCCGTCCCAGATGCGCTTTAATGAGAATCGACCTAAACAATAACCCAAACTGCAGACACTGCCAGACAGTGGAACACCACCTAATTTCATGCACAACTCTATAAGATATTAGGCACAGTTTTTTGCCAAAACAAGCAAGAATTGATAACATTGTATGCAGCACAGTTGTATGCATGAAAGGTTGCGTACTTTCTCCAGAACTTTTTAACATGTTTCGAATATATATTGCGTGGGGCATTACAATATCTCCAGACAGCTATAACTAGTGGAGAAAGACCACTTTGTAACTTACGTTATGCCGATGATATCGATATCTTGGCTGGTTCCGAATCTGAACTCCAGGAACTCACCTCACAGTTAGAAGATGTTAGCCAGAAACATGGAATGGAAATTAACAATGATAAAAGCAAGATTCGGGTGACTAGTGAAACCAAGTAAACTCCCACGAATATCCATTTAAATGGTAACAAACTGGAAGAAATTACCATCTTCAAATATCTCGAGTCCCGAATATGTAATCATGGCAACTCGGTACATAGGATTAAGACTTGAGTTTGCGATGATTGCCATGGCAAGTTTTAATGTGATTTGGTAAAGTAAGACCAGTATTGTAATAGAAATTAATCTATGAAGATTGCTAGTGCTAAGTATGCATTTATTCGAATGTAAAAGTTCACTGTAAACGAATCATATCAACACCGAACAACTGAAAGGAACAGCATAGTTCCATAATGTAGCATTGAAGTCATAAAGAGCTGACCACAATTACTGGTTGCTCAAAGGCAATAGAAGTCAACAATGAGTTTAATCTAGATCATCATTAATATGCCAAGCTCGCTACTAATATCTGCTCCTGCAAATGTCCATGTCTTATCTTGATTCATGTTATGTTGTTGCTTTTTTTTTATACAAGTATAAAATCACTTTGATTGTGTCACTCTCCCAATTGGGGCGTACGCCGCTGTTCTCTCTGAGAGTTTATATAAAACTAAAGGGGCAAGAGTTAACTTATAGGCGCGAGTAACGTCTAACAATCATATTAGTTACTCGTATTAGTTCTTAGATCATTAGTTACTCTTGTCCAGAATTTACCCAAAGTGTTAAAATATTGACCATATGCATCTGTTCCGACTTTAGCATTCACAATGAGACAATCCTTTTAGCAACTCGTATAGTCATTCTTCTTCTTCTGCGTTCGTTCTCAAACTCCTGCAGATTAGCAGGATGTAGTCCGGAGAACGGAATGCGTTGTATCATGGTTTACAGCATTGCTGCGATATCTGCGCCTTTCGACCTGACACATCCGACTTCAGCATGGCTTTGGGTCACTGACCCTATATGGGATGGGACAGACAACTCGATCCCATAACCTCCTTAGTCGCCTTTTACGACATGCGTGGAAGGTAAACAGTGTTGCTATTCTTTGCTCCCCTTTCGGGCCCCGGCAACACACAGGCGGTATAGTCATTGACTCTGCCGTCAAAGTGCTAAGCCTACTGTTCACTAATGTGTAACTAATAACAGAATTCAATCTTTGTTGTATGATAAAAATGAAAAAAAGTGGTAAGCCTACTGCTGTGTAACACGCATGTGGTTGCGTCTGTGGGTCTCAGCAATGGCCCACTAGACATTCCATCCATGCAACAGAAAACTTTAGTGGATGACATGCCGTTATATTGAGGTTATCTTCTTAGAGAAGCTTCATGGCACGTCATCTATACAATTATGCTTGCATTTTGTTGTTGAAATGTGTTTCATGTTTGCCGGAATATATATGTATTGGATGGGAGGGAGCCAGAGATGTACTGTGCAGCACTGGGGAGGAGGAAGCTGACAGAACTGCTTTTTCCTATGGTTGAAATCCATCATAGAGACACAATGACTCAGGACGTGACAATCCTTTTGACTTGAACATGTGTTTGCATGCCTGGAGCAATAGAGAAGTTCGGCATAACCAGTAGTCGATTGGTGGTGGGGAATGAGCGCAGTGAACCCTATCTTGGCTACAGTGGCTCAGAGCAGTGCATAGGTTGAAACCTACCTTCCTGGAGGTGTGATAGTTATTCTTGGCTCTGTCCCGGGGTGGGCTAAAAATCCACAGACTTCCCAGCAATATAATGCCATTAAATGGCATTAGGTCAAAGGGCATGAGCCCATGGACCGCTGGATCAGCAACCAACCAACCAACTGCTGTGTAACTAATAACGGAATTCCATTTTTGTTGTATGAAAAAATGAAGCCACCTGCACGTAGATGAAAGTTGTAATCAATGATGACCTAGGTTTTATGTTCATTATTAGTTATTGCCTCCTCAATTAAACAACTCTGACTACCACCCTTCAAACATCGGTAGTTTTTAAATCCCTGACTTAAGCTACGCAGACGGCGGCTTCGTTCAAATTATATGAAGGGATTGGTACAACTAATCAGGAACACAAAGAATTACAGCGAATCACCAAACATATTTAAACGCGAATAAAACAAAAATCATGTGACCAGATGTAATAGCGCAACAGCCAAAAATCCTAATAGACAATACCGAGATAGAGTGTGTGGATAAATTCGAATGCTTAGGAGCAAACATAAACGATGCAGAAGACTGCACGGCAGAGATAAAGGAGATTGGTGATAGCATATTTTAAAACAACATGGTTAAAAAAAATAAGGATAAACAACAAAATCGAAACAGCCTGCTAATGTTAAGACTTTTTATTTTCGGGTTGCAACATACGGCAGTGAAAAATGGACCCTAAGTAAAATAGCGGCAAAGAAGATCAATTCCTTTGAGATAAAATTCTACATAAAGATACTAAAATATAATGGGGGGGAGGGAGATAAAGTTAGATATTAGAAACACGTAGAAGAAGCCAGTGTGTTGATTACTAAACACAATAGCAAAAAGAAAACTACACCTGTTTGGTCAAATAAAGAGACCCAACTGTTTAGAAAGACAAATAATGGAGGTCGGAGCACCTGAGTGTAGGAGAAAGGGATGTCCAAGAAGACGATGGACTGACTACATTAAATATAACATGAATAAATCGTTGAAAAATGTAAGCCGCATGGCCCAAGACAGAAAAGGGTTCAGGGAGTCCATTAAGAAGGTAACAATGATCTGGTGAGAATATGTCACATGACACAACTACTTTCCATATCACTTCAGCCATCACTTCCCACTGACATATATCAGGTTCATGACTTATTGAACAGTTCCACGTGCATGCGAAGTTCGTAAATTTTAACGCCAGATAACACAATCTTCCCTGAAAACTGTAGGAACTTAACGTGACAATGTTGAAATGCACTATTTCAGTGGCCAATGTCTTAACTCGGCGGAGACAATCTGATATAAAACAAAATGTAGGGATCTCAGTAGCACAGTCGTTATTTTGATTCGCCTCGCGACGTCGAGATGACAAAATTGATTTTTCAGAGATTCTTTGTTATCAAACAAGCATATATCGAAGCTATGGCATTACATGCTAAAAGTGGTACTCATGGCAGGCGGCTTCGATAGTGAGGGAGTACATATGAGGAAACCTGAGTACAAGTAACTCAATCCTACGATTTTTCAACCTTTTCTCTAAACAAAAAAGTGATCATAGAAAGTAAAAAAGTACTATAAGATTTATTTCATATTCCTTACAAAAATGATTTCTAAATTTGACATAAAAACTTACATACATAATTGGCATATAGTACATTCGATCATCGCCTCCTTACGGTAGATTTTCTCAGTATGTTCCAATTTTTCTAAATACAGTCCCTCTTAAATTGGTTTTCATCGAAAAACCGACCCCGACAATGTATTTTGATTGGTGCTGCCTGATGCAGCCGCTTATCTGAATCATAGCACGGCACGGTCCTGCGTTCAATGGCAAAATGAATATACGGTCTGTGATCTTTGGAGTGCTCGACAATAGAAATCTAAGACTGGTGGTTGCTATTGTCATAATGTCTAGTTTGTCCAAGTAATAGATGACACACATGTAACAGATGACACACATGTAACAGATGACACACATGTAATAGATGACACACATGTAATATATGACACACATGTAATAGATGACACATATGTAATATATGACACACATGTAATATATAACACATATGTACTATATGACACACATGTGATAGATGATACATGTAATATATTGTATCCGTGTCGTAATAAAATGTATCCGTGTCGTAATAAAATTTATCAGTACAATGCCTTATGATACTTTGTGATCCACACTTGAATATTAATTTCAAACATAAAAATTTAACTTTTGACTTCGACAAACAAACTTTTACTATCAATTTGAGTCTTATTTAAGGAAAGTTTCTAAAACAGCACACAGCTTCACTTTTAAGTTTTTATTAATATAAATGTATTATCGTAATGGTTCATTACAGGTCAACCCAAAAAGTATAAATATGCAGTTTCACCAACATACTACGTTTTTGCAGAAACTCAGCTAACTTAACTATTAAGTACTGTCAATTATTTCCACTGGAAATTTTAGATTTCAGATAATACAATCACAGTTATGACCAATGACACAAGACTAGTCACTTTAATACCGTGTCCCTGCAGATATCCTAACTGCAGACACACCCTGTGTATATGGGTTTGTAATAACATCAGTTGAGTAACAACTTTTAAACTTTCAGCAACCGTATGTCTATATTACATGCTGACAACCTGGACCGTATCTCTTTGGGGTACATATCCCATTACCAATACATTCACCGTTACCCGTACACCTTAAAGTATATGAACACCCTAAATCACAGTCTTTGCCAGTCAGTTTAGGTGGACAAACTTTCGAACTGACTTCTTCAATACGGAGAACAATCTGTAGAATGCAGTATATAGTCAAGTAAACATTCATTGTAAACATGCATGGCTTGACATGAGTATCGTGTTGTGATTACAGGTCGGGATAATAATAATAAAAGACAACCCTGATGTCCTTAACTTCACGTATGAATAAAACGAGGCACAAGAACACCAAAACGACAGGCTATTTCAGGTTGGTCACTCATTGAACAGGCAAATGTATTCGCCATATTTCCCGTTATTCTCTTTCTTCTAGGTGGACAAACGTTCGAACTGACTTCTATACGGAGAACAATGGACAATAATAATAAAAGACAATCTTTAGTTTCTCCAGTTTCACATGTCAATAAAACGGGATGCAAGAACACCAAAACGACGGGTCATTTCATACTGTTGCACGTTTGAACAAGCAACTGCAATCGCCATATTTCTTGTTATTTTTTCTCTCACGTTATTCCGTTTCTATGTCTCACGTCATCATTAAATTTGTGCTAGTTAATTCTAACTCTACCAAAACTTTCTAACACAAATTCAGTGCACTATTGTACAGGAATGTGACTGTTACAATATGACACACATGTGATATATAACACACATGCAATATATAACACATGTAATATATAACAAACATGTAATAGATAACACACATCCAATGGTTGACATACATGTAATATATGAAATATGTAACATGTGAGACACGTGTAACAGATGACACACATGTAATAGATGAAACACATGTGAAAATGCTCTTAAATAGTCAAAATAACAACAAGGAATGTGACCAGTTAGGGGTGGGTGCATAGAATCATTCACATGTCCGGGGATAACACTGAGAAAAGGAAGGTCTAGTAACAGGACACTATGAAAATTTTGGCTGGGAATGCTAGAACAAATTTAGTAATATCAATGTTTGAAATTGTATACGTCTTTATGTGTGTGTCCTGGTATATTAGTGTATATGCACTCGTAGGTTTCCTCGATTGACATGGTCAGATTTCTCCTTATCTTCCACAGCTCGACTGTTTATAATGTCCTGTCCTGGCACCTTTCTCGTCATCAATCTGAAAAGCGGACGCGTGCTGTGTTATGTAACGCCCCTCCGGTTACCTACAGACATCACATGAATCTAAGGGTTTGGGATTCCACAATCGTCTCAATCATTTCTTTTTGTGCCATTTAAGCACTGTCTGATACACACGTAGTATATGCACTATCATCATTCAAGCACTGTCTGATACACACGTAGTATATGCACTATGTAGTATCATCATTTAACCCGTGCGTATGCTACACCGAAATGATATGTCACATTCCCTAAATCATCTTTCACCATTGAAGATATTTTCATATGTACGTTTACGGAAAATACAATTGTTTGGACATTACATCATGTTAAAGACCTTCATTCAAGGTAGAATTGAGAGGTGTGAGAGCAACATAAATGGTGGGGAAAGAGTGTGAGATGATTGAGTATCATTCTCTGTTGAGATAGTGTGATTCGATCTATGTACCTAATATATTATTGGCTGATACTGCATAAACACTGGTTGCATATTCTATGATGGGCCCATATATTACTGTAACAACTTCCTTCAGAATGTTTGTATTTGCACCCCGGAACGTGCCATGTAGTTTGTTTCCAAGATCAAACGTTCACATTGAAGAGTGCCACCTGTCTGTACGGAGGGAGTTAGAACGCTAGCAAACATAAGTGTCTCCTGTGATCACCTTGGCATATAGTTTCCAAATAAGATCAAGGTAACAACGTAGCATGACATGTTGAATAAGTATATTTAAACAGTTAATAGACACGACAGCACTAAACTAGATTTAGTATTTTATTTTGAGGTGTCGACATCGCTTACACGATAACTTCTTCCCGAATGAGAATTTATGCGCAGACTATTTCTGAGAAATGCAAACAACAGTTTAACAAAAACACCGGTGTAATGTTAGTTCACTAAAACACCGGTATAATGTTAGTTCACTAAAACACCGGTATAATGTTAGTTCACTAAAACACCGGTATAATGTTAGTTCACTAAAACACCGGTATAATGTTAGTTCACTAAAACACCGGTATAATGTTAGTTCACTAAAACACCGGTGTAATGTTAGTTCACTAAAACACCGGTATAATGTTAGTTCACTAAAACACCGGTATAATGTTAGTTCACTAAAACACCGGTATAATGTTAGTTCACTAAAACACCGGTATAATGTTAGTTCACTAAAACACCGGTATAATGTTAGTTCACTAAAACACCGGTATAATGTTAGTTCACTAAAACACCGGTATAATGTTAGTTCACTAAAACACCGGTGTAATGTTAGTTCACTAAAACACCGGTATAATGTTAGTTCACTAAAACACCGGTATAATGTTAGTTCACTAAAACACCGGTATAATGTTAGTTCACTAAAACACCGGTATAATGTTAGTTCACTAAAACACCGGTATAATGTTAGTTCACTAAAACACCGGTATAATGTTAGTTCACTAAAACACCGGTATAATGTTAGTTCACTAAAACACCGGTATAATGTTAGTTCACTAAAACACCGGTATAATGTTAGTTCACACAATAAATGTAAGGGCAATTTGGACTAGGGACAAGAAATGACAAAGGAAGATGAGAACAACATGACCATATGCAATACATTTTTTGAACATGAAAAGAAAAGATTATATACATGGAAAAGTCCTGGAGACAGAAAGAGTAACCAAATAGATTATATTATGATCAACAACAGATTTAGAAATAGTCAAAAACACTAAAACATATCCTGGAGCTGAAATCAACTCTGACCATAATCTAGTGATGTGCAAAATACATGTCAAACTTAAAACGGTAGAACATAGAAAAAACAAAATCCACAGATAGATACATCAGAGCTAAAACAATCAGATATACAACAAAAATACATTGTAGATCTAAGGAATAGATATGAACATTTAAATAAAGAATGCATTGAACAATATCGAAGGAAAAATCAAGAAGATAAAATAGACACTAAATGGGACAGCATGAGCAAACGTATTCAAACATCAATTGAAAATTTAACAATACGAAAAGCCAAGAATAAACACACATGGATGATAGATGAAATATTATAGAAATTGTAAGAAAGAAAGAAAGCCAAAAATACCCCAAAATATTCAATTATAGACAATGAGATACTTAACATATGAAGAATAGAGAAAAAACAATGGCTAGAAACAAAATGCAGTGAAATAAAGGAGATATCACTACAACATAAGACAAAAGTAATGCCTAAAGAGATAAGGCTGATCACAAATAAAAAAATCATATAAAGGGGGGGGGGGGTGGATGCATTAAAGATTTAAAAAAATTATATTTGATAAAACACATGATGGACTGATTATGTGACAGAAATTTTTGATGACCAACAATGAAACCTGCAATACAGAACAATGATGTACCAGCAATTTTCAAAGCAGAAGAAGAAAACGCAATAAAATGTGGAAGGGCCGCAGACTCCGACTACATAACAGCAGACATAATAAAAACTCTAATTTAGTGTGGAAACTATAACGGAACTTTGCAATGATATATATGGAATAGGCCACGTACCTGAGGACCAGACATCATCAATATCTAAGAAGCCTAGGGCTGTGGACGGTACATAATATAGAATAAATAAGTTTAAGAAGTGATATAACAAAATACTACTCAAAATAATAAATGAAAAGAATTACAATGAAGATAGGCACTGAGAGCAATTTGGTTTTAGGAAAAACAAAGGAACCAAAGAAGATATACTTAGTATCCGACTTTTGACAGATAAATATATAGAAGTCAAAATAAATATCTATATTAGCTTCATAAACTACAGCAAGCACTTTGACTGAGTCCAACAGTAAAATTAATCAAATGTTTTCATGATATAAGCATAGATAGGAAAAACATCAGAATGATCATAAATTATATTGGGAATAAACTGCATCAATAATGTGTGAAAACAGCTACTCACCATACATAGAAATAAGAAGAGGGGTAAGACAATGACGTATTTTATCAATCAACCGATTTAATATCTACACAGAGAATATCTTTAAAAATATAGAAGAAATACCAGGACTTAAGATCAATGGGAAAATAATAAACAACATTAGATATGCAGATGACAATGTTCTTTTAGCTGAAAGTGAACATGAACTAAAAAGACTAATAGATGAAGTCGATAAAATAAGTAAAGAATATGGACTGCATATAAATATTCAACCAAAACAAATATTATAATCAGCCAAATCACAAAATAACAGGCGATAAGCATAAACATACAAGGAAAGAAACTACAACAAGTAGAAAAATATCAATATTTTGGACACATAATCACAAATGACAGCATATGTGAAAATAAAGAGAATAGGAATGGCTAAAAATACTTTCAATGACATGAGCAAATATATTAACATCTAGACAAATTACAAACAAGTTCCAATGAAAATAATAAAATATTACATCTATTCTATATTAATGTATGGCTCAGAAACATGGACACTAAACAAACAATTAGAAGACAAAATTGATGCCTTTGAGATGTGGATATATAGGAGAATAGGGAGAACATCATGGAAAGAGAAGAAAACAAATGAACAGATTCTAACAACACTTAATATGAAGAAAATATTATTAAAGGAAACAAAGATCAAGGAAATAAAATATTTTGGACACATTAAAAGACGTGACACCTTATTGAAGACCTTACTTGAGAGAAACGTCGAAGGGAAGCGAGCAAGAGATAGGCAGATAGACAAGTGGGAAAGTAACATCACAAGATAGACAGGTCTAGCGGATTGCACCACCAAAAGAAGAGACAGGGAATGTTGGAGGTCTGTTGCAGACAACCTTCGTTGTGGAGATGGCACTTGATGATGGTGAATATTATTTCACCATAGCGCCAGTATAATGTTTTTCACCATAGCTCCAGTATAATGTTACTTAATCATAGCGCCATTATAAGGTTACTTAACCATAGCGCCAGTATAAGGTTACTTAACCATAGCGCCAGTATAATGGTGTTCACCATAGCGCCACTATAATGTTGTTCAACATATAGCCAGTATTATGTATCTTTACCATAGAGCTGGTATAATGTTACTTAACCATAGAGCCAGTATAATGTTACTTAACCATAGAGCCAGTATAATGTTACTTAACCATAGAGCCAGTATAATGTTAGTTAAAAGTAAATGTGATACAAGAAACTGTTCATAAGTTATATTAACTATTATTTGCCAACCCCACACCCCATTGTTAGGAACTGTCAGAATTACAGGGATCCACTCTGCTTACTTATTTTAAATAATTTTTATCCATTTACACTCCCACCCTAAATACATTTTTAACTATTTCCACCCCAAGCCTAAATATATTTTTAACTATTCCCACCCCAAGCCTAATAAAATTTTACAGAAAAATTAAGAAAATAACTACATGATGTGTTCACGTGTTTAAGAAATGTGTTTTATATTCAAACAATTAAATTTGTAGACACTAAACAAGTATTGCTGACACCAACTTTTGTCAAACACAATTGTCAACGGCTATTGCGAGTTTCGGCCGTTTTTTCCCAGTATTTGGATTATATGTGGGAGCCTTTCTTTGAGGATTTGCATATATCTTTATAACTCAGGATTGGTCTACCGCAGGCTCGATGGCCTTCAGCGAGTACTCCGAACAGTACTTATTTTGAGATGCGGAAGTTTGGCATTTTGTGGACGTGATCCAGCCAGCGACATATATTTATATTGAGTGTTTCCATGACAGGTGGTAGCTGAGTGTTTCCATGACAGATTGCAGCTGAGTGTTTCCATGACAGATGGTAGCTGAGTAGGCGCAAAACTTGCCTTGATATTTAAGATCTTGCGGAGACATCATCAGATGAAAGATGTTAAGTCTCCTCTCACGTTTGGTGTAGGTAGTCCATGTTTTAGATACATAGTAAAGTGTACTCAGCAAGCATGTTTGATAGATCAGTATATTTTTCAATTTTAGTTTATGGTTTTTCCAAGCTCACTTTGACCGTCCTCCAAAAATGTTAACCGCTTTTCCTATACGTGCATTTATTTAATTTTCCAGAACAAGGGTGGGTGTAATTGTGGATTCTAGGTAGCAAATATTGTCGACTTGCTTCATGTGAGTGTTGTTTAAGGTGATGTTTGGTGATACTGTTTATCCCTGACACATTGCCAAAGTTTTAGTAATGATAATTGTCATAGAGAACATCTCGCAGACCTTTTCCATGTTGTCAATTTGGGACTGCAAGGTGGATTCAATGTTTGCCACTAGTGCAGCATCACTGGTGAAGAGAAGTTCTCTGATTAGTATTTCTGATGTTTTGGTCTTCGCTCTGAGACGCGCTAAGTTAAAGAGTGATCCATCGTAGCGGGTGCGGATGATAACGCCAATGCTGCATCTGTGAGAGCATGTTTCAGAAGAGCTACGAAGAAGATTCCGAAAAGGGTGGGGACTAGGACGCACTCCTGCTTTACTCCAATCTTTACTGTAAAGTTATCAAACGTATTGCCCTCGAATAATATATTTGAGTGCATGTTTTCATGAAAGTAAAAAAATAAACCACTTCCAGTAGTGTTGGTGGACAACCATTACATTTTAGAATCTTATATTTAACTGATCTACTGACAGAGTCAAAAACCTTAGTTAGATCCAAAGAAGCCATAAAGAATGGCTTCCTATTTTCACATTATTTTTCCTGTAGTTGATGAAAGGTAAAGATTATGTCGGTAGTGGATCTTTTGGCTCTGAATCCACACTGTGACTGACAGGACTCGATCGGCAAGCAGTTGGAGTCCCTTTAGAAGGATAGGCGCAAAACCCTTCCCTGTGATGCTGGAAAGGGAGATGTCTCTGTAGCTGTTTCATCCTTGTCACTCTTGTTCTTGTAGAGAGTTACTCTCTTTGCGTCCCGCATATCTTGGGGGAGTTTGCCTTCCCATCAGCATGTTATAAGTTGTTGGTACAGGTTGGGGACGAGGACATATCTGTTTTTCTTTTCGTTGATACAGGTTGGGGACGAGGACATATCTCTTTTTCTTTTCGTTGATACAGGTTGGGGACGAGGACATCTCTGTTTTTCTTTTCGTTGATACAGGTTGGGGACGAGGACATCTGTTTTTCTTTTCGTTGATACAGGTTGGGGACGAAGACATCTCTGTTTTTCTTTAAGATTTCAGAGGAAATGTTATCTGCTCCTTTTGCCTTGCCGCTTGCTAGTTTATTTATAGCCTCAAGGACATTTGTTCTCTGTGGGTTCATCATTCAGCTCTGTCCTTACAGATTTCTTCTCACTTATTTGATCTAGTTGTGTGTCTGCAAGTCTGTCTTCGGAATACAGAGTTGTGAGATGAAAGAACTAGCTGAAGTACAAAGTTTGCGATATGAGATGGAAGATCTGGTTGAAGAACAAAGTTGACGAAATAAGATGGAAGAACTAGTTGTGGGAAAAACGTTAACGATACGAGATGGAAGAAATACCTTAAGAACAACGTTGAGTTATGAGATGAAAGAACTAGCTGAATAACATAGTTATGAGATGAAAATTGACTGAAGAATAAAGTTGACAATTTGAGATAGAAGAACTAACTGAAGAACAACATTGACAAGCTAACGATATGAAATGGTAATTGACTGAAGAACAGCGTTGGCGACAAGAAATAAAGAACTAGCTGAAGAACAAAGTTGACGATATGAGATGAAAGAACTAGCTGAAGAACAAAGTTGACGATATGAGATGAAAGAACTAGCTGAAGAACACAGTTGATGATATGAGATGGAAGAACTAACAGAAAAACAATGTATGCGATATAAGATAAAAGAACTATCTGAAGAACAAAGTTGACGATATGAGATGGAAGAACTAGCTGAGAAACAAAGTTTACGATATGTGTTACAAGAACTAACTGAAGACCGAAGTTAACAATATGAGACATGAGGATTAGATGAAGAACACAGTTTATGATATAAGATGAAATGAAAGAACTAGCGGAAAGATGTTAACGATACTAGATGGAAGAATTAGCTGAAGAACAACGTGGGTCATAGATGAAAAACTAAATGAAGAACAAATTTGCAGATTTTATATGTAATATATAATTACTGAACGTAAACGAAATGATATGGAAGAACTACCTGAAGAACAAAGATGACGATATCAGATGTAAGAACTAGCTGGAAAACAATGTTGCCGATATGAGATGTAAGAACTAGATCAAAAATAGTGTTGCCGATATGAGATGTAAGAATTAGCTGATGAGCAAAGTTTATGCTATTAGTTGAAATAACTAGCTGAAAAACGGTAACTATACGGGACGGAAGAACTAACTGAAGAACATTAACGATACGAGATGAAAGAATTGACTGAAGGACAAAGTTGACAATATGAAATGGAAAAACTAAATGACGAACTAAGTTTTCGATATGAGATTGAATAACAACCTAAAGAACATTAACGAAATGATATAGAAGAACTAGCTGAAAAAATGGTACGATGGAAAAACTAGCAGAAGAACAACGTTGACTACTTGAGAACGAAGAACTAGCCGAAAAACGTTAATAATTCGTGATGAGATAAACATCTGATAAACGTTTACAATATTAGATTAAAGAACTAGCCGAAGAATAACGTTACAATATGAGATGGAAGAACTAGTTGAAGAACAAACTTCACGATATGAGATGAAAGAACTTGCTAAAGAAAATAGCTTTCGATATGAGATGAAAATTGACTGAAGTGCAACGTTGACGATATGAGATGAAAGAACTAGGTGAAGAATAAGGATGGCGAATTGACGATATGAGATGGTAATTGACAGAAGAACAACGTTGACTATTTGAGATGGAAATTGACTGAAGAGCAAGTTGACGATATGAGATGGAAAAACTAGCTGAAGAACACAGTTGACGATATGAGATGTAATTAACTGAAGAGTAATGTTGACGATATGAGATGAAAGAAGTAGCTGAAAAACAAAGTTGACGAATTTATGAAATTTAAATTTACTGAAGAATAATACATATTTCGAGGATACGATCACTAGGAAATGAAGAAGTTGTGAATAAATCAGGAGTTGGTCAAGAAAGTAGTATCACTCACAGCTGTATATCCAGCTGTCGTGTCTAGCTGCTTGATCAAGTGTGATGTGCTACAATAATGCTACAATAATGCTACAATAACTAACAGAACGACTAGCTGTTTTATACGTCATCGTTGTCTCCACATAGATCAGATATTATTTGTCATCCATTCTGGCAAGATAGAAGTACATCAGTTGATTACATTCTGGCAAGATAGAAGTACATCAGTTGATGACATTCTGGCAAGATAGAAGCAAATCAGTCGATGACATTGTACTTCAACAAAAAACGGAATATCCGTCATTTATAGAGTAGACAGATGTCATTTATCATGAGCACAATAAATCTGTCATTATTTCATTATTGAAGAACAAATTTGCCGATATTAGATGTAATACATAATTACTAAATGTAAACGAAATGATATGGAAGAACTACTTGAAGAACAAAGTTGACGATATGAGATGAAAGAACTAGCTGAGGAACAAAGTTGACGATATGAGATGAAAGAACTAGCTGAAGAACAAAGTTGACGATATGAGATGAAAGAACTAGCTTTCAAGACACTAGAGTGACAGCAATCTGTGAAAGTTTTCTCTGCAATGTACTTATATCATTTGCAATTGTCGAATGTGTGTTTGTCTATAGGATTCTTTGATATGCGGAACATTCGAAATTAAAAACGTCATTGCTTGATTAGTAATTTTACCCAATGAATTGACGAAGAACAACTTGCAATCATTGGAATGACAGACGATATGTATACTCAAATAAACCTGATCACAGTTCCTGTTTGAGAGTGTACACAAAAGACATTCTTGATATCGTCATGGATTCCTGCTTATTATTACCGTTTCTTCCGTAGTGCCAATCCTGACTTATTTTCTTATTGAAACTTACATTTCGTGATATTTGCTTGACTAGAATGTTTGTCTCGTGACATTTGCTTGACTAGAATGTTTGTTTCGTGACGTCATATCAAACACGAAGATTCAAACCGGATCAGGAAGAGCAGGAAAACGCCATGTTTGCACAGAATTCTGGATCTTTGTTCACATACAAAGAAACAACTTCAAGTGTAGATGTGCAGGGGAATAGATGGTGTAATTATCGTATGAGAAGACTAAATAACGTGACAAACGTAAAAAAAACGTTTACAATTTCCAGTTTTTGAGTTGTGGTTAATAAATTATTGAATAACAAAGATATGAATAGAAAGCACAGCAGTGTTGCCACATCGGATATTTCATACAAAGTGCTCTCAAAATATCCATTATTAAAGATCACTGACCATGAAATTTATGAATATGGTATTTTTATGTCTTGTTCCATTTTAGGCCTTTTAGAAATTATATCTTCTTTCACACATTTTCTTATTTGTAGTTTGCAAAAATATATTTGTGCTATGACCATTTATGGATGTTAATTAAGTTACAGTACAAGTAGGCGCCACTACATAATCGAGTTATTTCCCTTGACTATCTTTGTAAATTTCATGTTCATCATTTAATAATTGAAATATTTGTCTATTTTAGCTTCGGGTTAGACTTAATTATGTAAAATGCAACTATCCTAACCCTATCCCAAACCCTTAAATAAATTAATATCTAAAATATTAAATGATGAACATAAAATTTACAATCATAGACAAGACAAATACCTCGACTATGTGGTGGCGAATACTTGTGCCTACCTTAATTAAATTATTAATATCTTTTCTATTTATGTGTAAATGTAGAATAAAGAGTGTTGGTTTTTTAATGGGCTATCGACAATGCTCTTCTCAAGATGTTAATTATTTAATTTAGATATTAAATAGTTAGGAAGTTTCCATAGTTATTGGTTATTTGGGCACATTAATAAGAAAACTAGAATGACGAGGCCATGTTCACAAACCTATGAGCCCAAGACTCTGAGATACAGTTTCAGTTATAAGGAGCACATCATTTATAGGGAATGGCAGAACATATAAAGAAATTGGAGGAATAGGAAGACTAACAAAAGTAACAATAAAAAAGAATTCAGGAACACTACATACGTGACAGGTCAAATGTGGGAAATGTAGATTCTATGAAGAAAATATGGGCAATTTGGGAACATATACAAGGAATACATCTAAACTGTTCACAATCATGGTGTCACAATCAAAGCAAGAATAAGTTGGCTGACTGTGTCATAGAAATAATAAAACCTGTGGTTTTTTTAGGATCTTTGGGAAGATAATTTGTTAAAAAGTGTGTTTGCCTGGTGCGACACAAAATTCATACAAACCATTCCATCACCTGATCTGGGATAGTTGTCCTAAAGCAACATTTGTATGAAAAGAGAGACTGGAATTAGCTATAAATGATGCAATTATGGTACTCAATGAATGAAAGCTAGACAGGACTGAATTTCAGGACTGTCATTTTGAAGAAATTAGGACTAAGCTGTGGGTACCACAATGTTACGGCATTTCAGCGTTTTGACCGCGCCAGAGTATGTACCGCTGAAGAAGGAAATATAATAGATAATAAGATAAAAAGAGCAAGAAAAAGTGTACAAGAAGCCAAGGAGCATGACAAGGATGATTCATATGCAGCAGAAGCTCACTAAGTATGGATTTACATAGATAACCAGCATGGTAGGTCACATTTTTGCATTTTACTACAAACTACCCTTTTACGAGGAGCGCGGTAGCCCAGTGGATAGTGAGCTTGCTTGCTATCACTGGTTACAGCGTGCCAGGTTCGAAACCACGTCCGGACATTAAAAAAAATCCGGGTTGTGATTTCTCACTTGACACGACCACTCCTCCAGTCGACTCAGCTGTAAATGAGTACCTGACGCATGAGTTACGGAAGGTAAAAAACAGCAAGGAAGGGAACTGGCCACCCCACCTAATAGTTGCTGCGGCTTAGTACATGAAGAGTTATCTTCATCCCCGACGGCAGATGCCATGGGACCTACCTTTACCTTTACCTTTACCCTTTTACAATGTTTTCAGGTGTTTGCTGATTGATATCGCAGAAAGTATTTAACATGTTCTATCCTTCTTCTTCTTCTGCGTTCGTTCTCAAACTTCTGCAGATTAGCAGGATGAACGGAACGGAATGCGTTGTGTCATGGTTTACATCATTGCTGCGATATCTGCGCCTTTCGGCCTGACACATCCGACTTCAGCATGGCTTTGGGTCTCTGATCCTATATGGGATGGGACAGCCAACTCCATCCCATAACCTCCTTAGTCGCCTTTTACGACATGCATGGAAGGTAAACAATGTTGCTATTCTTTGCTCCCGTTTCGGGCCCCGGCAACACACAAGCGATATTCTATCCAAATTTGGCAGATATGTAGAAAGCTATCACCCACACAAATTAGACTAGGAGCATAGCAGGAAATTTTATACTTCATGTGCTAATATCATTTATGCTAACCCATACCCCATTTTTTTAAATGACATTATTATTTTTCCACATAACATATCATAACTTTTTAACCACATCTCTGATCAAGGTTCTCTCTAGTCCAGCATAAGGAATTCACCATGCATTATGTATTTGCCAAATTTCATTAAACTGTCTATGTTAGTTTCTGAGAAGGAATATAGCAGCTGACACATACATTTCACAGATTTTGACCTATAAAACATCACATTTTCAGTAAAATGTCCCAAAATATCCTAATTTTCCCCAAAAAGTTTTTTTTTCCTGCATATTTAATACATTATGTACCCATTTAAAGCACATCTTTCAGCTTAAATAATCTATTAGGGCGTTTAACCTGACCTTAAATCGCTTTATCACATCTCCTTCCAATCTAGTGTCCCCATTTAGAAAACGTTTATCTAACGATCCTAATATGTCATTCTTGTCCATAACTAATTCTTTGAACAATATCGCGATCCAGTCATGAAGATCAATAACAACTGTCTTTCTATCAGTGGACATGTTCCATTATCTCTATAGTACTCTTTCCAGTGTTGATGGTATTTTTTGTTGTTCGTCCATCACAAGTGATGGTGACCATTTATTACATTCACTTTTGAAAATTCAATTTTAGTTATGTCCTTGATTATGAGTTCGTAGATGGCTAATGAGCCCTATTCGAGCTGTAAATGTCATTGGACAGTTTGGACATGGAATGACGACTGTAGACGGATCTTGGTTTATTCGTGACTTTCTAGCTGCTCTCCGCTGTTGAGCTGCTGCATTTCTCTTCTTTTCACAAGATGATGCGCTCTTTTTATTTTAGAACGCCATGTAGATCTATTTTGTGCAAGTTCTTCCCATGTATCGTGGTCTATTTCAAAGGCTTTCAGTGAGTTCTTTAACGAGTCCTTGTAGCATCCTTTGGCCACCTTGAGATCGTATACCCTTCTCTAGCTCACCATTGAGAAGTATCTTTGGCAGACGATGGTCTGGCATACGCACCAAATGAACTGCCCAACGAATCTGTGTCTGCATCAGGATCGTGTCAATGCTTGGGATACCAGCTCTATCAAGGACAGTGGTATCTGGAATCTTGTCGTGCCATCTGATTTTCATAACTTTTCTGAGACAATTTGTATGAATAATGAATATGATGGTATTTATGGCGAAGTCTTTAGCAGAATCTCTTACACTTGGTAGACTGCACAACAATGTATGGGAAATGATGGACATCAGCCTGGATACAAAATGAACGCTCTATCGAATTATTGTGCGCGGTTCTTGATATAATCATGTGAAACTCGGATAGTATACAACAAACACATCAAGGTTTTAAATGAGAATATCGGTAAAATTTGTAAAATACAGTACTTGACACTGCGATCATCACTGGAGCCAATATCTCAGTATTTGTATAATGTTGAAGAAGACACAAAATGAGATGGGGCGGTCATGTTGCATTCATATAATGTTGAAGAAGGCACAACCTTAGATTGGACGGACATGTTACAATCCTATAATTTTCAGTCAGTTTCTCTTTTGCCAAGTTTGGCACATAGGGCGGATGTCATAGTTATCCATTCCTGTAGGTCAGTTGCCAATGATTGCAGGTCTTGTTCAGTTATGCCTGTTGATTTTAATTCTTTCATAAATGTTCTTCTGAGCGTTGTTTTTTGTCTTCCCTGTTTTCTTTACCCGTCAGGTGTCCACATGAAGGCTTGTCGTGGAATTATTTTTTCCTTCATTTTAAGTATGTGGCCGATGTATGTCCAGCGGCGCTTTCTGATGTTGTTCATCACATATTCTTGTTTTACACAATGTTGATCAGGGCAAAACTGAAATGGGACGAACATATTTCATTCATACAATGGCAAAGAAGGCAACACCTGAGATGGGATAAACACATCCGAATAAAGCTGATATATTGTAAGCTTCTTAAGGAAAAACCACTGGCCGGTGGATAGAAGAAACATTTCACTACCTCTCTCAAAGTGCCTCAAACAGCTTCAACGTTGGCGTCACATCCTGTTAATACTTCGCACAGAATCGCCAAATGTGTCGCCGCAACACACGAGTAAAGGTGTTCACATCACAGAGAAGAATTATATTTGATAGAAACAGAGAAAACGTGCTACAAGAAATGACAGAATAGTGAACGTATAGATGTCCAACGTAAAGATCGCCATGCATCTACTTTCTTGTGCCTTTTTCATTGGCCGCAACTCCTTTGATCAGACTGGACTGACTAGCGTCTCTGTATGTCGACAGTGCCGCTGCATGTGTTGGTACCGTTGGTGTCGGAGATATTGTCTGTCTCTATTCAGTCATACGTGTCCCAAGTATAGTGGGTGTGTATAAGGCAGAATTCAACATATCAGTCATCGCAGCACACTCCAGAGAGAGAGAGAGAGAGAGAGAGAGAGAGAGAGAGAGATGCAATAATACAAGATTGAAACTGTTGCCATGATCACATGTGATAGACTATTATTATTATTATTGTTAATATTATTATTGCCCGTGTCTAACGGGTTAGCACGGGAGTGCCTTAGGCTAAGGGAGTACACCCCTTACAGAACATCATAAACTATCAATCTGTTCGCTGATACCCTTTGTTGTCTTTCGACGTCAGGGGTAGAAGAGTTTTCTTGAGACGGCCCTCTTGTGTGCTGAGTATATTGTGGAATTTGTCGCCTCTTTTATTTCAGTGGTCCATCGTTTTCGTGGTCGGTTTCTATGTCTGCTTTCACTGTATCTGTGTAACATAGCTTGCTGTGATATGCTGTCTGATGGTAGTCTGCTGATGTATGCAAACCATTTAATCTGTTGTCTCTTGATGTATTCTAAGATTGGGGTGGTACCGGTTTTTTGTCGGATGTCCTCATTCCTTACCCTGTCTCTTAGCGATATTCCTAGGATTCTGCGTAAGCATGTCATTTCAGCTGTCACAAGTTTTCGTTTTTTTTGGTGCTGTCGTTGTCCATGTTTGGCCTTGGTAGCAGAGCGTTGGCATAATAATCGTTTTGAATAGTGTTATTTTGGTGTTTACACATTAATCTCGTATTAGTCTTTCTAGCTCCTGTTGACTTTTACTAAGAGAACTGTGATGTTTGCACATTGTAGATTATTAAATATTTTGCCTCCAATATCAAGTCCTATCATCCTATATCTGTAAACATTTTCTCGTGTGTTTACAATGTCGGTAAATCAATGGTTGCTCATAATGTGTACAATGTCGGTAAATCTTTGATTGCTCATAATGTTTACAATGTCGGTAAATCTTTGGTTGCTCATAATGTGTACAGTGTCGGTAAATCTTGGCTTGTTCATCATAACTGAGATGTTACTATCATTCTCTAATGATGATTTAGAAGACTACAAATCTCTATTTGGATTATGACATGTACAAGTTGAGCGGGAAAAATTGTAATCAGTTGTGCAAGCGAATATTAAACTTGTTTGCTTAAAACGGGAAATGCAATGTTAAAATGTCTAATCTTTCAAAAATAATAGCTTATTGATGATAGGCACAGATATCATAACGAAGCTGTAAATTATGTCACATCGCATTTTTATTTTCCTGGACCACATCCTGCTAATCTGCAAGTGTGTGAGAACGATCAAAGATCAAGAAAGCTGACTTTTGCATTAGAATGTACTGGCCAGACTGATAGTGACTATAAATCTAGAATACATTTACTTTCAATGTGATTTCACTGAAGTAAAACATGTTTTAATGTGCTTACACAATATTTAAGAGTTCTGTCATTTTGTATATACAATTTGGCCAAATACAGTTCCAACTATATGGCAACCTTGTATGGAACTTAATTCTAAGATCCGTGTAGACAGCTGATAACATATGAGTCCCTTGTGTAAACATTATTTCATATTTTGAACCGGTGATTTATTGAAGTAGAATGGTCGTATGTGACTGCGTGTAGGATGTGTAGTTGCAGACTGCGAAATATGTGTTTCTGTATAAATGTGTGTTTCCACTAGCAGGACGTATCACGTTTTAGGTCAAATATCGTACATGTCACATTATCAAATCCATTCTCAAAATAATTATATGTTTTCCACATATATAATATTAGCGACTCAGATTTATCCAATTCCAAAAACAATATTCCATGAAAACTAAAAATGCGGGGTATAAGTTTTCTAATGACTAGATGCAGCTAAAATCTACGTTTAGACCAAAAAAGATTCATCAGGCACGTAACAATGGTAGGAAATTATTTACGAATGCAGTATTTCTTCTTCTTCTTCTTCTTCTGCGTTCACTCTCATATAACCACAACGAATGTATCGTGTGATTTCCGCCGGGGAGCGTGAAGTACGTTGTGCTGCACGTTTCACAGTAAAACTGTGTTATTTGCACCTCGGTTGGCCACTCTGTGGTCTGGACGTCCGAGATCCAGCACATCCGTTTTCGTCATACTTTTAATTCGGGTATGCTTCCCTAGTCCGTGACTATCTATCTTCTATCTGTCGCCGGGCACGCGGGTGTGTAGTGACTCTTCGCCAAGACGATTGTCGTTCACGTCTATCTCGCACGAGGTGTTCTACCGTCAATTAACTTACCTTTGTAGTTGGACGTACTGTGTCTGTGCCCATCGGGTACTGAACCATTTCTCATCCGCGAACCTGGTTCCGTATGAGGAAGAACTCAACAGAAGATTTGGACCTTGGCGCTTTCGCCTTCTTAGCCGAGGTGTCGTTCACCGACATCGTGAACCCCTCGCCCAAGTTCGAGTCTCACACCACGCGTTTGAGAGCAAGACGTTCTCGAGCTGAGCGACCGTGTCCCAATAGCATCTGAGCCGATCGGGTACTGAACCCTTTCTCTCTGCAAGTTTATTTCCGGCATAGGAAAGCTTGACAGTAGAGGTGGACCAGGGCTGCCGTCGTTGTCCCTTTTTTGCCTGAGCCCATCGGGTACGGAACCCTTTCTCTTCGCGAGCATGTTTCCAATAAAGGAAGGCTCGACATTAAAGTTAGGCCAGGTCTTCTTGCTTTGTCGAACGCCCACGATTGGGTCTGGGTCTCTGCCTATAGGGAGCACAGGTAACTAGAAGCTCGTCTCGAGCTAACAGAGCTTGTAGTTCCCATGTCCTTGGAACTTTTCACTTTCTAGTTGCAGTTGGCGCCACCTTCTGGCGCTGTTCAACCCTTTCATTGTACTCAGTATGAAAACTATTCGTCTTTTGCCATGCATCTACTTTCTTGTACCTTTTTCATTGGCCGCCCCTCCAATGTTCAGACTTGACTGACTAGCGTCATTGTATGTCGACAGTGCCGCTGCATGTGTTAGTGCTGTTGGTGTCGGAGATATTGTCTGTCTCTTATACAGTCAAATCTCTTCCATCTTCTACCTCAACATTTTCGGACACGATCCCAAAATGATTTAGCCAGAATCAGCACAAGCCACTGTATTTCTGTTTCCAGGGTGCACCGCGAGGATCTTAGTTATCTGCTAACCCTGGGTCCGCCGAGAGCGATGCGTTCCCTTTGCGCCCCAATGCAGTATTGAATGTCTATTTGAAATGTTGAAAGAAATAAAACAGAGAACAGGTGCACAGACAATATGCAATAACCGATTATCTACTTATGGTCGATGCCCGTGACTTTCATTATCATGTATGACCAGTTTTCTTTTGTGAGTTGTCAATCATTGTCTATAATGATATTCCCCCATGTAATAACGCCAAGCAAGCTGTCCATCATCTTCTATCAAGTTCTTCCCATGCCAGTCTTGCTCTTGAACTTGCATGTTGTCACGATGTGTTTTTTTTTCTTTCTTCCTCTCATTTTCAAAAAAATTTCCCCTCAAAAAAATATATGGAATGTGTAGACTGTAATCTTCTGATATGTTTATACATGATGTATGCCCTGCATAAATATTCACATGATATTGTAATGTATTTTTGTTAGAAGGGCAGTGCCCATTCTGGGAAGATTGTCCTAGCCATTATTCATAGCATAGCTGAAATGGTGACCATTTCTGAAACAACTGTTCAGCTTATACACATCGAAAGCCTGTCGTAGCCCTGCTCGGTTTTGGTTAGCTGAGTACTGAACCTCTGCCGTGAGGTATCAGCAAACACAATCATAAGTAAATGAGGCTACTTGCATCTATTGTTCTTGGGGTTGTACACGACCCTGCTATACAAGATACACAGTTCTACAGAAGATAAACAATTATACAGACGATAAACGATTATAACAATTGTATAACAAACTAATAACGAAACACAAAGATAATCATACAGCAAACAGGATCTGAACCAGATCTTGACTAATATATATATATATTTCATACTGAAGCCTCTTGCTTCAGAAAAAGATCTCATCGCCAGAAATAACCAGCTGAGGAGTGATGTAAACAACTTGAGCGGGGGGGGGGGGGTCTTGAGGTACAGGGTGAGCACGGGAAGAAGGGCGAAAAGTATGAAATATATATATATATATATATATATATATATATATATATATATATATATATATATATATATATATATATATATATATATATATAGTGGTTCTCAAGCGCGTAACGGGACCAGTCGTCAGAGAAGCATGCCTTAATGACCGTCTCCTGAATATCCTTGGTGCCCCCATGGCTTGTGTCAATGAAGTGGACGTCGACAGGATAACACGAATGATGTTTATGCTGTGTAGGTGCTCGCATAATTGGTCAGCATGACTCGTGCCAGTCTCATCTATATAAGTCATGGTGCAGCGCTTGCAGTTGATGGTATAGATGTCGTTACGGGACACACTTGAGAAACTTTCCCTCATTCAACTGATCATCCTCATTCTCAATAGACAACTTTATGTGCCTTCAGTACAAGCATAATCTCAATCTTTTCAATCCTCCTTTCCATGCTGACAATGTACTTCAAGACCCACCTCACCTCTAAGATTGTTTGCATCCCTCCTGAGATGGATATATCGAGGTGAGATCTCCTTCCTCATCAAGAGGCTTCAGTTTATATCCATCCGCCTCGCATATGGCCATTACTTTCGATTGCGTGGCGTTCATCAGTTTTATCGTCGCTTTCGCATACGGTTCCATTTCCAGGACAGTGAACCGCCTGGATAGTCCTCCAACTAGGATGATATATTCTTCCGGTATGCTTCCCATAGCATGACTGGATACCAAAGAATGGTTCCTCCTGGACTACTACATTGAGGTCGCACAATGTGATATCGAACGTCTCCGCATTACCCGTCTTAGGCGGACCAACATCTCCCCGGCCGGTTCCCGTGCTCTGAGGAAACTTCGAAATTGTCATACACCCTCTTGCCATGGAGAGCGCGGTTGTCGTCTGGCACAAAAACCTCTATCAAAAAGAGGACCAGGTACAGCTGTATAATCCCTTGTTCTACATGGTCAATATATTCAAGAAAAATAATGGCCATAATGTAGACCACAACGACACAGTGTCTACCACCATCAAGGGTTTGATTGCTGACAACCACCTCCCCACTAGAGGGGTCGCTCTATGTCTAAAGGAAAGCAATGTGGATAGTCCTGCATTCTATATGCTACTTAAAATCCACATGCCTTCTAACTCCAGCAAACCTATCGTCTCTGCATGTTCCTGTTCTACGATATTCAGCGGACTGCTTGGACAGTGTTTTCAACCATTAGTGGAACAAATCCGTACATTCCTTAAAGATACTAACCATGCCCTGTATCTATTTCATTGTCCCCTAGTCACACATATCGTTTCTTTCTACTTGATGTATGTTCCTTTTACACATCCATACCACACTCAGATGCCTCAAGACCTTCAAGTTATTTCTCGACAAACATTCTCATCCGTCTTTCTGAGCTGGTGCTTACTCTTAACTTCTTTGAGTTCGACGGGCACGTTTTCGATCAGAACAGTGTTGTTATAAAAGAAACATCCGCTTTATGTACAAATGTATGCACAACAATGTACTGAATGGAACAACATGATATCCCAACTGAAGGTACATAAGAAAACCAAACTCGATACTAGCGTTACCGAAAAGAACATAAAAATAACATAGCTAGTACAGGCCTAGCCAAACGGATATAAGAAGAACATACCGAGTACTGACCTAACCAAAGGGATATAAGAAGAACATACCGAGTACTGACCTAACCAAAGGGATATAAGAAGAACATACACGGTACTGGTCTAAGCAAAGGGACATAAGAAGAACATACACGGTACTGGTCTAAGCGAAGGGATATAAGAAGAACATACCGAGTACTGACCTAACCAAAGGGATATAAGAAGAACATACATAGTACTAACCTAACCAAAGGGATATAAGAAGAACATACACGGTACTGGTCTAAGCGAAGGGATATAAGAAGAACAGGCGAAGTACTGGCCTAGCCGAAGGGACTTACGAAAAACATAAGTGCAAGAATAAGTGAGAACATTGAAACCATAATAAAAGTAATACTCAAAAACAAACTTTCAGCTGTCTTCGAGCATCAGGTTGTGTAGAAATATAAAGGTAAGATACCATACCGCCCCGGCATGAAGAAAATGTGAATAGGAGCTGATACATGAACAAAATGTTCAAGAAAGCTCTGAGAAATCATTACAGTGTATAGGAATTTACAACAAACATCTCGTAATTCCTGTGGATCATAACAAAAACGATGTAATCTGATGAAACAATGTAACCTTATATAAGGCCATCTCTGTTGTAACTTTAAACCCCTGATATGACACGGTAACCAAATTTACTAAAAACCCCGATAACCTCAAATTCCTGATGTAACAATATTAGCTGATGTAACGTAAAACTTCATAACGTAAAAGCCCAGATGTCAATAAAAAAAATTGGTAGCAAGGTAGGCTGATATAAACCCTGATGTTAAAACCCTAATGTAGCATTGTAAGCTAATGTAAACCCTGATGTCAAGACCCTGATGTAAATATGTAAGCTGATGAAACATGAAAATCCTGAAGTAAATATGTACGCTGACGATACGTGAAAACCCTGATATAACAAGTTAGGCTAATGTAAACCCCGATGTTAAAACCCTGATGTAACAATGTAAGCTGATGTAATCCCTGATGTCAAACAATCGATGTAACAAGTTCGGTTGATGTAAACCCTGATGCCAAAACCCTGATGTAACAAGTTAGGTTAATGTAATCCCCGATGTAACAAGTTAGGCTGATGTAAACCCTGATGTAAAAATGTAGGCCGATGTAAACTCTGATGTTAAAACCCTGATGTAGCAATGTAAGCTAATGTAAACCCTGATGTCAAAACTCAGATGTAACACGTTAGGCTGTTGTAGCAAGTAACTGTGTAAGAAAAAAAAATGTTATGTAAATATAAAGACAAATCTTACTTGCATCTAAAAGTAAATTGTGTGAAAGTATAAAAGATAAGAAATCACGGGATCACTGAAGAAGAACATGAATAGTGGATGTTGACATCATGATGTATTCTGTTGATTTATAACATTTATATATATAGTATTATATGAACTACAGTGTATGCATAAATGACACTATCTATCTTATCTATTCGCTAAACCTTTTGTTGCCTTTCAGCGTCAGATGTAGATAAGTTTTCTGGAGACGGCCCTCTCATGTGCTGAGTTTATTGTGGACATTTTTGCCTCTTTTATTGTGTTATTCATCGTTTTCGTGGTTGGCCTCTAGGTCTGCCTTCACTGTATCTGTGTAGCATAGCTTGCTGTGGTATGCTGTCTGATGGTATTCTGCTTATGTGTGCAAAACATTTGATGTGTTGTCCCTTAATATACTCCAAAATTGTGCTGGTGCCGGTTCTTTGTCACTTAGCGATATTCCTCACTCTGTCTCTTAGCGATATTCCTAGGATTCTGTGTAAGCATGCCATTTCAGCTGTCATAAATTTACGTTTGTCGTTTGTTGTCGTAGCCCATGTTTGATATTGATAGAACAATGTTGACATAATAATCGTTTTGAATAGTGTCATTTTGGTGTTTATATCTACATTTTGTAAATGATACGAACACATAAATCTCATTCTGCATGTCTGAAATGGTTCACTTATAAACATGTCCTATCTAGCTTCGTGATGGATCGTTCAAACCGAATCCTGGGCGGCTTGGTACCACTTTCAATTGACATCGCAAGGAGTTCTAATCCAGATATTTCAGAAAGCAATGACAACATATTGAATGTAAATATTGTCTAAAAATAACTACAAACAACACTTCTTGGTTGTTTTTATATTGGTTAGCAACATTTTTGTTGAAAAATCGTGTGAGTTGAATTAACGACGTATTTGCGCAAATATGTCAGCTGACTGATTAGAGATATTTAACTGTACAAATGACAAAGACATGTCCATTATGAATTATAAAACATGCACTTTTATAAAACATCAGAGTGGCAGTACAATGTATAAATATCGTTCCAAATCACAACTAATGACGGTTGACAATACTGTGTGAACTATATACAATGAATTATTGAGGTTGGTGAATACGAGGGATTTCTAATATGTGAACATTACTGTTTAACTAAAGAGTGCTTATAGAACCGTTTAACATAAACATTATTAGTTCCTGCTTTCTATTTAGATCTTGCACAAGATCAATATTTTGTATACATGTTCAAGTCTGTTTTTATATTTTTCTACACCTACACTATAGTCAATATTAACGTTTCACTAGGTTTTGCCTAAGATAGTCACTTTCAGAAATAGTAACATATTGTTACTGATGATTGATTTTAACGTTTGTCTTTCTATTGTTAAATGTTAAGATTATAGTTGACATTCACGTCTAAATGTTGATCAACTTTAAGGAAGTTAGAAATGTTGAATATTAATATTACTAGTTAATGCTGACATCTCCAAGTATTGATCAATAGCTAGTGAATATTCACGTCCAAGTATTGATCAACATTGACGTAGCTAGTTAATATTCAGGTCCAAGTATTGATCAACTTTGACGCAACTACTTAATATTCACGTCCAAGTATTGATGAACATTGACGTAACTAGTTAATATTCACGTCATAGTATTTAACAAACATTGACCTAGTTAGCTAATATTCGCATCTAAGAATTGTTCAAGCTTAACAATCAGGGTATGAAATGCGATGTTGCTAGAAGTGAACATTGCGGAGGGCGCAGAAGAATGGTGGTCAACCAGCATAGGATGGGTACTGTCATATTATTGAACAATAACATTACTTGCTCCTGTTCCCTTTTATGTATTATTATTGAACAATAACATTACTTGCTCCTGTTCCCTTTTATGTATTATTATTGAACAATAACATTACTTGCTCCTGTTCACTTTTATGTATTATTATTGAACAATAACATTACTTGCTCCTTTTGAAGTCGATATATATATATATATACTCCAGACATTGTTTTATTCACGATATTTAAAACTACAATCTAGTCTGAAGAATTACATACAGAAAGTATCAAACAGTACATCTACACAAATGATGATTTATTGTGCTGTTCTTTCTAGAGATGAGTGTGTGTATGAATATGTGATGTGTTATTGGTGTGTCTTCACATTCAAATTAAATCGCATTGCTTCTGTTATTTCATTTTCTCAGCCTTTGCCAACTTGAACATGTTGAGGCACAGATGTCATAACATCAGGTCTTCTAAAGTTACATCTCCAGTTGGGCACAGATGTCATAACATCAGGTCTTCTAAAGTTATATCTCCAGTTGGGCACAGATGTCATAACATCAAGTACTTCTAAAGTTATATCTCCAGATGGGCACAGATGTCATAACATCAGGTCTTCTAAAGTTCTATCTCCAGTTGGACACAGATGTCATAATAGCAGGTCTTCTAAAGTTCTATCTCCAGTTGGGCGCAGATGTCATAACATCAGGTCTTCTAAAGTTCTATCTCTAGGTGGGCACAGATGTCATAACATCAAGTACTTCTAAAGTTCTATCTCCAGTTGGCTGTAAATAGGCTATTCATCTAAAGTCCACTCTTAATTTTATTTTTATATTCTTATCACATCTGTCAAGTCGCACTGACTGACCTTTGTAAAAAAAAAGACACTTTCTCAAGCCCTGACAAGAATATACATTTACTATTGGACAATCATCAACAATTACTATTGGACAATCATCAACAATTACTATTGGACAATCATTAACAATTACTAATGAACAATCATCAATATTTACTATTGGACATGCACCACGAGAACAAGGAAGACGTATGTAAACAGTTGTAGAGACATAACTGTACTGTAATTACAGCACGTTTTACTAGCTTTGCCCTCAAACAAATGTAACTATCTGAGGAATCTTATAACGTATTAATGCCATTTTTTGCATGCGCTGTTATTCATGGTTAGACTCAACAAATTAATACTTTATATGTGTGCATCATGTCCAGTTTTTATGCACGAATGAATCCTTTGATCTTTGTCGGCATACTAATTATTGTGTCTCGAAAAATGAAACGTTTAACCACTTCAGATATTACACTGGATACAACCTTAAACTCCGTCTGTCTTGTGTTCGAGAGCAAAAAATTGTCATATTTCATGCTTAACTAATACCAAATTTATGATAAATAAATCATGTGTAAAAGGCGTCATGTAACTAATTGTGAAAACTCTAATTTGTGTATGTGAGATGTGTAGATACGTGAAAACACAGACTCTTAATCTGTATCACAAATAAGTGAAAGTTGAAATTATTGAATGCAATCTAATGATAATAAATTAATTTATTGGGTCTACACCATTTTCAATTCAAACACAAAATCTTAATTAAATGCGTTACATGTTTGTTGAGATACATGATTTTAAACTTGGAAAAAGCTGGTGAAACGTGCTATAGCTATGTTTACCTTGATAAAGTGTTGACGGACTGCAGTTGAATATTGAGAACATGAACTGTTCATGCACATGACATTCATAAATTATATTTGTTCTTAGACATCTGATCATAAAAGCAATCATTTATTCGGTTATATCAAAATAGTGATGTTGACATGACAGGCATGGAACAAAGTAGTGATGCTGACATGACAAGCATGGAACAAAATAGTAATGTTGACATGAAATGCATGGAACAAGTAGTACAGTAACTGAGTTTCAACTTCCATTGGCAATGTTTGCTATATTACATAATTACATGTTTGAATGTGAACAATGATGAACTGGTCGTCTCTGTGCATGCGTCACAACGATGAAGATATAAAGCGGTTACACTGCATTCAGATTGATGGATCTATGATCAGATTAGAGAGTATTGTACATGAAAAAGTGAGGATGGCTGAGGCAAGGAGGATATTCATAAGCTAATACTGAATTAAGATTCACGTTCAACTCAACATCCCCCCTCCCTCCAGGGTCGTCGTAAGAGTATCAATACAAAATTCCAGCCATGTATCTCTAACCTGTTACGTATGTAAGTGTGGAGAATCTATTATTATCCAGTCTTTAATATTATCCTGTCTTTAATATTATCCAGTTTTTAATATTATCAGCTCATACGTTCTGTTGTCCTCTTCTTCTTAGCCATCAACTGTTCAGAGGCAGGATAATATTGGAAACGGAATCATGCCAAATAGCATGGTAAGCTACACAAATTTGCAATGTTACGCCACTGTCAAGAGATATGTTCTTCTTGACCTGTAAGTGTTTTTATTATGTTTCTCACGTCTATGTTTCTCACGTCTGTTTTTCACGTCTATGTTTCCCATGTCTATGTTTCTCATGAATATGTTTCTCATTTCTATGTTTCTCACGTCTATGTTTCTCATGTCTATGTTTCTCATGTCTATGTTTCTCATATCTATGTTTCTTACGTCTATGTTTTTCATGTCTATATTTTTCATGTCTACGTTTCTCATGTCTATATTTTTCATGTCTACGTTTCTCATGTCTATATTTTCCATGTCTACGTTTCTCATGTCTATAGTTTCCATGTCTACGTTTCTCATGTCTATATTTTCCATGTCTACGTTTCTCATGTCTATGCTGGTTTTATGTTCTGTAAACGGTACTAGACCCAAAAAAACCAACACTGAAAAGAACTATCGAAAAAGAAATCACAACAGATGGTATGAAAATGAACGATCTGGAACAACTAGCTGTTGATCGACAAGCACAGAGGGCTATGACATCTGCCCTAAGTTCCAAGCTTAGCACAAGAGGAAAATGATGATGATGAAACGGTATTAGGTATGTTGATTACTTTGCACACCTACATGTCCATAGGTGTTGAGATCTCCGCTTCAGTAAACCTCTCAGTGTATAACAGCTGATGGTTCCAGTTCTATGTTGGCTCACTATTCTTTTTAAAATCTCTGTTATGTGTGCTCTGCGAAACACTACCAATTAGCGCATTCTTGATATTGATTCATGCTTATTTATCTCAAATCATATGATCGTGCGAACTCATGAAGAGCAATGATCTGCTCGGTCCATAGGCTGGCTAATTGGTCGTCCCGTTCGTTTTCCGTTACCAACTTGTCCGGGGACAAAGATACGCGTGATTTTTTATAGTTAGACTCGCATTTCAGCTCTCTCTAATAACTCCACCCATCTCTACGTACATCACCTGTTTTGACTTTCTGAATAATTTTAATTGAGTACTTAGTACACACACATTGGAATAGACTTGCGATTCCAGCCAGTTTTGTGTCTGCGTTAAAGACTTCCATGGTTAGACTGCTTGACATTGCGGTAAATGTTCCACTTGCTCTGTTCTTCCTTGTTAGTAGACTCCATGCAAATCGTTGGTGGCCAATGACCGACCCGTCCGTGTAAATCACAACATGTGCCATCAGCATGTTCGCTGATGAGTGCCCTGACATCTAAGCTCACAGTGATATATGCCTTGCAGTCTCTACTGAGCGCAATGACGGCCATGATTGCGCCCTGAAACACCATAGGAATAGGTATCCATTCCTCGCCAGAAGTTATGCCATCTCGGGCGCAAATGTTTTGGACGGTATCTTCGGCACGACCCATCTTCCTTGACCCATCTTCCTTGACCCAGCTTCCCTTCATACGAGGGAGCTCACTGTATAGTGGACGGTCTGTATTAGTACTCACTTTGAAGTATACATGGGCATTCCACATATCAATTCTGAGGAGCAAGAAGGAACCGTATAGTCACACAGCGTGTGTCTCTGGTGCATCCAATGATGACTCTCATCGCCTCATTTTGAATTATCTCCAATCTCTTAATGTTTATGCGACTGGCAGTGATGGTGGCACATGCATATTCACTGACAGTGGGGAACAAGAGCCTTATACAGGATTATGAGCTGTGACTGTCTAGTACCATACCCTGCAATCAGAACTGAAAATATTTGTTCGCCTTTGCGATGATAACATGATCAACTTGTTCCCGAAAGCACATACTACAATCAAATTGCACGACACAATTCTAAGGATGCAAGGATATAGCTGGAAATGGATATATTTTTGTGGTTGATGTTTACAAAAAGTGATGTCAGTACATTCTGATTAATATCTTATGTAACTTGCGATCGTAGCAAGTTACAAAGAGTGTAATGGTGTAACTTGTACAAAGTCTATCACAAATTTCATAGTCCATGCTGTTACCTTTGTCTTGTAAATATTAAAATATTTCATAAGATGAACTCTATGGTGTTAGTATTTGGAGATAGGATGTTCTGGCAAGACAAGGAGTAGGTATTTCCACTGTAAAATGATTTAGAACGGATATTTATGTAAATGTTAAGCTGTATGAGGGGTGCCCATGGCTATTCAGTGAGGACATCATACAATAATCAAACGGTATACTGCGGTCTTACATGGTCATCGGGCGATTGTGCAAGCCAGAAGCACATCAAAAGAATTCTTAATACTCTACTAATCAGAAACTGGAAACAACTGGAAACAGTGTGATTGTTCAAACCGCAAACTTCCGCTAGCTTTTTTTTCCAATAAAGGAGAAAGGTACATCAAAACAATCTGCTGAAACAAAGCCTTTTCTTATGAATGTAACACAGCTTCCAGTTTGACGACGACCGATAAGCGAAGGACAAGAAAGTTTGAAACTTTTAACAAAGATGTCATTAGATGTAGGATTTGGAAAATTTGCCTCAAATTAACATGTGATATTCCTTACACAATGAAAATACGCTCTTCAAATTAAGTTGTGAAGTTTCACAAATAGAAAATCTGCTGGAGGCAGGAATATATTACTCGTAAACAATCCAAATCTGATTTATGCAGAAGCAAATATCTGAGCCAGACATGCTTAACGAATTATGAGTCGATATTATCAAGCAGAACGATAACAATATAGCAATCGGTTGATGACAATAAGAAATGACAAACTCCAAACACCATTTAAGGCATCAAACTAGCGCATGATGTATCTAAAGAGATTGTTTACCCAATGACATTCTCATTTTCAACCCAATTACCAAACTCATTTTAAAGTCACAGCCAATAAAGAAAACTACACTCATTATCATCATCAAGTGCCGTGCCGATACTACACTAGACACCTTTTAAAAGAGGATAGAGAACATTCTACTCACTCACCTAGGAATAGACCATCGTCCGTGGTCATACACAGTACATTGTATTTATTTATAAAAACATTGTCAGATATTTATATTCATGGTTATCGTTACTCCGTATATCCTGTATGCTTATTATTATATGTATTGTGACAGTAAGACTATACATAATGAAATATGAATCCACACTCTGCATATATATCTCTCTCTCTTTTAAGGGTGCGCATTCTAATATACTTGACACTTCATTGACTTATCACAGTCTCATATTTAATATTTGTGATGAATCACGGCAAACTAGAGGGAAGGCGAAACAACTAACTTGTAAACATCCGCTCATTGGAGGCCTTTCTTGACCCATTCATAACACATACACATAACAACCTTATTGCGAGTCAAAATGAGAGACTACACAATTGATTGGGCAACATCTCGAAATTACACGAAATAAGGTAGTGTTATCGCATGTTTCTGTTGATAAGTCAAAAATAGGTCAACAAAACCCGTACGATGAGCGGATGTTTACTTTTAATTGTATCACCTCGCATCTCATGTTACCATTTAGCATGACTGAATCACAGCTATATATGATATAACATCAATCGATGGCTAGATTGTTGCAATATTTAACATGTTTCTTATTACCACCACAATGGCACAAATTACGTGAGGGGTAATGGTACATTCTGTCCGTGTATATTAAACATCCCGTGTTTGGCAACATTGCAAGCTGACATTCATTACATGTCATATCTCTCCACTGGCAACATTGTCAGCTGCCCTTGCAAGTCATATCTCTCCACTGGCAATGCTACAAGCTGACATTGCATGCCATGTCTCCACTGCCAACGCTGCAAGTTGCCCTTACATGGCATATCTCCACTTTCAAAGTTACAAGCTGTCTTTGCATGTGATATCTCCACTGGCATTGCTACACGCTGCCCTTGCATGTGATATCTCCACTGGCAAAGCTACACGCTGCCCGTGCATGTGATATCTCCACTTAGTTACAATTGTAACATGGCTGACCACATATAACACATGAACATATACTACAAAGTGAGTGTTACTTGTAAATAAAATGTTGCGTGCTAGAATTGTCCATGCACAAAATATCAAGTACCTTGTTTCATTTTTAATATATTAAATTAACTCCCTAATGAAACGGCAACCTATATGAGTAAATTGCCTAGAAATTCAGAATGGATACATTTTTTATTACTTCGTTTAAATTCATGCTATATAACACCAACAGAAAGTACTTGACACAGAATGGAAGATAATTAAGTCATGTTAAAGTTTTCTTTCAAATGTCTCGCAAGATTGTCGTTCAAATTTGTGGTCACATTTTGAGCCACAGATATAAACAAGAAGCTACTTACAATGAGTAAAAGAAGAAAGAATTATTAAACAGGTTCCGTTGTTGTTCTGCATTATGCTTTGGCAGATGATTGAACTTCTCCTCTGGGTCGAGCAGTACAATAGTATTTTTTATGAGCCAGGTAGGTGGCATGCTTTGAAAAGGAGATGTCACAGTTTTGACAATATCGTGTTCCCCTTATTCTATCGTCAGCAATGCTTGGAGAGCGAAGTATCGGCACAGCAGATGCCGGTTGAATTGGAGGCAAGAACAGGTATGGGAGCGAGAGCTGTGATGTGGGACATGAAAATGTTATTGCTTGTGTCTGGCTTTGATGGAGTGGAAATACAGCAGTTAAAGAAGTTGTGGATACAGGTGACTCAATGGTTTCAAATGAGGATGATGATGGTGTATTTAATCTCATGCTGGTGTTAGGTGCCGCCGGACTGTGGTTGAGATTACTATGTGGCGGTGAACTGATCAGAAAGTTGGGTGTTGTGATGGCAGACTTGGCGGAGTTGAAGCCTAGTTTGGGTATGCTGGATACATGAACAGGGCTTCTTGACTTCAAATTTGGCTGAAATTGTATCTGATGTATGTTGTGTGTATCAGAAGAAGCATCACTGACCTCATGTTTGTCAGTTGTATCATTACTTGCATGATCATAGTTCCTTAATTTGCAATCTCTTTCACTTTGAGAGAATCCTTGATGGTGCAGATCTGTTTCATCATCACTGTAACTATGTTCACGTTTCACACGTGCGGAACTGATTTCTCCTGGTTCAGTTTCCATCTCATGCAAGTCTGAGTCTTGTCTTGCATTATCTTGTCTTGAATCGTGTCTGGGGATAGTATGACTGGACTGATGTTCCCCCTCCAAACTGCTGTCAAGGGAATCGTCTTTAGCTCTAGAATTGTTTGATGAAGGACTTTCGGGCTGGTTTCTGATTTCGACATGTTTGCTTGAACACGAGTCTGGACTCTGAGTGGGTGTTTGTAAAAAATGATTGAGTTTATTGGAAGCTAAATTATCGATTTCCATTGGTTCATGTTTTATTGTGACTTGTTGGGAGGAAGTCGCTTCGTTTTGGCTGTCCTTATTTCTGTGACTTGGAGAATTAAGCTCAGTGCTTTTCAATTGAATTTTGGACTCGCTCAAAGAAAAGTTGCTGTCTTCAGACATAGACACATTGTCACTATTTTCAGCATTTTCTATTTTTCTTGGTGATCTCCACATGCTAGGACTGATGCTTCCTCCAGTATTATTCTGTTCTTCAGTGTCTGGAGAAGATAAACGGGGTTTCTTTCCTCGATTGTTGTTGAGGTGGTTAGCTTCAAAGTGAGAGCGTAGATTATCTGGAGATTTGCCTATGTATTTGCAATGACTGCACTTAACTAGCCCAGTCATGTACTGTGACGCTGCGATCTCGTGCACTTTAAAATGTGACGCCAAGTATTCAGCATTGGCAAAGTTTTGGCCACATAACGGGCAGATTTGGGGAATGTCAACTTTCGGGTGTGGGTAATCAAATTTTTCATAGGCTTTTCTAGATCTACGTCGTTTGTAAGGTTCATTTTTTAATCTCAATAGTTCTGTATCGGTTGTAGCTCCAGGATAAGGACTTTGGATAACAGGAATCAAAGCAGGTTCGTGGTATGCCAACATATTCTCGTCAGTGAAGTCTAACCCTTCGTCAATATGCGTTTTACCATGCATTCGCATGCCGCGAGCAGTGTTGCCACGATAACCACAGATTGTGCATCTGTATGCCTTAGTTGGTGCATGAACTTTCAGGTGCTCAGCGAGTCTGTTCTCTGTGATTGACACATGATCACAATGTGGGCATGGAAATCCGCCGTCACACACATGCAGACGAAGTAATCTGGCAGAAACAAAGATACTGTTACATCTAGTACATGTAAACTCGTCTTGAAGTGAATCTGGTGACGTGCGATCATGGTCGTCTTTAGGTGAAGGTATGGGCCCTGCTTCAGATGATGATGTCTGCACAATTACTGATTGCTCACTGTCTTTTCCTGCAGGACAGTAGTACTGTTTGTGGGCCTCCAAAATGCTAGAGTTGCTAAATTTTATTCGACAAGGAACACAGTAGAATTTGTATCTCACTTCACCGGGATGCTGAGAAGGGGAAGCTTTCAGTTCGTGTGAGGAGTCTCCGGAGTTGACCAATTCATTTTTCGAATCCTCTTTCATTTTCTGTGGTGGCGATTGTGATGGTGGAGGTGACAGTGATAACATAATATTCGGCTGAAATTTCGTATCACTCTCAGAAGTAAGGTGATTAGTGTCCAGCGTGGATGTGGATTGGCTGCCCATGCGTCTTTTACCAGAGCAGTAATGTTTCTTGTGAATTAAATAGTTATCATGTTTATAAAACACTATATTGCAGTCGGCGCATTTACTGATGCCATTCGTCATGCCTGAAGGTGAAAGAGGGGGGCCACATTTTGCAGGAGGGGATAATGCTAAGGGCATTGATAAGAAACCTGCAGGTGAAACAAGTATAGATGAGTGAGGCAGTACTTGAACTATCATAGCGTTAGCAGAAAGATGATCAGATCTCAGAGATGGCAGTGCGTGTGAACCAGCAGAAAGAGTATCTTTGTTAGCTTCAGATTTTTCTTTCTTAGATTTTCCACGGCTAGAAGAATTAGGTGATAGAGAGTTCGTGTCTACATCATGTGTTTGTTGGTACGTTCTGCAACTGTTGGAAGCATGTGAAGGTAGACATGTTGTTCTTCTGGCATCTAGCGCACCATCTCTGTCGGTTTGAAGAAATGATGGATGTGTCTGCATTTCTTCTTTGCTGCTATCGTGTTCCGATTTAATTTCTTTTTTAGCAATAGTCAGATCAAGTGGGTGGTCTTCGTCAAGTGAGTCTGCTTTGACCGGAGAAAATTCTTTTGATTTGTGGAGATCCCCCAGTGCTCGTGTATAGTCAGCTTGGGATGTGGTTGAAAGATTTAAGAAGTGGGTCAATGGCAGTGATGATTGCTGAGATGAAGACATATGGTGTTGCACTTTTTCTGTAGATTCAGTGGCTCTGGGACTTTTCAAAGATGCAACGACATCTTGTCCCGCTACCACTTGTGACACTAACATTGTTGGAACAGAAATTGCTATGTTGGCCAAGCCACCAGCTGTCAACATAGGTGCGGCCAGTAATACTGATGATGTTCCTGAGCCAGATGCGTCGAGAGATGCTCCAGGAAGGATTATACCACCCTGATTTAGAGTTGCCATCTGTAAAGCTGAAGGGACACCCACTTGTGAAGCATCATGGAATGAAAATGGCGAATGAAACATGGCAGCAAATGCTGAAGGGTCTGCTAATGCTTTCTTTCTTCTCTGGGCACAATAGTGTTCCTTGTGACACTTAAATGTATGAAGATTTGAAAACTGAATTCTGCATTCTTTGCAGAATGTGTCTGAGTTAGGAGATCTGACAGTGCTTATGGTATGTTCACTGTTGCTGGACGATGTCCTCTCATCTTGTTGAAAATGTGCAACTCTGATCTTGTCATTGTTATGCATGCGCATGTGACGGTTGAGGCTGCTAAGTTTATCAGCTTTATACGAGCAATGTTTGCACTTGAACATCTGTCCTTGTCCACCTGTTTTCGCTTGAGTGGTTAGACTTTGTGAATCAGTCGAATCTGATTGGTTGTCAGAGTCAATGAGTGGTTGCTTGCTTTCTAAGTCTTTCTCCGGATGTAAACTTGACTCTTGCTTTACAGGAGCACCTGACTCCTGCTTTATTGAAACACCTGTGTAAAAGAAATGGAAACAGACAATAGAAAAAGTACGTTTCATCAAACAACAATGCTTTTCAAAAAAAATCAAATCTAGTGATAAATGGATTTAATCAGCTGACTGAATGTGAATAACGTTGCAGAAGGTTTGACCTACTCTAACAGGCGCGCCCAGTCACATGACCTCCAGGAGTGCTAGGCGCGATCTAGAGATCAACTAGTAACCTAAATATGACTTCCTGAGCAGGATGGTGTAGAGGTAATCACAATACGGCCCGTGGAGATAATTTGACTCGCCGTGCCACTTGTCTGGGCCACCAGGTTGATAATTACTACAGGTATTGACCACATATGCATTGAAACATCTTATCACAAAATGTTGCATCCAAGGTATGGACAATAATGCTAAAAGGTGATAAATATAAAATGATTACATCAAATCTTTGATATTGCGAATTGAATGTCTGTCAAGAAATAACATTAATTCAATGAAATAGTGTCTGTTGACAACTTTCTAAATTGAGAATAGGATGCGACACAAGCGCATACTTTAATTAGAGAAAATACTTTAATAACAGGTGTAAATAAAATCTCAGAGATTCCGGAAATTTGATATTGTTCGATGTTGGTAAAAAAAACAAAAAACATCTGAGTTGTATCTTCTTCTTTTTCTTCTTCTTTCTGTCCTCATGTATCGTTCGGTGTTGAGGGGAGAGTGAGTGTACGCTCTTTTGCCCTTCTATTTGCCTCTTCCGCTGTTATATTTCCGAGTGTCTATCAATCCACCTTTTACGAGTACGTCCAATAGGTCGACTGTTTTCGTATCGTTTGTTAAATGTTGTTTTGGATAATACTTTGCTCTTTCTGTTGGCCGTACCATTTAACTTGTTGTTTCTGGATGTATTCTATTGCTGACTTGATCAATAATTTTTTCCTAGTGTTTCATTCCTGATTTTGTCTCTCAAGCTAACTCAAGTCATACGTCTCACACATTTCATTTCAGTGGTGTTAATCGTATGTATTGTTCTAGTTGTGTCTGAGCACGACAATAGGCTACAACTAAAAGAAAAAACATAATATTCTTTTTCTTAATAAGATAAATTTAATGAAAATACAAATTTCTAAAGAATTCTAGTCAAGGACTGAATAAAATATACGTGTTACTGTTATATACGGTATACAAGCTACTCTCAACCACCGGGCTGCGGCAACACGTCTACCGGGCAGCGAGAGCTTCTTGAATTGTAAAGCTATCTATGAGTAAAGTTATCTATGAGTAAAGTTATATATGAGTAAAGTTATCTATGAGTAAAGTTATCTATGAGTAAAGATATCTATGAGTAAAGTTATCTATGAGTAAGGTTATCTATGAGTAAAGTTATATATGAGTAAAGTTATCTATGAGTAAAAGTTATCTATGTGTAAAGTTATCTATGAGTAAAGTTATATATGAGTAAAGTTATCTATGTGTAAAGTTATCTATGAGTAAAGTTATCTATGTGTAAAGTTATCTATGAGTAAAGTTATCTATGAGTAAAGTTATCTATGAGTAAAGTTATCTATGAGTAAAGTTATCTATGAGTAAAGTTATCTATGAGTAAAGTTATATATGAGTAAAGTTATCTATGAGTAAAGGTATCTTTCAGTAAAGTTATGTATGCGAAACGCTATCTATGAGAAACGGTATCTACGAGAAACGTGATCAATAAGTAAAGTTATCTATGAGTAAAGTTATCTAGGAGAAAAGTTGTTTGTAAAAAAGTTATCTATCAGTAAAGTCTTTGTATAATCTCAAGAGTGTTTTCAAGAGCACATCGGGTACGAAATCGAGATTTAGGGACGATCTGTGCACTACATAGAGCATGGTGAGACATGTAGAAAACTAGTCATTCACTACATAGAGCATGGTGAGACATGTAGAAAACTAGTCATTCACTACATAGAGCATGGTGAGACATGTAGAAAACTAGTCATTCACTACATAGAGCATGGTGAGACATGTAGAAAACTAGTCATACACTGCATAGAGCATGGTGAGACATGTAGAAAACTAGTCATACACTGCATAGATCATGGTGAGAAACGTAGAAAACTAGTCATTCACTACATAGAGCATGGTGAGACACCTAGAAAATTAGTCAACCACTACATAGAGCATGGTGAGACACCTAGAAATTTATTCAACCACTACCTAGAGCATGGTGAGACATGTAGAAAACTAGCCATCCACTGCATCGAACTTCATTTTCAGTCGTAGAGTCTGTCTCTGTATCTCGTTGTTAGCTTGTTTTATTACTTATTTTGGTAACACTTCTACCTATTTTTGTTCATCTTAATATTTGTCCTGTGTTACTCCAGCCACTTACTTCCTGTTTAGGTTTGTTACCATACACTGGAACATTTATTCCTTAATTCTCAGTCGTCTTGCCACTGGTTACAATATGAGGTCCGACAAGAGAGTGAGATCGACAACTCTTTCCTCACTTTACATCAAAATCTTCAGTACAAGTCATTTTCACATCCACGAAAATTCACTGGAAGGTAAAATGTTTACCCTTTTACTTTATGTGCATTGAATGTTCGCATACTTCTCGATAATGAATCTAACACAAGCAGAACTGCTAGACAAACGGATCTGATTGGGAGAGAGCTAGCAAGGTACAATATTGGCATAACAGTTAGAAGTGAAACACACTTTGCTGGTGTCGGTAATCTATACAAAAGAGGCTCCGGTTGATTGGGGGGGGGGGGCGCACAAGCGATATTAATGACGACTGTGACTTGATGACAGTGAGTGAAAGTACACACTGTACTACCACAGCTGTTTACTTTCCCGTTATCAATTAGTTTATTTGTTAAATACTGCAGATTTGATTCAGCAAACGGTTTATAAATGTATACAAAATAGCTGCAGTTAGTTTAATTCAGAAAGTGCATTGGCCATGTGAAAACACGCTGATGCATTTTTAATGGTTGCTAGTACAGTTAAACGTGATTAAAAGAAATAAAAAAAGGGTTTAAAAGCCGTAGAAGATTGACTTCACTGTACTCGGTTTCCCATATGTACTCCGTTCCTCTCAACGAAGCGGCACGCCGCCTGCCGAGAGTACTACTTATAGCACGTAACTCCGTAGCTTCAAGTGATAATATCTTATAAACAAGACAACACGAGCTGGATTCGAACCCGTGACCTCTTGAACACAATGCGAACAGATTAACCACTACGCCAGGGAGATCCCCATTAAAGAAATAAATACTGCGTTAATGAGCTTTTTGGAAATTGATTTCTTTTTACTAGCAAGCTTGTTTGTTACATACCGGAAACCTTTTTTTTTTACATTTACCTTAACTTAAGAAAGATGTTTTTTTCCATTTTGATGAGGCACTTCTTTCAACTGTGGAGTCCGTTTTGGTTATATCAGGACCATCAGAAATAACGGAGGTTGCTTGACAGAGTACAATACCCTAGTCCGCATTGAGAATAGCCACCGCACTTCAAGCTATCCTAGATTTGTGACGTGTTAATTGTCTTACGCTCATCACCTTAATTTTCGAGTAATCTTGATTTTCCGCAATTATATTTTGTTTGACATATTCATTTCAATATTACTGAAAGCGTTCCCCATTTATTTTTATGAGAAAATATATTATACATTTAATATCCGAAGTTACAATTAAAGTATCGTATATATTGTCAAAGAAACATAACTTCAGTTTAATCTCACCTTCCAACTGAGACTTATTGTAGTTGTTTCCCTTTTCTCGATCTTTGATTACAGGAGTCACTATTTGATCAGATGTTTTCTTGGAGCAGTAGAAACTTAGGTGACCTTGAAGTGTTCTGGGACTTGAGAATCGTACACCGCAGAATGGGCATCCGTAAATTAAAGCAGCTGTAAATAATAATTAAATAATGTGGAAAACCATCGCTTCATGAACGTTGTGACGAAGATTAGATAGGAACATTAATGACTTGTGTAATGCGGACGTTCATGATTGATGTAATCACAACACTGTATCAATGAGTATTCGATTATAGTTACATTATGACAGTAACTATCAGCACGATAACCATCAGTTTACAATTCTATTTATGTTCCCTTAGCGTCGAATACGGTGCATAGGAAAGAAACAAGTACGCTCCATTTTCAGCGATGCGATACTGTATTGTGCAGTTCTTGCATATTGCTAAAAACCCATAGTTATACTCTCTTTGAATATTGTTGCGATAGTTTTCTCATGGTCGCCTTCTTTCTGGAACCCATTTTAGTGTTTGTAGTGACAATTTATTTTGATTTATTCTAAGTGCATGTCCTATATAAGTCACCGATTTCATCTTTTTGTTGTTGTAGACACATATTGCTGTTTGGTGTCCTCTCGTATTTGTTGCTTTTTTAAATTGAATTCTTTCCAGCCACAATACAGTTATACAAAACATTTATTTTCAAATGAATTTTAGTTTTCTCCAGTGCCTTTGTTATTTTCCAGTTTTCGTAACCATATGTTAATACAAATATTACATTTGGGTTCAACAGTCGCAGACAATCATATGTTAATAAACATATTACATTGTAATCAATCATACTTTTATATACTTATTCTTTTTAATTAGGTGATTGTTAGATGTTGAATGCACTGAATTCAGCTGATGACAGATGTGTAGGGCCATTGACTGAAATAGAACTGCGGCACAGCGCATTTCCATTCTCTGGACTACATCCATCTGGAAATAAAGTAGGATCATTGTCTTGCTACAAGAGAGATCCAGAGGAAGTTTGAGAATGAAAGCTGAAGAAGAAGAATGCATTATATATCAAAGCAATCACTGTTGGTGTAGTTTTGACAATTAGTGCGAGTATAATTGTGACAATAATTGTTAGAGTATTTGTAACAATAACTGCTGAAAATTATGACAATTGTGAAAATTATCATTGCGCAAATTGTGCTCATTGCAATCTAATTAGAAGCGATAATCCTCGATATTAGCAAGATTATTTTGTGGACCTTTTTTGCGATCGCTCGATATAATTTGTATATATTTAATTTTATATATCCATCCATTTCTTTATCTTACTTTCAAACTTGAAAAAATTTGCAAAACTTATTGTGTGAAAATAAACATGGAGAAAATAAAGAATACATAACAATTAGAAGACTTTAATATATTTAATTGTCTTATATGAACAACAATGGAAACACATAGAAAAACAGCCTAGAATTGAAATAGCCTCGGCTGCAACATCAGGATTAAAAATCATATGGAAGAGTAGACTAAGTACAGCAGTTCAACGTATCAATACATCTCTAGTAATACATAGTATTTTGTAAGAACAAAATCATAATACAGAAAACAGGATGTAAACCAGGACCTCTCCAATGGTACCTACTCGTTTCGCAACTTGAGTTAACATAATTTTCTGTAAAACTTTCAATGTGTAGATTCGCAAGCTACTATGAATATGGACCGGTCTAACGACACACAAGACACATGCATACCACACTGCACAGGTATGTAAATTTCACAGGAACCACACAAATTTGAACGTCAGCAAGTGCCAAGAGCTTTTATACGGACGAGAGAGTTTGACAAATGTAGCAGAATGTGGGAGAGGAGACTACAGGCTATGGACAACAAATGTCACGAGTATTGCGTATTTATTAAGCACAACAAAAAACAACATATACATGAAAGACATAGAAATGAATAAATGATCATACATATCAATAAGAACATATTCTTGAAATGGTGAAATGTTATAAACGTGTGTGGTTTGGCACTTTAATGAGGCATGTATCTTTTTTTCCAAAACGATCATGTAGGGATAGTTGTGACGGAAGAATAATAAGAAAACAAGAACAAAATATTTATGGATAATATTAAAGATTGAACAGAATTCAGATTATCTAGAGTTAAACAAAAAACTGAGAAAATAGAAGAAGCATTGTCGGATTTTTGTTTCCTTGTTTCCAGAGTGACACCGGCAAAACCTTGGAATTATGCATTTGATGATAAAATTGATTATGTTTTCACGAATTAATTCCACAAACCATGTTTTTGATCTCCTGTGTAAGAAGGTATGTATATGAATTTAGTAGATGAGTATATATTAGTACGTAGGTCTATATGTCATTTATAACATTCCTAGCGTATTCTTGATTAGGAACCAGCATCACAGCTTTCCCATAAAATATCAGTTCCCCTGTACATCAGCCATCTTTTGGTATATACGTTGTGTAACAGTCAGTTATTGGTTGTACCTTCTCAGTGTAACAGTCAGTTGTTGGTTATACATTTTAATTGTACATCAGTTGGTTGTATCTTCTCAGTGTAACAGTCAGATGTTGGTTATACCTTCTCAGTGTAAGTCAGTTGTTGGTTGTACCTTCTCAGTGTAACAGTCAGTTGTTGGTTATACATTTTCATTGTACATCAGTTGGTTGTACCTTCTCAGTGTAACAGTCAGATGTTGGTTATACCTTCTCAGTGTAAGTCAGTTGCTGGTTGTACCTTCTCAGTGTAACAGTCAGTTGTTGGTTATACATTTTCATTGTACATCAGTTGGTTGTACCTTCTCAGTATAATAGTCAGTTGTTGGTTGTACTTTCTTCTTTGGGTCACCTTTAAAGATGATAAAAACCAGAAAACTGGCTTGAATGTCACATTTAATATCCCCCCAACTCACCAGATGATAGTTCCTAATTCAGCAAATGTAGCTCTCGTGATGTTTTACCATTTTACCCAACTTTGGTAACATTTTCTACTGATTTTAGTTGATAGCTCTGCGTAATCATGAAACTAGTAACTGTTAAATACATGTATATGAGCACCTGTTGTGTATTTGAGCTCTTGTGTAATACTTTCACGATGTGAGTGACTGTTGTGTATTTGAGCTCTTGTGTAATACTTTCACGATATGAGAAACTGTCATTTACTCTCATCCACTGTAGTGATTATCTACATAATACATGTTGGTGTACTTACCATGCCCTGGTGCCACCTGCTGCTGATACGGATGTTGCAATTGCTGAACACTTCCACTGATGTCTTCGTTGGAAACACCTTCTGCATGTTTGATCTCACTTAGGCTAGTCACTTCATCCTCCCCTTCCTCATCGTTGTCATCCTCGTTTTGAAAGGAGAACGTTGCGCAAAGTTCTGTTCCAATGTCTATGTCAGCTATAACCTCACACCATATTCGTCCACCTGACGAGAAATCAGTGTTCACATTACAATCTTCACAAAATAAGAACAACCCTGGGAATAGAAGCAACTATCTGGAATGCCAGATACAGTTTAATTGATTTCGACATGGCAGATGCACTTTAATTAATGTGAACATCTCAGATACATTGACAACAAATATACTAAAAGAAGGCCATGGTATAGCGTGAAATTTTAGAGTGGGGACGCCGAGTTACCCTGTTTAGTTGGTAGGTAGGTAGCTCCACCTTTCCTTTCCACCAGAAATACCTATTTGCGGCTCTATATGAAATATTAACTAGTTTCTAAAACACATATCTTATACAATCTTGTGATGCAGCTCCAGACGTCTGTTCTTCGTACTTGCGAAAATGTTCAGTACAGATAGGGAATTTCTGTTTCAGTTCTGAGAACTAACATCGTCATAAATTATTATCTAAGTGTATGATTGATCTGAAGCCAGCGTCTGAGAACACAATGCAATCGATATTGCACAATCAAAGGGCAGGTCTTGAGCAGCCAACGAACGTTTCCACTCTAAAGGTATACGTACGCTAAAACGTTTTGCCGTCAAGAGCGGATAACATTCTAAAAATTTGTTTTTTTAAATTATTATCTTTCTGTAATGATTATAGTAAATAACTATACATGTGTGTACGCTTGCTGCTGAAATAAGGAAAAACACAACAAGCCAATGTCAACATTTTCTTGGTGATACAATGTCTGTCACATCACACAAGTTTTTTAATCACGGGAGAAGACGCCGAGTATTTGTGCGTCTATTGAAATGATGAGACTGAAAGAAGGTTCACAGAAACTTGTTAGTTTGAATAAGAGAATCATATAGTGATCGTAAGGTCTTCACATCCACGTAACAATCGATGTTTTCTTAATCACAATTGAATCTTTATAGATAAACTCACAAAACTATTGCTGAATCTTGTCTCGGTGTAAAATATATTTCATGGTAAGATCGCAGATATCAATTGTGCGTTAAAAAATGTGAGATGCGGGGGTGTTATTAAAACAAATATGAGAGGCGGGGATGTTATTAAAACAAATATGAGAGGCGGGGGGTGTTATTAAAACAAATATGAGACGGGGGTGTTATTAAAACAAATATGAGAGCCGGGGGGGTGTTGTTAAAACACATTTGAGAGACGGGGGGGGTGTTACTAAAACAAATATCAGAGGTGAGGGTGCTATTAAAACAAATATGAGACGGGGGTGTTATTAAAACAAATATGAGAGACGGGGGTGTTATTAAATCAAATATGAGATACGGGGGTGTTATTAAAACAAATATGAGAGGCGAGGGTGTTATTAAAACAAATATGAGAGGCGGGGGTGTTATTAAAACAAATATGAGAGGCGGGGGTGCTATTAAACCAAATATGAGAAGCGGTGTGTTATTAAAACAAATATGAGAGGCGGGGATGCTATTAAAACAAATATGAGAGGTGGGGGTGTTATTAAAACAAATATGAGACGGGTGTGTTATTAAAACAAATATGAGAGACAGGGGGTGTTATTAAAACAAATATGAGAGACGGGGGTGTTATTAAAACAAATATGAGAGGCGGGGGTGTTATTAAAACAAATATGAGAGGCGGGGGTGTTATTAAAACAAATATGAGAGACGGGGGTGTTATTAAAACAAATATGAGAGACGGTGGTGTTATTAAAACAAATATGAGAGACGGGGGTGTTATTAAAACAAATGCAGGGGTTGTCAATTTCTGTGATGCTACTTCTTTTAGACATGTTATGTTCTATATTATATTATTTGTGTATTTGTGCACATTCAGCAGATTGTACGCAAAATTGTGACAGAAATTACATTAAACTACAATATATGTTGAAAGTTTACAGAGCAGTGATAATTCCAGTGTTGTTATACGCTAGTGAAACATGGAATGTGTATAGACGTCATGTGAGGATACTCAATCACTTTCATATAACTTGTCTCAGAAAAATTATGAACATCAGATGACAAAACAAGATCCCGGATACCATAGTCGTTGGCAGATCTGGTATCCCTAGCATTGACGCTATTCTTATGCAGATACAGATTCTATGAGAAGATCATACAGCACATATGCCAGACATCGTCTGTCAAAGAAACTTCTCTATGGTGAGCTGGAGAAGGGTACACGATTTCGTGGTCAAAAGAAGCGCTACAAGGACTCGTTAAAAAGCCTAACTAAAAGCCTTTGAAATAGACCACGAGACACGGGAAGAACCTGCACAAAATAGATCTACATGGTGCTCTATATACAAAAAGGGCGCATCATATTGTGAAAAGTGGAGAAATGCTGTAGCTGAACAGCGGAGAGCAGCTAGAATGTCACGGTCTACCAACAACAGTCTGCGGTGATCATTCCAAATCCATCTGTCCAAGGACATTTGCGGATCAAATAGAGTGTATTAGCCATCATCTACAAACTCATATGCAAAGACATATCTCTAAATGAATTTCAAAAGTGGGTGTAACAAATAGTCATCATCACTAGTGTTGTAACAAATTGTCATCTTCACTAGTGTTGTAACAAATAGTTATCATCACTAATGTTGTAACAAATTGTCATCATCACTAGTGTTGTAACAAATAGTCATCTTCACTAGTGTTGTAACAATTAGTCATCATCAATAGTGTTGTAACAATTAATCATCATCACTTGTGTTGTAACAAATAGTCATCATCACTAGTGTTGTAACAATTAATCATCATCACTTGTGTTGTAACAAATAGTCATCATCACTAGTGTTGTAACAATTAATCATCATCACTTGTGTTGTAACAAATAGTCATCATCACTTGTGTTGTAACAAATAGTCATCATCACTTGTGTTGGACGAAGAACATTTGTGTAGGGATGGACATTTGAGCTAAATAGAATGATCTCTCAACCGTATCTACTGCCGTTCCACGTGCTGTAGTAATAAATGCTTTCTTAATTCATAGTGTATCATGGTGTATCATGGTGTATCATGGTGTATCATGGTGTATCATGGTGTATCATGGTGTATCATGGTGTATCATGGTGTATCATGGTGTAGTGTGATCATATATCTATTGAACAGACAACAGAATTAACTTCACAGTTAACCAATCACAAAACTATAATGTCCTAACCACTTAGTGAAGTAGCTTCTTTGTGTGGATGTGTCAGTCTGAGAATTAGTATGGTCACTATCTCGCTTGACACGACTACTTCTACAGTCGACTCAGCTGTAAATGAGTACCTGGCGCATGATTTAGTTTATAGAGGACGGAAAGGAGGGGAACTGGCCACCCACCTAATAGTTACTGCGGCTTAGTACATGAAGAGTTATCTTCGTCTCCGACAGCAGGTTGCTGCCATGAGACCTTTTTACTTAATGATAATGAACGTTACTTATGTTGTAATTTGGCCATTCTCAGTGACTTACCTTCCCAGTAGACATGAGTGTTCCTTTCTAGTTTTGTCGCCGAAGATCTGAGAAGTGCCAGCCATCCACCTGACTCTCCGGCAACGTTCATTAAAGCTTGTTGACCTTTCTTGTTAGTGAACTGCAGATATAGCAGTATACAAGAATATATATATATATATATATATATATATACAAGAATATGTTCATAGAAATAGAATAGAGATAACATTCGTGAAATAACACTAAAATTAGATCAATTCTATGCAATTTTGTAGATTTACAAAACGCGACATGAGACCGTCTTACAGTTCTAGAAGTGAGATTGTGTTCTGAAATGTAACTGTGTAAAGTTACATAGGAGACATTTTGTGTACCAGTTACAGAGAGACAATGAGATTGTATGCTACAGTTCATGGGATGGTGAGATTGTTTGTTACAGTTCATGGGATGGTAAGTGAGATTGTTTGTTACAGTTCAAGGGATGGTAAGTGAGATTGTCTGTTACAGTTCATGGGATGGTAAGTGAGATTGTTTGTTACAGTTCAAGGGATGGTAAGTGAGATTGTCTGTTACAGTTCAAGGGATGGTAAGTGAGATTGTTTGTTACAGTTCAAGGGATGGTAAGTGAGATTGTCTGTTACAGTTCATGGGATGGTAAGTGAGATTGTCTGTTACAGTTCAAGGGATGGTAAGTGAGATTGTTTGTTACAGTTCAAGGGATGGTAAGTGAGATTGTTTGTTACAGTTCATGGGATGGTAAGTGAGATTGTTACAGTTCAAGGGATGGTAAGTGAGATTGTTTGTTACAGTTCAAGGGATGGTAAGTGAGATTGTCTGTTACAGTTCATGGGATGGTAAGTGAGATTGTCTGTTACAGTTCATGGGATGGTAAGTGATATTTTATGTTACAGTTCATGGGATGGTAAGTGAGATTGTTTGTTACAGTTCAAGGGATGGTAAGTGAGATTGTCTGTTACAGTTCAAGGGATGGTAAGTGAGATTGTTTGTTACAGTTCAAGGGATGGTAAGTGAGATTGTCTGTTACAGTTCATGGGATGGTAAGTGAGATTGTTTGTTACAGTTCATGGGATGGTAAGTGAGATTGTCTGTTACAGTTCATGGGATGGTAAGTGAGATTGTTTGTTACAGTTCATGGGATGGTAAGTGAGATTGTCTGTTACAGTTCATGGGATGGTAAGTGAGATTGTCTGTTACAGTTCAAGGGATGGTAAGTGAGATTGTTTGTGTCAGTTCATTGGATGGTAAGTGAAATTGTATGTTACAGTTCAAGGGATGGTAAGTGAAATTGTATGTTACAATTCCGCCGAAGACGGATGTGTCGGGCCACTGGCGCAAATAAAACGGCGACACAACGTATTTCCATTCTCTGGACTACATCCTGCTGGAAATCTAGAATGGATTATGATCCTGCTACAAGTGAGATCCAGCAGGAGTTTGAGAATGAACGTTGAAGAAGAAGAAGTATGTTACAATTAAAGATAAAATTATGAAATCGTAAGTGATATTTATCACGAAATGATATTTGTATTTGAAATAAATGATAGTTCTTATAAGCAATATAACAACGGACGGCACGAGCAGCATATAAATACACAGTAGATGTAGTAAATCATAACAATCCCTAGGACAAATTACAGCATTCCTCAGAAACAAAAATGTAGATTTAAACACCAAAATAACACTACTCAAACTATTCAAATTACACCAATGCTGTGTTACCAATGCCCTGCAAGGACAACGACAGCACACGATAAACGTAAACTTGTGACAGCTGAAATGGCATGCTTGCGCAGAATCCTAGGAATATCGCTAAAAGACAGAGTGAGAAATGTGGACATTTGACAAAGAACCGGTACTATTCCAATCTTGTGACATTAAGATATATTAAGAGACGACAGATAAAATGGTTTGCACACATCAGCAGACTACCATCAGACAGCATACCACAAGCTATGCCACACAGATACAGTGATGGCAGACCTAGAGGCCGACCACGAAAACGATGGACCACTGAAATAAAGGAGGTGACAAACTCCACAATATACTCAGCACACACGAGGGCTAACTCCAGAAAACTCTTCTACTCCTGATCTAGAAAGGAAACAGAAGGGTTTACCGAATAGATAGATAGAAATAGATAGTTACACATGGAGGAAGTTTTTTTTTGTTTTTTACAAATGGAGTAAGTTATATTTATACTTGGAGTAAGCAGCTTTTCTACGTGGAGTAAGTTATATATATATATATATATATATATATATATATATATATATATATATATATATATATATATATATATACGTGAATAAGTTATGTTTATACGTGGAATAAGTAATGTTTATACGTGGAATAAGTAATGTTTATACGTGGAATAAGTTATGTTTATACGTGGAATAAGTTATATCTATATGTGGATACGTTATATTTATAGGTGGAGTAAATGATATGTATACGTGAGGTAAGTTAAATTTATACATGGCTAAGTTATATCTATACGTGGAGTTAGTTATATTTATTCTTGGAATACGTTATATGGAGTAAGTTATATCTATACGTGGAATAATGTTTATACGTGGAATAAGTTATATTTATACATGGAGTAAGTTATGTTTATACGCGGAGTAAGCTATTTTTATACGTGTTTTATATATATTTTTATCCCGTTAGTCTCAAGAATTTTATACGTGGAGTAATTTGCTGTCCATGCATTGCTTCAACAGTTTAGAGCAGGGGTGGGCAAACTACGGCCCGCCATTGGATATTTTGCGGCCCTCAAACACATTTTTAAATACACGAACATTGTTAAAATATTTGCAAAACCTTTTATCCATATTAGAAAATATACTGTTATAGTGTAAGTCTGTTAGAAATGTAATTTATTTCAGAAGTTATCTACATTATTTAAAACTACCTTTCTTTACAATAAAAATATTGAATTGATTACTTACCGAGAATTTTAAACAAAAACATACATAATATTATATGCGGCCCTCCAATAGCTTTACAATTTTCAATGCGGCCCTCTGCACAAAATGTTTGTCCACCCCTGGTTTAGAGGGTTGGGTCTGAATAAATTTGCAAGCGGGGCTGGGGAGGGTGACAAAACTTGTCGTCATATATACCGTTTTTTTATGTTGTTTGTTAATTGTTTCAATTTGATATATTTTACAAATGTGCGAAACAAAACATGTATGTTTACTGGTAAAACAAAATGTATCACGGGAGTGGGGAATTTGTAACATAATTAAGCAGTTGACAAATGGGGGGAGGGGCATTTCATTGAATTCTCGACAGTTTTTGACAGTTTATTTTGTCAAAACTATGCACCAAATTTTTGTCGTAACTTATGAACCTTAGGGACAGTTCATAAGTTACACATTGAGTAATATTTACATATGGAGTATATGATATTTACATATGGAGTATATGATATTTACATATGGAGTATATGATATTTACATAAGGAATATATGATATTTACGTATGGAGTATATGATATTTACGTGTGGAGTATTTGATATTTACATATGGAGTATATGATATTTACATATGGAGTACATTATATTTACATATGGAGTACATGATATTTGCATATGGAGTATATGATATTTACATATGGAGTAAATGATATGTACATATGGAGTATATGATATTTACGTATGGAGCATATGTTATTTACGTATGGAGTATATGATATTACGTATGGAGTATATGATATTTACGTATGTACTATTTTATACTTATGTATGTAGTCAAATTGATCGCCAGGAGACAGATAGAAAGGTTGTTGCTTTCTAGGTAAGCCCACCCGAATTAAAGGCATGAGGAAATCAGATGTGATGGGACGAAAGTTGCAAAATAACGCAGCTCTGCCGTGAAACTGGTAGCACAACATATTTCATGCTCCCCGGAGGAAATTATACGTTACACACTTTTATTTTAGTTATCAGAGATCGAACGCAGAAGAAAAAAGAATACATATGGAGTATATGGTATTAGTTAGTTAGTTAGTCGTCGGATCATCATCACTGCAAACTGGACACATTCATAGTTGCTCCGATCTCTCCTTGAGTGTATCCGCCATCACACTTCTGCTGACAGCACGTATGGTATTGAAACCTATTAAATTAGATTTACGCACAGAGTTCGATTGATAGAGTATATGATATTGATATATGATATTGATATATGATATTGATATATGATATTGATATATGATATTGATATATGATATTGATATATGATATTGATATATGATATTGATATATGATATTGATATATGATATTGATATATGATATTGATATATGATATTGATATATGATATTGATATGTGATATTGATATGTGATATTGATATATGATATTGATATATGATATTGATATATGATATTGATATATGATATTGATATATGATATTGATATATGATATTGATATATGATATTGATATATGATATTAATATGTGATATTGATATGTATTAAGTGAGATTTACGCTCGGAGTTCGATTGATCGTTATATGAAAGTATTCAAGAAATGTGTGAGATATATTCCTAGTGAATTTATGACCAGTGATAGGTAGATAATACACTTGAAGATTACAGTAATGTTCTATAAATGCACACGCTCATCTAAATGAGAATATGTGTGACTGTATACTTATCGTGGAAGCACACAGAATTCAACAAGTAACAAATGTATTAATGTGAGAACATGGAAGCACACACAGAATTCAACAAGTAAAAAATGTATTAATGTGAGAACATGGAAGCACACACAGAATTCAACAAGTAAAAAATGTATTAATGTGAGAACATGGAAGCACACACAGACTTCAACAAGTAACAAATGTATTCATGAGAGAATTTGGAAGGGTACACACTTCAACAAGTAACAAATATATTATTGTGAGTATATGGGAGTGTACACACTTCAACAAGTAACAAATGTATTAATGTGAGTATATGGGAGTGTACACACTTCAACAAGTAACAAATGTATTAATGTGAGAATATGGGAGCATACAGACTTCAAGACTTCATCAAGTAACAAATGTATTAATGTGAGAATATGGAAGCATACAGACTTCAAGACTTCAACAAGTAACAAATGTATTAATGTGAGAATATGGAAGCATACAGACTTCAAGACTTCATCAAGTAATAAATGTATTAATGTGAGTATATGGGAGTGTACACACTTCAACAAGTAACAAATTTATTAATGTGAGAATATGGGAGCGTACAGACTTCAAGACTTCATCAAGTAACAAATGTATTAATGTGAGAATATAGAAGCATACAGACTTCAACAAGTAACAAATGTATTAATGTGAGAATATAGAAGCATACAGACTTCAACAAGTAACAAATGTATTAATGTGAGAATATGGGAGCATACAGACTTCAACAAGTAACAAATGTATTAATGTGATAATATGGGAGCATACAGACTTCAACAAGTAACAAATGTATTAATGTGATATGTTCTAGATATACATATAATAAATGAGCATACCCGGTATGTCAAATAGAGACAGAGAGAGAGACTGTACACAAGAAACGAAGGATGTGTGCGTTTTCCAATATAGGTTGATAACGAAATGTTGAATATTGCCGATGGTATCAGTTAGCCGGGCTCATGTTATGAACACCAGAGAGATATGCAGATATGACCATAACAGCGATAACAGTAGTCACATAAGATGAACTCTGGTCCCCGTGTGAATCAGCTGGTGATATGAGTCATCTTGACTCGTAGATATTGTCGTCATATACTATCTGATTGTTTTCATATCAAAGACAATCTGTGTGATTCACCTGTTTAAATATGTTTAGTTATGTTTTATTCTGACGGTAATCATAGTTTTCTCGATAACAGTTTCTTATATGACTTCCAGAACAGAATCCACAGAAGTATTTTGTCTTATAAGATATCGAGAACACAGAATCCGTAGAGGTATTTTCTGTATTTGTGCTCGTTCTTACTGAGCATTGACCATTGGTGTATATGCTCGGACATAAGTTTATCAGATGTTGGGGAACTCCATATGTCTGTAGTGTTGTTCATAGTCAGAGACAGTGAATGGGGAAGATAGAGACAGTGAATGGGGAAGATAGAGACAGTGAATGGGGAAGATAGAGACAGTGAATGAGGAAGATAGAGACAGTGAATGAGGAAGATAGAGACAGTGAATGAGGAAGATAGAGACAGTGAATGGGGAAGATAGAGACAGTGAATGGGGAAGATAGAGACAGTGAATGGGGAAGATAGAGACAGTGAATGGGGAAGATAGAGACAGTGAATGGGGAAGATAGAGACAGTGAATGGGGAAGATAGAGACAGTGAATGGGGAAGATAGAGACAGTGAATGGGGAAGATAGAGACAGTGAATGGGGAAGATAGAGACAGTGAATGGGGAAGATAGAGACAGTGAATGGGGAAGATAGAGACAGTGAATGGGGAAGATAGAGACAGTGAATGGGGAAGATAGAGACAGTGAATGGGGAAGATAGAGACAGTGAATGGGGAAGATAGAGACAGTGAATGGGGAAGATAGAGACAGTGAATGGGGAAGATAGAGACAGTGAATGGGGAAGATAGAGACAGTGAATGGGGAAGATAGAGACAGTGAATGGGGAAGATAGAGACAGTGAATGGGGAAGATAGAGACAGTGAATGGGGAAGATAGAGACAGTGAATGGGGAAGATAGAGACAGTGAATGAGGAAGATAGAGACAGTGAATGGGGAAGATAGAGACAGTGAATGAGGAGGATAGAGACAGTGAATGAGGAACATAGAGACAGTGAATGAGGAACATAGTGATAGTGAATTGAGAACCTAGAGACGATGAATGGGGAAGATAGAGACAGTGAATAGGGAAAATAGATAAAATGAATGGAGAAGATGACAGCGCATACAATGAACAATGTTTTTGGGAAAGTTGAAAATGATGCATGAAGTATGCGAGGAAAGTGATTAAGTCGATGAGAATTTGAGTAGATAAAGATGTGCTCGGTAAAGCAGATAGTACACGAGGAAACTGAAGATACTAACGTTCAGATAGTTTTTGTTACATTCTAATATACGTGCGTGAATAGATAGTAAGTACGATTGACAAATATGTATATATGTAAGTAATTTACTCACGCATACGATTGCGTCTGTGGGTTTCACAAATGACCTACTTGACAAACCACCCGTGCAACAGAAAACCTTAGTAGATGTCATGCCGATATAATGAGGCTCTCTTATGGAAGCTTCGTAGCGTGTCATCTATACAATTATAGACCCCCTCTGAGTAGAAGGCTCCTTCAATTGCCCTAGGACGAAAGCTTAAGTCTCCTTGGGTATGAAAGAATTCTCAGAAAAACCACCCCACAGCACATAGGAAGTAAGAGCTAATCCCTCGCAATTTCTGTGGATCTTAAACAAACAAACAACAAACAAGTAATTGACTATAACCATTTCTAACGCAAAATGGCAGCAAAAAAAAAGAAAAAAGAACGGTCAATAGTTACAGAAGAGGAAACTACAGGAACTTTGCGATAACAATCATCCAAAATTGTCAACACAGATAACATGATCCACCGGCACGAATGACAATCACGAGAGTCTAATCAGCAGATATGTTATCAGCTAGTCATATCTGTTCTTGTTCACCAAGTCCAGCCAAATGACATTCAAATCACAAGTCAGTACAAATACAGTAGACTGATCAGAAATCTTTGACGCAATTGGAACAAAGAACAATGCAAAACCAAGGCAATGGTACACATACGACCCGTGATAACGCATCTGTGAAATGACGAGATCTATGGCGAAACGAAGAATATCAACAATGAGATTTGCCATTCATAAACTAATAAATTATTAAGGAAGATTAGGTATGGGGATATCTATGTCATTTTGTATATCATAGAAAAATACATTATGAAGTCTGATGTGCTTGGTCGGAATATCTAAGCTGTAGTAGACGTACAAGATCTTCCAGACACAATTGATGAAGACATTGTGCCATGTACACATGAGGTATCGGATTCGATTCAGGGTAGTGAAGTCATGATTACAAGTGCATTTTTTTCCATGAGGAATATCGTTTGAAGCAGCTGAAAAGGCACAGGTGATCGACTTCATTGTGTACTCAGGTCATTGTATGTGTTCTCCGTCAATCTCAACGAAGCGGCACGCTGTTTGCTGAGAGTACAATCTCAACGAAGCGGCACGCTGATGGCTAAGAGCACAACTCATAGCACGTAACTCCGTAGCTTCAAGGGATAGTCCACAGGGATCTCAGAAAAAATCCACGTTATAAAGAAGATATCGTGAGTGGTACTTGAACCCTCGACCTCTTGAGCACATAGTGAATGGTTTAACGCCTAAGCCAGGAAAAACCACCCATTGAACGCTACGAATTAACGTACTATGAGTCGTACTCTTGGCATGCCGCTTCATTGAAAAGTTGGAGTACATATGGGAAAATCCAGGTACGATTAAGTCAATCTATGCCTTTTGAGACCACTCACAGAAAGCTATTGGAGAGTAGTAGTATAAACCTCAACCTTCATACCCACAACTGGAAGCAGCTGTCACGTTATGTTGTGTGTCAAGTAACAAGATTAAATAACATCAACTGTACTTAATCATGCATTTCAAGACTGCATCATGTACTTCAAGAATTCATTATGTGCTTCAAGAGAAACAAGGACAATTGTTCTTGGGCATATCGTCCTCGTTTTGCAAGAATTGATTCATTTGCACTTTCTAGTGAACAAAAGAGATAAAAATACAGATTAGTATTGATACAGAGATTTTATAGCAAGAAACCTGACTGTGTCATCTAATTTCGTGAACCGTAGATGGTCAACCGATTCAGCAGATATCGTAAGATATGTGTACTTATTTTTCTTGAATGTAATAACTTAAACACGGTTGATATTCTGCGTGTGAGATGCTTTATCTACTCACAGTTAAAAACGGCTGATATTCTGCGTGTGAGATTCCTTATCTACTCACAGTTAAACACGGCTGATATTCTGCGTGTGAAATGCCTTATCTACTCACAGTTAAACACGGTTGATATTCTGCGTGAGATGCCTTATCTACTCACAGTTAAACACGGTTGATATTCTGCGTGAGATGCCTTATCTACTCACGCCACCTATGATTTCTATATCTCGCTATACATGCCATCATACAATAGGAGATCGTTGTCCAATAGTAGTACGTCCAACTGACATATCTAATACCTCGACTATATGTGGTTATTCCATATTGTGGCATCTATCTCTCATTCACATTCATGACATCACATGCAGTTGTTGGTCTTTCATAGCAAGTCATGGACTGACATCTGATATATATGATTTCAGTATTAAAGGAATTCTGAGATAGAGATTGAAAGGTGTTAGTAACCAAAACTTCATTTTTTTTTAAATGCTAGATGCAATTATGTTTTATGCTCCGTTTCTGCTAGTGAAGATTTGTGAAGGTTTGCTATTATAAAAGCGATATAGCCTGTATGTACACTCAAGACAATTACACATCGGCATACATACAAACACTACATACACCATTCTCCTTCCGTGTGTCATCGGCAAAACATTTCATTTCTTGATGTACTTCCGTATATGAAAAACCGCGGAAAACATATGTGTACACTACTAATCTATTCAACAACTCCTAGTCTATTCCAAAACTACTAATCTATTCAACAACTACTAATCTATTCAACAACTACTAATCTATTCAACAACTACTAATCTATTTAACAACTACTAATCTATTCAACAACTACTAATCTATTCAACAACTGCTAATCTATTCAACAACTACTAATCTATTCAACAACTACTAATCTATTCAACAACTACTAATCTATTCAACAACTACTAATCTATTCAACAACTACTAATCTATTCAACAACTGCTAGACTAATCAAATACTACTAATCTATTCAACAACTCCTAGTCTATTCCAAAACTACTAATCTATTCAACAACTACTAATCTATTCAACAACTACTAATCTATTCAACAACTACTAATCTATTCAACAACTACTAATCTATTTAACAACTACTAATCTATTCAACAACTACTAATCTATTCAACAACTGCTAATCTATTCAACAACTGCTAGACTAATCAAATACTACTAATCTATTCAACAACTCCTAGTCTATTCCAAAACTACTAATCTATTCAACAACTACAAATCTATTCAACAACTACTAATCTATTCAACAACTGCTAGACTAATCAAATACTACTAATCTATTCAACAACTCCTAGTCTATTCCAAAACTACTAATCTATTCAACAACTACTAATCTATTCAACAACTACTAATCTATTCAACAACTCCTAGTCTATTCCAAAACTACTAATCTATTCAACAACTACTAATCTATTCAACAACTACTAATCTATTCAACAACTGCTAGACTAATCAAATACTACTAATCTATTCAACAACTCCTAGTCTATTCCAAAACTACTAATCTATTCAACAACTACTAATCTATTCAACAACTACTAATCTATTCAACAACTACTAATCTATTCAACAACTGCTAGACTAATCAAATACTACTAATCTATTCAACAACTACTAATCTATTCAACAACTACTAATCTATTCAACAACTACTAATCTATTCAACAACTACTAATCTATTCAACAACTGCTAGACTAATCAAATACTACTAATCTATTCAACAACTCCTAGTCTATTCCAAAACTACTAATCTATTCAACAACTACTAATCTATTCAACAACTACTAATCTATTCAACAACTACTAATCTATTCAACAACTACTAATCTATTCAACAACTACTAATCTATTCAACAACTACTAATCTATTCAACAACTGCTAATCTATTCAACAACTACTAATCTATTCAACAACTACTAATCTATTCAACAACTACTAATCTATTCAACAACTACTAATCTATTCAACAACCACTAATCTATTCAACAACTGCTAGACTAATCAAATACTACTAATCTATTCAACAACTCCTAGTCTATTCCAAAACTACTAATGTATTCAACAACTACTAATCTATTCAACAACTACTAATCTATTCAACAACTACTAATCTATTCAACAACTACTAATCTATTTAACAACTACTAATCTATTCAACAACTACTAATCTATTCAACAACTGCTAATCTATTCAACAACTGCTAGACTAATCAAATACTACTAATCTATTCAACAACTCCTAGTCTATTCCAAAACTACTAATCTATTCAACAACTACAAATCTATTCAACAACTACTAATCTATTCAACAACTGCTAGACTAATCAAATACTACTAATCTATTCAACAACTCCTAGTCTATTCCAAAACTACTAATCTATTCAACAACTACTAATCTATTCAACAACTACTAATCTATTCAACAACTACTAATCTATTCAACAACTGCTAGACTAATCACATACTACTAATCTATTCAACAACTCCTAGTCTATTCCAAAACTACTAATCTATTCAACAACTACTAATCTATTCAACAACTACTAATCTATTCAACAACTACTAATCTATTCAACAACTGCTGGTCTATTCAACAACTGCTGGTCTATTCAATAACTGCTAGTCTATTCAACAACTGATGGTCTATTCAACAACTACTAATCTATTCAACAACACCTTGTCTATTCAACAACTGCTAGTCTATTATACAACTCTTAGTTTATTCATTAACTGCTTGTTTGTTTATTCAACAATTACTGGTCTATTCAACAACTCCGATTCTATTCCACAACTACTAATCTATTCAACAACTCCTAGTCTATTCCAAAACTACTAATCTATTCAACAACTACTAATCTATTCAACAACTACTAATCTATTCAACAACTACTAATCTATTCAACAACTGCTAGACTAATCAAATACTACTAATCTATTCAACAACTCCTAGTCTATTCCAAAACTACTAATCTATTCAACAACTACTAATCTATTCAACAACTACTAATCTATTCAACAACTACTAATCTATTCAACAACTGCTAGACTAATCAAATACTACTAATCTATTCAACAACTACTAATCTATTCAACAACTACTAATCTATTCAACAACTACTAATCTATTCAACAACTACTAATCTATTCAACAACTACTAATCTATTCAACAACTGCTAATCTATTCAACAACTACTAATCTATTCAACAACTACTAATCTATTCAACAACTACTAATCTATTCAACAACTACTAATCTATTCAACAACTGCTAGACTAATCAAATACTACTAATCTATTCAACAACTCCTAGTCTATTCCAAAACTACTAATCTATTCAACAACTACTAATCTATTCAACAACTACTAATCTATTCAACAACTACTAATCTATTCAACAACTACTAATCTATTTAACAACTACTAATCTATTCAACAACTACTAATCTATTCAACAACTACTAATCTATTCAACAACTACTAATCTATTCAACAACTACTAATCTATTCAACAACTGCTAGACTAATCAAATACTACTAATCTATTCAACAACTCCTAGTCTATTCCAAAACTACTAATCTATTCAACAACTACTAATCTATTCAACAACTACTAATCTATTAAACAACTACTAATCTATTCAACAACTGCTAGACTAATCAAATACTACTAATCTATTCAACAACTACTAATCTATTCAACAACTACTAATCTATTCAACAACTACTAATCTATTCAACAACTACTAATCTATTCAACAACTGCTAGACTAATCAAATACTACTAATCTATTCAACAACTGCTAGACTAATCAAATACTACTAATCTATTCAACAACTACTAATCTATTCAACAACTACTAATCTATTCAACAACTACTAATCTATTCAACAACTACTAATCTATTCAACAACTGCTAGACTAATCAAATACTACTAATCTATTCAACAACTCCTAGTCTATTCCACAACTACTAATCTATTCAACAACTACTAATCTATTCAACAACTACTAATCTAATCAAATACTACTAATCTATTCAACAACTGCTAGACTAATCAAATACTACTAATCTATTCAACAACTCCTAGTCTATTCCACAACTACTAATCTATTCAACAACTACTAATCTATTCAACAACTGCTAGACTAATCAAATACTACTAATCTATTCAACAACTCCTAGTCTATTCCAAAACTACTAATCTATTCAACAACTACTAATCTATTCAACAACTACTAATCTATTCAACAACTACTAATCTATTCAACAACTACTAATCTATTCAACAACTACTAATCTATTCAACAACTACTAATCTATTCAACAACTGCTAATCTATTCAACAACTACTAATCTATTCAACAACTACTAATCTATTCAACAACTACTAATCTATTCAACAACTACTAATCTATTCAACAACTACTAATCTATTCAACAACTGCTAGACTAATCAAATACTACTAATCTATTCAACAACTCCTAGTCTATTCCAAAACTACTAATCTATTCAACAACTACTAATCTATTCAACAACTACTAATCTATTCAACAACTACTAATCTATTCAACAACTACTAATCTATTTAACAACTACTAATCTATTCAACAACTACTAATCTATTCAACAACTGCTAATCTATTCAACAACTACTAATCTATTCAACAACTACTAATCTATTCAACAACTACTAATCTATTCAACTACTACTAATCTATTCAACAACTACTAATCTATTCAACAACTGCTAGACTAATCAAATACTACTATTCTATTCAACAACTCCTAGTCTATTCCAAAACTACTAATCTATTCAACAACTACAAATCTATTCAACAACTACTAATCTATTCAACAACTGCTAGACTAATCAAATACTACTAATCTATTCAACAACTCCTAGTCTATTCCAAAACTACTAATCTATTCAACAACTACTAATCTATTCAACAACTACTAATCTATTCAACAACTACTAATCTATTCAACAACTGCTAGACTAATCAAATACTACTAATCTATTCAACAACTCCTAGTCTATTCCAAAACTACTAATCTATTCAACAACTACTAATCTATTCAACAACTACTAATCTATTCAACAACTACTAATCTATTCAACAACTGCTAGACTAATCAAATACTACTAATCTATTCAACAACTACTAATCTATTCAACAACTACTAATCTATTCAACAACTACTAATCTATTCAACAACTACTAATCTATTCAACAACTGCTAGACTAATCAAATACTACTAATCTATTCAACAACTGCTAGACTAATCAAATACTACTAATCTATTCAACAACTACTAATCTATTCAACAACTACTAATCTATTCAACAACTACTAATCTATTCAACAACTACTAATCTATTCAACAACTGCTAGACTAATCAAATACTACTAATCTATTCAACAACTCCTAGTCTATTCAACAACTACTAATCTATTCAACAACTACTAATCTATTCAACAACTACTAATCTAATCAAATACTACTAATCTATTCAACAACTGCTAGACTAATCAAATACTACTAATCTATTCAACAACTCCTAGTCTATTCCACAACTACTAATCTATTCAACAACTACTAATCTATTCAACAACTGATAGACTAATCAAATACTACTAATCTATTCTTCTTCTTCTTGAGCGTTCATTCTCAAACTCCTTCTGGATCTCTCCTGTAGCAGTACTACTAGATATCCAGTAGGATGCAGTCCAGAGAATGGAAATGCGCTGTGTCGCCGGTTTATTTGCGCCAATGGCCCGACACATCCATCTTCAGCGGGGCTAATCTTTTCAACTGCTAATCTATTCAGCAACTGCTAATATATTCGACAACTACTAGTCTATTCAACAACTGCTAGTCTATTCAACAACTGATAATCTATTCAACAACCGCTAATCTATTCGACAACTGCTAATCTATTCAACAACTGCTAATCTTTTAATAAACTACTGTACTTTAGTTACAATGATGAATATATTATTAGACACGAGCTAATCAAATTTAACCTCCGATAGTTAGCGTAAAGATATACTTAGATCTGCAGTGTCACAATTGTGCCAGCAAAGACCAAGCAAACAGTTCCATGATCAATGTTATTATTCGGGACCATATCACAGGATACTTAAACAATCGGAGTCAGTAGTTCTTAGCCAATGTTAACTACAGTTTTTGTACAATATAATCACTTCTTACCCCACGAGATTAGATATCAGATGTTGGTAGTCTTTGTGTTCTCTGTAGTTTGATCAGATATAACTAGAACGGTTGATAAAGCAAAGAGATATACTTAATCATATTCTGATGTACGATATCAACTGGAGAATAATCTCAAACTGCCTCATTCATCTTTTGTCTCGATGAAGTAGTTATTAATGCACTGGAAACAGTTATCGTTCAGCTACTGATTGACCAACTCCAGCTAGAATCTGGCAGGATTCTCTTGTTTTTAGTTGTTACATTTTTAGTTGCTGCTTTTCAAAATAGAGCAGTGAACCAACAGAGAACCGGAACCATCAGCCGTTATACCCTGAGAGATTTACTGAAACGGATATCTGAGCACCTATGGACTTGTCCGGTGTGCGAAGACGATAATCAACATACCTAATACCTACCTAATACCTAATAGTTGTTACACAAAATTTGTCATAATCCATGACCAACTTCAGATTTAATGACCAGATGTGCGCTCTTCATAACCAAATCACTACTCGTGGCTGATCCGACTTATACGTTGTTTTCATTTTATTTTGGCAATAACAAAATTACCAATTAAAAATAAAATCTGATCAATCGAATCAGCATGAGTTGTGACGAGCTCAAAGATTAATCCACAGGTCTTATTTAATATAAAGTCGACCGTGGATAACCTCATCACCTACTGTCCGTAAATATTGTTAACACATATGCCGTCACGGATAGTTAGTTCATCGAACGATCATCTTCACTGCACGTCGAACCATCGGTCCATAAATGTTCGGATCTCTTTCTCCCTATATCACCTAGTGTGTAGTAGTGACCCACCACACCTGCTCTATGTTGTTTACCAGTCTCCTCTGGTTACCTGCATAATGAGCGTCCCTAGTCTCTCCCCTTTTGACATAGTGTTCCAGTAGTCTGCTGAGGGTTAGAGATTGACATTCATTTCTTACATCCAACTTTCGTCCTATCTCCTTAAGAGCATTCACAACATCAGCTCAGTCCAATATTTGTCCTATCCCCACGATCGCCATATCAGCAGTCCCCAATGCACTTATGTATTCATTCACAATTCTCTTTGCATCATGTACCGTGAGCGCCCATGAACTGCAGACATTCCAAGCAACAGCACAGTCCATATAATCTACCATGTCTCACTCGTATGAATTCTCGCCAATTAATGCCTGAAAGACTGCTTCTACAACCAAAGGACTTTCAATCGACACTCTGTCATGTCTGATGTGTACTAAAAAGGTATTGCCTAGTTCTAATTGCACTTTCTCACATCTTGCACCAAGGTCGATGTTATCAGGTGGACAATCATAATAGGCACCTATCCTCTGCCTCACCCATCCAAGAATTTTCTCTTTTAAGCCTGCTCCAATTACGTCTCATGAGGATGATCATATTCACTTCACGTCAAACCATTGGTCCAGAAATGTTCGAACCTCTTCCTCTCTATATCCCTCAGTGTTTAGTGACTGACCACACCTAATCTTTATTGGTGGACCAGTCTCCTCTGGTTACCTGCATATCGATCTTGTTGTCCGTTCACAATTCTCCGTGCAGAGAGTTGTCTGCAACAACTCGAAGGAAAGCACGCGCTCGGCAAATCCTTGTTCTATCCTCCATGGTTGGAAAATCTAGGGGGCAGTGTATCACTACACATAATGGCGCATCAAAGTATATCTATATCACTATCTATATATTCTTAATCATTAAAGGACCCCATATTTCAAATAGCTTAGGGCCCCATATCTCAAATAGCTTAGGGCCCCATATCTAAAATAGCTTAGGGCCCCATATCTAAAATAGCTTAGGGCCCCATATCTCAAATAGCTTAGGGCCCCATATCGCAAATAGTTTAGGGCCCCATGGATCAAATAGCTTAGGGCCCCATATCTCAAATAGCTTAGGGCCCCATAGCTCAAATAGCTTAGAGACCTATCAAGTCTAAATCCGGCCCTGGTCATGCCTCTCCAGCATTTCATTCTATATACACTTAATCCAGTTACACCAATATTCCACAGCGACAGTGTTTCACAGTAAGTTCGTCTTTTTTTTTACTATTCTCCAATAGGTATCTTTGTTGTTGGTATACAAGTAAATTCAAGTAGGTAGCAAGAGGAGAAATTAGACATTCTTCAAACTAACAGGAATTGAACCATGTCCGTTCTAACAGCACTGAATTGCCTTGAGTAAACGGGTTTTTTCGTACTTGACTAACCTGCTCCAATAGAAGATGCGATTTTGTCAACACATTCAAACTGTGTACTCAAGTCACCGAGAACGGACCAATCGAGACAGGGAATATTATAACAACAACGAACATCCCTTACAAGTATTGAAGTATCCTTAGTAACACAAACATATAACATCCGTATTCGTACTACAAAGTGCCAATAAGTTTTCTTGTAAACATAAACAATATAGAGACAGTACAATTTTGCTTCAAATAAAAGTTTATTTTAAGTAAAGTGAAGTAGGAAGCAAGAGGATACATTAAAAATTCTTGAATAATAATAATAATAATAATAATAATAATAATAATAATAATAATAACAATAATAATAAAGCCCATATCCAATCAGGGTCGCAAAGTTTTCACAGTGGAAATATGACAAGTTTCATATGTCAATAATTCCATGATAGTAGCATTTATGGTAGCGAGTTGAATTTTACTAGGTGGTGCCATCTCCTCTCAGGAACTTCTTTTAACAACAAGCAGAAATAACACAATTGCTATCACCGCTATTTTACCTACAATGAAAACAAATTCCAGTCCTTAAATCTTAAACCTATAATGTCACTATCATCACTCCAGTCATTCTATCATAAGCTCTCGCGCATGTTCTGAAGCCTCTGTGACAGAAAATAGACAGTGTTTCCGTGTTTTAAAGCATGAGACTGGAATTTGTGGGGTTTTGTTTTCCTAACCTCAAGACAAAACTAAAATCATTCATTTATAAACAGTATTTTTAATCTGCGTTCATAATCTGTGTCAGGTCATAGTAGTATTGTCAGGTCAGACTGTCGTGTTCAATGACAAACGAGAAAGCATGTGCCGATATGTTTTGAGTTACATATATGACGTCACAGATATCTCAGAGATAATTGAATGCATTATGTGTACAGTGTAGCTTAACCCCAGGATCAGAACTTGTTATGCTTAAATCACCAATGTTCCTGTGCCGTAACACAGAATTAACCAATTAACCTTGTGTAAATCCCAGAATTAAACCACGTATGCCCTTATATGAATCCCAGACTTAAACCACTTATGCCATTGTGCGATCCCCTTAATTAATCCCCTCACTTTCCTTTACAAACCCCAGAATTAAACCTTTTTTCTACAAAGCCTAGAATTAAATCTTTTTTTTACAAACCCCAGCATTAAACTTTTTTCTCCAACCCCCAGAATTAAAATGTAAATGTTATTGTGCGATCCCCAGAATGAAACTAATAATACTATTGTGTAAAATAGTAATGGGATTCATACACTATAAACCATGAATGTCAACTGAAGGGCAGAAGTGTAAACAACCTGTGACAGGATGATTGTACACGTTTCATAGATAACAATAAGATACAGTTTCAAGAAATGATAAATATAACTACAACATAAATTAAAGGCTTAATCTCAACAGCAGAAAAGCACGTGACTGTTTTAATAAAGAAAAATGTCCTTCAGAGTCCAAATCAAAGTAGATGGGATCTTTCTCAAAGAAATCAACATGTAGAAATATGTAGCTACCTTGGTAACAGCAGATGTATTAAAGAATAAAGAAGTCAAATATAGAATAGTCCAGACAAAGGCAATATTGTATTAAAGAAGTCAAATGTAGAATAGTCCAGACAAAGGCAATATTGTATTAAAGAAGTCAAATGTAGAATAGTCCAGACAAAGGCAATATTGTATTAAAGAAGTCAAATGTAGAATAGTCCAGACAAAGGCAATATTATATTAAAGAAGTCAAATGTAGAATAGTCCAGACAAAGGCAATATTGTATTAAAGAAGTCAAATGTAGAATAGTCCAGACAAAGGCAATATTATATTAAAGAAGTCAAATGTAGAATAGTCCAGACAAAGGCAATATTGTATTAAAGAAGTCAAATGTAGAATAGTCCAGACAAAGGCAATATTATATTAAAGAAGTCAAATGTAGAATAGTCCAGACAAAGGCAATATTGTATTAAAGAAGTCAAATGTAGAATAGTCCAGACAAAGGCAATATTATATTAAAGAAGTCAAATGTAGAATAGTCCAGACAAAGGCAATATTGTATTAAAGAAGTCAAATGTAGAATAGTCCAGACAAAGGCAATATTGTATTAAAGAAGTCAAATGTAGAATAGTCCAGACAAAGGCAATATTGTATTAAAGAAGTCAAATGTAGAATAGTCCAGACAAAGGCAATATTATATTAAAGAAGTCAAATGTAGAATAGTCCAGACAAAGGCAATATTGTATTAAAGAAGTCAAATGTAGAATAGTCCAGACAAAGGCAATATTATATTAAAGAAGTCAAATGTAGAATAGTCCAGACAAAGGCAATATTGTATTAAAGAAGTCAAATGTAGAATAGTCCAGACAAAGGCAATATTATATTAAAGAAGTCAAATGTAGAATAGTCCAGACAAAGGCAATATTGTATTAAAGAAGTCAAATGTAGAATAGTCCAGACAAAGGCAATATTATATTAAAGAAGTCAAATGTGGAATAGTCCAAAGACAATATTTCATCACATGAGGAGCATTATATGTATATGTGTGAATTGTTATAAGAGAATTGGTATAAGTTATAGCCAAACAATCCTGATATTTGGGAGTGCATCTTGGACAATCAACAGAACAGTAAGAAGTTATTTTCGAAGAGGTAGAGAAGAATAGAACAATCACCACAGACAAATACAAAATGGCGTAATGAAGAAATGTTGAAAGAATGTATTTCAAGAAGATCTACTCTGTCTCATAAGAAGAAGAAGAGTCTACATTATTTGGACACATCGTAAGAAAAGGGGAAATGGAACGCATAAGTCAGCAAGAACGTTGAAATGCAAAATGTGTAGGATCAGTCCAAGAGAGAAGAGGATTGACTATTAGGAGTTGTAGCATAAATAAAACGTCTATATTGTAAATGGTTGACAGTTCACGAGAGAGAATTTGAGGACAGACATGATTTACTACCGCCACACGGTATGAACTATCATCATCATCATCATCATGTGCTGTCTTCGCAATGAAGGTTGGCTGCAACAGATCTCCACCATCCCCTGTCTCTTGTTTTGGTGGTCCACTCTGCTAGACTGTAACCAGTCCATCTTGTGATGTTACTCTCCAACTTGTATCTCTGTCTACCTCTTGTTCGCTTCCCTTTGACTTTACCCTCAAGTAAGGTCTTCAATAATCTGTCATGTCTTTTAATGTCCAAAATATTTTATTTTCCTGATCTTTATTTCTCTTACTAATTCTTTCTTCATATTAAGTGTTTTAGCACCTCTTTATTTTTGTTTCTTCTCCTTCCATAATGTTCTCCCTATTCTTCTATATACATATGTATTCTAATTGTTTATTTGTTGTACATGTTTCTGATCCATACATTAATATAGAATATATGTAGCATTTTATATCAAATTTTAACTTTGTAATTTGTTTAGATGTTACCATAGGAGCTACTATATGGACTATGGGAGAATGGTATTGTGTGAGTGACACAGTTAAATCAGTATTGTTCTTGTGTGAGTGCCACAGTTAAATCAGTATTGTTCTTGTGTGAGTGCCACAGTTAAATCAGTATTGATCTTGTGTGAGTGCCACAGTTAAATCAGTATTGATCTTGTGAGTGCCACAGTTAAATCAGTATTGATCTTGTGTGAGTGCCACAGTTAAATCAGTATTGATCTTGTGAGTGCCACAGTTAAATCAGTATTGATCTTGTGTGAGTGCCACAGTTAAATCAGTATTGATCTTGTGTGAGTGCCACAGTTAAATCAGTATTGATCTTGTGTGAGTGCCACAGTTAAATCAGTATTGATCTTGTGTGAGTTCCATCATTTTCCCACTATTTATCGTATGTGAACCCCCAGAATTAAACCACTATTGTTCGTGAGTGAACCCCAGAATTAAAACACTAATGTTCTTGTGTGATCCCCAGAATTAAAACACTAATGTTCTTGTGTGATCCCCAGAATTAAACCACTATTGTTCGTGTGTGATCCCCAGAATTTAAACCACTATTGAGCTTGTACGAGACCCATAATTAAACAACACATAAAAATACATACGCGTGGCGGTTTCACGAAATATAAAAAAATTATCTGACCAATGATCAGTGATTAACGATCTTCAAAAAATCGTGAAGCTTACATATCATGGAAATTGTGTCTACAAATCAGTTGAACATCTTCGAACATCATTGATTAGATCAAAGTCACGAGTTGATACATCTAAATACAGTGCCCATGACAGCTGATGCCAGAATTAATGGCTTAGTATGTGACAAGTGTGTGACATGGGTACAAGAATAGTAACACTTCCAACTGCTATCTATGAAGTATGACCTGACTACGGTGACAAAGTGAAGGACTGACTACACCACGTCAGAAAGTTTCTTCCGATGAAGCATGCTGAAGGTTCATGCCGCGTAGAGAATCAAACCCATTTATCTGCAGTATGCGCACAGACCTCTCTGGGGTACATCACATTAATTAAAGCAGTGAACGTGCAATTGCCACATTCATTTAACGTAGAATAGACACATTCAAAAACGTGCAATAGACACATTCATTTAACGTGCAATAGGCACATTCATTAACGTGCAATAGACACATTCATTTATGGTGCAATAGACACATTTATTTAACGTACAATAGACACATTCATTAAAGTACAATAGACACATTCATTTAACGTACAATAGACACATTCATTAACATGCAACATTAACGATTCGTTTCAAGAAAGCTCTGATTAGATGCCTCTCAGATAAGTTCAGTTTTTACTTATTTTCTTCTTCTTCTGCGTTCGTTCTCAAACTCCTGCAGATTAGCAGGATGTAGTCCGGAGAACGGAATGCGTTGTATCATGGTTTACAGCATTGCTGCGATATCTGCGCCTTTCGGCCTGACACATCCGACTTCAGCATGGCTTTGGGTCACTGACCCTATATTGGATGGGACAGCCAACTCGATCCCATAACCTCCTTAGTCGCCTTTTACGACATGCGTGGAAGGTAAACAGTGTTGCTATTCTTTGCTCCCCTTTCGGGCGCCGGCAACACACAGGCGAGTTTTTACTTATTATCACTAATATTTTACTATCTAACTTGCATATATCATCACTGTATTTTCTTTCCACCATCATCTGCTTCTACTAATAGTTTCTCTCCACTGCTCATATATGATATATGCTCTGTGTCTTCTTTTTTAATTTTCTTTTTCTCGTCTGTTCTTGGCATATTTGTCTCTTCCCATCTCTCTGATCTCTCGTACCATCCTCTTTTGCTCTCCCATACTATGTGTATGCTAATACTCATTGTCTATGGCCACTTTTGATGTATCTTAATTTATCCTTACTTATCTTAATTTACTTGCTATCACATCTTATCAATTTTCACTACTCACCTACTTCTGTGCACTTTCTCCTCCTCACTTCTTCTCACACCCTCTTCCTCCATGTTATGCTACTCCATCTTTTCTTCCTCCGATATCTATTCGCTATCTCTCTTTTTCTTTCCTCCCTATCACAACCACGTTTGTCTCCATGTAAGATTCGTTGTACTGTTGTCTTTCGTATGGCCTGATGAAGGCTGTTTAGTCGAAACGTCGTCTGTCTCTGAATCTCATTGTTATGTTGTTGTTTGTTTTATTTTGGTAACACAACTACCTATGTTTGTTTATCTTGATGTTAACCATAGCATTCATTAGTATTTCGTTGGTAAAACTAATACCATAATCCCGGATACGCATCAGGTGTGAATACTGCAAACGTGACTTTATATAGGTGCAATTATTGATTAAATGAGTTGTATATATTGATCAACATACTGCATTTTTCAGTATGTAAGAATAATAGCAATCCTTTGAAATAACAATTTGTGAACACTAAGAAATATAATATATTTAATTATATTGATTTATTCAGTCTAAAACTGTTCAACCATTACAACTATCCAGAGAAATAAGCCATATATTCGTCTGTATGATATACCTGGATAGATACACCATAATTTAGTTAGAATATATTTTTAATTATGTTGAGTTGCTGTGAAGGAGCAAGAAGAAAATGTGTATTGTACATTCATAGCAGGAATAAACTAGGTTAATTAACATAATAAAAGTGGAGACGAGAAATAATCCATAAATATGGAGTAGAAATATTACATCAAGTAAATGGTAATCTACAACAAGATGATGAAGTAAACAGGAGTATACAACAAAACGTAGAAGTAAACTGGAATATCCAACAAGATGGAGAAGTAAACTGGAATATCCAACAAGATGGAGAAGTAAACGGGAATCTACAACAAGATGGAGAAGTAAACGGGAGTATACAACAAAACGTAGAAGTAAACTGGAATATCCAACAAGATGGAGAAGTAAACGGGAATGTACAACAAGATGGAGAAGTAAACGGGAATCTACAACAAGATGGAGAAGTAAACGGGAGTATACAACAAAACGTAGAAGTAAACAGGAATATCCAACAAAATGGAGAATTCAGCGGGAATATCCAAAAAGATGGAGAAGTAAACGGTAAACTACAACAAGATGAAGTAGAGAGCAATCTACAACAAGATGAAGTAGAGAGCAATCTACAACAAGATGATCAAGTAAACGGGAACATACAAGAATATGATCAAGTAAACGGGAACATACAAGAATATGATCAAGTAAACGGGAACATACAAGAATATGATCAAGTAAACGGGAATATACAACAAAATGATGAAGTAAATGGAAATATCCAACAAGATGATGAAGTAAACTGGAATATTACAACAAAATGAAGTAAACTGGAATATTACAACAAAATGAAGTAAACTGGAATATTACAAAAAAATGAAGTAAACTGGAATATTACAACAAAATGAAGTAAACTGGAATATTACAACAAAATGAAGTAAACTGGAATATTACAACAAAATGAAGTAAACTGGAATATTACAACAAAATGAAGTAAACTGGAATAATGCAACAAAATGAAGTAAACTGGAATATTACAACAAAATGAAGTGAACTGGAATATTACAACAAAATGAAGTAAACTGGAATATTACAACAATATGAAGTAAACTGGAATATTACAACAAAATGAAGTAAACGGGAATATTACAACAAAATGAAGTAAACTGGAATAATACAAAAAAATGAAGTAAACTGGAATATTACAACAAAATGAAGTAAACTGGAATATTACAACAAAATGAAGTAAACTGGAATATTACAACAAAATGAAGTAAACTGGAATATTACAACAAAATGAAGTAAACTGGAATATTACAACAAAATGAAGTAAACGGGAATATTACAACAAAATGAAGTAAACGGGAATATTACAAGAAGATGAAGTAAACTGGAATATTACAACAGAATGAAGTAAACGGGAATATTACAACAAAATGAAGTAAACGGGAATATTACAACAAAATGAAGTAAACGGGAATATTACAACAAAATGAAGTAAACGGGAATATTACAACAAAATGAAGTAAACTGGAATATTACAACAAAATGAAGTAAACTGGAATATTACAACAAAATGAAGTAAACGGGAATATTACAACAAAATGAAGTAAACTGGAATATTACAACAAAATGAAGTACACTGGAATATTACAACAAAATGAAGTAAACTGGAATATTACAACAGAATGAAGTAAACTGGAATATTACAACAAAATGAAGTACACTGGAATATTACAACAAAATGAAGTAAACTGGAATATTACAACAGAATGAAGTAAACTGGAATATTACAACAAAATGAAGTAAACTGGAATATTACAACAAAATGAAGTAAACTGGAATATTACAACAAAATGAAGTAAACTGGAATATTACAACAAAATGAAGTACACTGGAATATTACAACAAAATGAAGTAAACGGGAATATTACAACAAAATGAAGTAAACTGGAATATTACAACAAAATGAAGTAAACTGGAATATTACAACAAAATGAAGTAAACTGGAATATTACAACAAAATGAAGTAAACTGGAATATTACAACAAAATGAAGTAAACTGGAATATTACAACAAAATGAAGTACACTGGAATATTACAACAAAATGAAGTAAACGGGAATATTACAACAAAATGAAGTAAACTGGAATATTACAACAAAATGAAGTAAACTGGAATATTACAACAAAATGAAGTAAACTGGAATATTACAACAAAATGAAGTAAACTGGAATATTACAACAAAATGAAGTAAACTGGAATATTACAACAAAATGAAGTAAACTGGAATATTACAACAAAATGAAGTAAACTGGAATATTACAACAAAATGAAGTAAACTGGAATATTACAACAAAATGAAGTAAACTGGAATATTACAACAGAATGAAGTAAACTGGAATATTACAACAAAATGAAGTAAACTGGAATATTACAACAAAATGAAGTACACTGGAATATTACAACAAAATGAAGTAAACTGGAATATTACAACAAAATGAAGTACACTGGAATATTACAACAAAATGAAGTAAACGGGAATATTACAACAAAATGAAGTAAACTGGAATATTACAACAAAATGAACTCAACGGTAACAAGATGATGACGTGATGTGACTATGTAGAAACTATGATAACATTATTAAAATAAATGAACCCAGATTTGCTTTTAGATATCATCATCGATTAAGAACAAGTAAAACATGTGGCAGGTATTCAATAGTAGGATGACTAATTATTACACTTATCACACGGTGATTATAATACCGTGTATCATCAATACTCACAAATATCAGACAGTGACTATTTTCTTCTTCTTCTTTCGTTCACTTGAAACATGTCTATATCTGTAATTTTGTCTTCTTAATAAAACTCACTGTCTTTTGTAGTTCATACAGTGTCCCATAGAGTTTTGATTCCAGTGTTGTTTCCTCTGCCAATATGTCTGCCTCAGAGTTTCATGCTCAGAACACTCTTGAAGTATATGTTTGGCACTCTGTGCTGCCTGTCCACATGTACACATGGCAACTTTTTATACATTTAACTGCGGAGTCGGTTGTGTCCTGTTATGAGACGTAGAATTATAACTTGTTCTGGTCTGTTCATAATGTGATAGTTATCTTGTGTTGGTGTTTGTGGCTTTCTTATTGAATTGATCATCTGTTTTTTCTGATGGTAGGTGATTGGTATATCTGTTTGGTCTTCGGCAGCACCTTCCTTAGCCAGTTGGTCTGCTTTTTCATTTCCTGGTATTCCACAGTGAGAGGGTATCCACTGCATGGTTACCCTATACTGGTAAGACAATTTTCTAAGTAGTTTTTTCAGGTCTGTTAGTTTTCCAGACTGGAGAGCTTGAAGCACTGACATTGCATCTGTCAGGAATACCACAGGCTCTAGGTCAGAGTTGGAGTCCAGCAGTTTCTTTAGCTGCCACGCTAATTGCCTGGATTTCTGCATCATAATTATTGCAGAATATTTCTGTCGTTGTTCTGATTGTATCTCTAGGCTTGTGTGGATATTCTATATATACACCTGCACCTCCACTCCTCACATCATTCTGTGCTGACGCATCTGTGTACACTCTGACCCATATATCTTGTGGATATTCCTCATCCAGGAAACTGAGGGTGACTGTCCTACGCTGCACACTGTTCAGTTCGTCCTCGCTTAGTATTCCTTTCACATGGGTCTGAATGTATATTGGCATTCCATGCCTTTCACTCCACGGGGTTTGTTCTGTTACAGACCTTAAGGCGCTGTCAACTTCAGGTAGGTCTGTAAGTTGGAGTTGTTTAGCTTGATGGATAAAGCTGCTTCTTTTCAGTCGCCCCATTGCTAGATTTTGGAATCTTTCCTTCATTGGATGACTTGGCATACTCTGAAACTTTTCTGCTTGAATTAGTACTTTTGTGTCTCTGCGTTAGCCAAGTGTTTGCATTCTTCCCATATTCTGCATCTCTGCTATGGGTGTTAATTTCATTGCCTCCAACATTATTCTAAGTGTTTGCTTTTGCACTTTATCTAGATCTTGTAATGTGGTGTTTGATGCAGGACACCACGCAGCTGAACCATATTCCAGGTGTGGTCTTATGCCTTGCTGGTAAACTTTACTGAGTATATTCCCACTGGCTCCACATGTGGTTCCACTTAGTTTTCTCAGGATAGCTAACTTCCTTCTGGCTTTTGTTGTTGCTTTGTTTATGTGCTGCTTCCATGTCAGCTTATCATCAAAAGTAACTCCGAGGTATGTTGGTTGTTTGTCTTCTTTCAAGAGCTCTCCATCTATCTTGATATGAACGCCTTTTTTTGGTGAGAGGGTAAAGAGTGTAGTGCTGCACTTATCTGTGTTAATGCTGACGCACCATCTATTAGTCCATAAGGTTAGGGCATCGATAGCTCTTTGTATTTGTTTAGTGGCCACTGTCGCATGTTCTTCCGTGCACCAGATCACCATGTCGTCAGCATACATTGCCACTTTGATCCCGTGTGGTAGTTCAGCAACTAGGTCATTGATGTAAACCAAGAAAAGTGTGGGTGACAGGACTCCTCCCTGGGGGACTCCATGACGCAGTAGGACTTTCTTGCTTTTGCGAGATCTAATTGTACCCTGGCTCTTCTATTATGCAGGTATGCTTTTACCCATTTGTACATTCTTGAGCTAACCTTGCAATTTCGCAATTTCTTTAGGGGCCCTTCTTTCTAGACCTTATCAAATGCTTTCCTGAGGTTTATCCATGCTGCTAGTACTAGTTTCTTATCTTGGAAGGCATCCTCAATCTCTTGGGAGAGGTAAGTTGCCTTATCTTCAGTAAAGTAGAACTGTCTGAAACCTGCTTGCTGTGATACCAGAAGGTTTTCAATTTCAAGGTAACACTGCATCCTAAGATTGATAATGCGTTCCATTGTTTTGCATAGACAGCTTGTGAGGCTGATGGGCCTGTAGTTGGAGACTGTGTTGCCATCTTTTCCTGATTTGAGGAGTGGAATCATTATTGCTTCTCTCCACGCCTGTGGTACATTACCTGTGGACCAGCTTGTGTTAAAGATCTCCAGTAGCTTTTCTCTTGCGGCAATTCCCAGGTTTCTAATCATTTCATTGGACACTCCATCAACTCCAGGGGAATTTTTCATTTTCAATTTGGATATTGCATGCTCCAGTTCTCTCATTGCGATTGGTGCCTCCATGACTTCTGGTATAGGTTCGCCTTGTCCAATGTTTTGCTGGTTCTCTCGAACCTCCTGTTGTTTGTCTGGGCTGACTTTGACGTTATTGTCTTCTGCAAAGGAATCTGCAAAGTAATCAGTTGCATGTTTACCTGTTAAAATGTTTCTATCTTTATAAAGTGTGATCCTGGTATTTCTCCCTGTACCTTCATCATTTAGTTGTTTTACAAGTTTCCATAATTTCCTAGTATATCTTTCTAGGTTCAGTGACTCTATTTTTTTCTTTCCAGCTGCTCCGTCTGGCTTGTAACTTTGTTTCTTTGAAATTTAGCCTTTGTTTGCTGATATTTGTTGTGATGTTCTTGGCTAGGTCTGTTGTCAACCTGCTGTCTAGATGTTTCCATCTCATTTTGCAGCTTTTCCAGTTCATCATTCCAGTAGAGTTTGTAGTTTGTGCGTGCCCCTCCCCCCTGGGTATGGTTTTACTAGCAGCATGTAGTATAACTCTATTAAATTCACTCACTGCTCTATTGATGTCTTTGTCCAAGTTCATGTCCTTAGCTAGAACACTGTTTAAATGCTGGTACATTTAACAGTCAGCCCTCTTATAGTTCCACCTAGTGAGCGTGCTGCTGTCCTTGGTATATTCATTGTGAATTTCCAGAAATACTGGTCTGTGGTCACTACCCCCAAGCTGCTTTCCAACGACACGTGTGATGTTCCATTCCAGGCCTGGTGAGTGGAACGCCAGGTCTGGTGTAGAGGTGGTGTGCCATGCTCTCGAGTAGAAGGTTGGTCAGTCTGCTGGCTAATAAGGATGATATTATTTTCATCCTGCCAGCTCTCAAGTTCCTCACCTCTCTTGTCGATATGATCGTAGCCCCCAACTCTGTGAGTGGCTGTTGAAGTCACCACACACCATAAGCCTTTCTTTGTCTGGAATTGTGTCTAGTGCTAATGGTTTATCATTTGGGCAGTAGTAGTTCAGGAGATGGAATTCTGCACTGTCTGTTTTTAGGTGGAGCATCTTGTATTCTGCCACTTCCATATATACTTCCAGCTGACATGCACTGATACTGTTTTTAACTAGTGTCAGAATTCCACCCTTTCGCCTGTCCTTTCGGTCAGATCGGTAGCACTGGTAGCCTCTGATTTTAAAGGCTATGTCGCTGCTGAGCTGTGTTTCTTGAATACAGTATATATTAACTTGTTCTTCACTGAAGACATTTTCAAGTTCCAATTTTTTGCTGTATCCATCTCTTTTACTGTTGACACCCTCAGCATTCCAGTGCATTATTTTTATTGATGGTTTGTTTGTTTGGCAAGTAGCTCTATTCCCTTGCCTCCTGGCTCCTATGGGCAATTGAGAAGGACTTCCAGTAACTGAGGATTGGCCCTTTCGAGGTATAGGGCACGGCACCGTCCCTGCCTGAACGTCCGCCACAGGGCAGGCACCATAACTGTTATTAGATGCAGACATGTTTCCATTGTGTTTTGTGCGTGGCAACCTGATTATCTGTGCGCCTTTTGGCTGGTTGCCTCCGTCTTCAGCACTCTTCTTACTTGGGCCGGACTATGGTCCTGTTCGAGTGGGAGTGCCCGACCAGTCTTAGTTTCCAGCCACTGATGACTGAACTAAGCCCCATCACCACTTCAAGGTGCTGGCCTCGATGGGGAGACGGTGACTATAATACCGTGTATCATCAATACTCACTTATATCAGACTTAAAGATCCATGTGGATCCGGAACCCAGACTCCGGAACATATACTTCAGAACTGCCTAACATATAAAGAGCTGAGACAGCAGACCTGGCGAGAGGATACAGGCTTCAGGCAAAAGCTATGGGGCAGTCGCTCTGACCTGGAGAAGACGGTGGATTTCGTCTTGACGACAGGCCTGACAATATAGCATGACTACAGATGCTGAACGCAGAAGAAGAAGAAGACTTAAAGAATATTAATTATTGTCATAGAGTAGTGCTTCTCAAACTTGTTCCTGCTTCCACCCCCATTTTCGTATAAATTGTATAGAATAACAATACCCCACACAACCACAGAACTCCCGAAGTTCAACCATATTTTCTTCTTTATCCATTACATACCAAACCGTGATCTTCGCATTAGAAGACCTAACTGCTAAACGTAAACAGGCCTTCATTCGGTACGTTTTTTATTATTGTCACGTTTTCCATTAGTTAATGTTTATATACTTGGAGTAGCCTTGGCTATTTTTGGCATGCGATTCCATGTATATAAATATCGGTCAACGGAAAATATGGGAATAATCAAGAATAGTAGCGATATAAGGCCTCATTAGTTCAGTTAGAAGACTCTGTCCATAGCCACGTACCAAACGCACTGCGTCAATCTCCCACGCTGCCAGTGTCTCAGGTAATTACACACATTGTCCCTGTGCCCATCAGGAACTAAACATTTTCTCATATGTGAGCCTGATTTCAGTATAGGAAAAATTCGACAGTAGATTTGAGCCAGGTTAAGCTCAGTCTTTTAGCCGAGGTGTCATTCACCGACCTCGTGAACGCCTTCACGTCTGAGCCTCTTAGCCGAGGTATCATTCACCGACATCGTGAACGCCTTCATGTCCGAGCCTCTTAGCCGAGGTATCATTCACCGACATCGTGAACGCCTTCACGTCTGAGTCTCTACACATATTTAGGAGCACCGTGAACCAGAAGCTTGTACTCGAGCTGAACACTATTTCACTTCCGATTTCTATGTAGCGTTTTCTACATTCTATTTGCATGTCGCTTTGCCTTCTGACGCCGTGCTGCCCTCTGACGCTGTGCTGCCCTCTGACGCCGTGCTGCCTTCTGACGCCGTGCTGCCCTCTCATTGCACTCACTATGTTATCCTTACGAAGATTTGCCGACGAATCTTGATATACGAGACATCTAACCACATCGGAACATGGACATTGGTCTCCTCTCCAATGCGCCTGCACTCTGTCTGACCGAGGCATCTTTCTTACGTCGCTGCATGTCGACAGTGTCGCTGTCTGTGTTGGCGTAGGTGTCTGAGATATTGTTTGTTTTGTTGCAGTTAGTTCTCATTTCATCTGCAGCCACGGACATGATCCCTAAAAGTGATGGCCAGGAACACAGCACGAACAGTCGTATTTCTGTATACATGGTGCACCACGAGGGGGTACTTTTAGGATATTGGTTATCTGCTAAACCTGTGACCACACGAGAGCAATGCGGGACTCCTTGCACCTCAAGAGTGCATGTTACACATCACCATCACGTAACATACTCTTTCCAGAACGTTGTCTTTGCAATTGATGTCCTGAACTCGACTCTATCACGTGCCAATCTGTCTGCCTACACCAATGATATCTTCATACAGTCTTTGATATTATCTGTACTTCTCGTTCTAGGTCTACTTCTTCTTCTACTTCCATGAATTCAGCCCTCTAATATGCGTGTTTCCATGCATTGTGCCTTTTTATATGTCCGAAATATTTCAGTTCTTTTGTCAAACTGTATTCACCAGCAATTCTTCTTCTATATTCACCATACTGAAAATTTCACTATTTTTAATCTTTTCTGCCCAGGAAATATTGCCCTAAAAGTGATATTCTTTATTTGCTGTTGTTCTATTTATTGTATGTTACAAATAGGTATTTAATTGTACTTTCCTCTGAATGTCTATGTGGAAACTTTTTTACTAAAGGGACATGAAACAGAAAACACCATGCATGTATAATTTGATTATTCACATAAAGTGTCAAAAAAGTACCCTCGTATTTTTCATTTCTAGTCATTGCCTTAATGTCAAACTAACAAAATAAATCAAATGAAATTAATCAATATCATATATTTTGTCATTATCAAATAAATTAAAGTTGATAATTGGAGAGAGGTATATGATTATGTAAAAGTAGCATTCTTGAAAATTCAGCATGTCTATTAGTAGTGTATACACAATTGTTTACTTTGGTCATTTTTGACACTTTTCCCCCAACAATTTCGCCATAAACATTTGCAACCGACTGGCAACCCTGCGCTTGCCACGGGTTCAAAGAACACTAGGTGATACTAGATTTCGAATAGAGAGCTCAATTAATATTACCATAACTGCACCTCTGATTTTATTGTACATAAAATTTAGCAACTTGTCTCTCACTTATATGTGCGATTAAATTGTAGCAACTTGTCTCATTTATATGTGCGATTAAATTGTAGCAACTTGTCTCATTTATATGTGCGATTAAATTGTAGCAACTTGTCTCATTTTATATGCGCAATTGAATTCGTTCGACGTTCTCTAACGTATCGCCTCCCTGACCCTACATCGGTAAGCACACGTCGCCCCCTGGGGATCTCCATGGCGTAGTGATTAAGCTGTTCGCCTTGTGTTCAAGAGGTCACGGGTTCGAATCCGACTCGTGTCGTTTTGTTTATAAGGTGGATTTTTTTCGGAGATCCCTGTGGATTATCACTTGAAGCTACGGAGTTACGTGCTATGAGTGGTACTCTCGGCAGGCGGCGTGCAGCTTCGTTGAGAATGATGTAGTACATATGGGAAACCGAGTACAGTGATGTCAATCTTCTACGGCTTTTAAACCCTTTTTTAAACTTCGCCCCCTGAAGTCTCTCAGCGACCCTCGAATGCGTTTTCGCAAACTTGGAGAAACCCTGTCATAGCGTTAAAATTATATGCATATAAAGAGGAGTATAGTAAGTTTTATAGACAGATGAGAAACTGATAAAGACAGAGGCTTTGAAAAGAAAAATGGAATGACATGGTGACTAATGTAGACCAAAAACCTAGGAAAATAGCATATTTTGAATAGGAAATAGACATGACCTCTTCATTCATGTTTGAATACAGAAGACGGCTCACAGACGTTACTTGGGAAGTAAATATTGAGTTAGAGTTTGTCAGAGAAGACTACCAGGTCAGAAGAAATAGGAGATCCATTGTAGTGAAACTTCAGTGAGGAGGTGGCAGTTGATGTGATCTAATTATTGTTAGACCAACTCACTCTCTGATCTCCATCATTGTTACACCATGTGTCTGATCTCCATCATTGTTACACCATGCCTCTGATCTGCATAATTGTTACACCATGTCTCTGATCTCCATCATTGTTACACTATGTCTCTGATGTCCATCATTGTTACACCATGTCTCTGATGTTCATCATTGTTACACCATGTCTCTGATTTCCATCATTGTTACACCATGTCTCTGATGTTCATCATTGTTACACCATGTCTCTGATTTCCACCATTGTTACACCATGTGTTTGATCTCCATCATTGTTACACCGTGTCTATGATCTCCATCATTGTTACACCATGTCTCTGATGTTCATCATTGTTACACCATGTCTCTGATCTCCACCATTGTTACACCATGTGTATGATCTCCATCATTGTTACACCGTGTCTATGATCTCCATCATTGTTACACCATGTCTCTGATATCCATCATTGTTACACCATGTCTCTGATCTCCATCATTGTTACACTATGTCTCTGATGTCCATCATTGTTACACCATGTCTCTGATGTTCATCATTGTTACACCATGTCTCTGATCTGCACCATTGTTACACCATGTCTCTGATCTCCAACATTGTTACACCATGCCTCTGATCTCCACCATTGTTACACCATGTGTTTGATCTCCATCATTGTTACACCGTGTCTATGATCTCCACCATTGTTACACCATGTCTCTAATGTCCATTATTGTTACACCATGTCTCTGATGTACATCATTGTTACACCATGTCTCTGGTATCCATCATTATCATACCATGTGTCTGATGCCCATCATTGTTACACCATGTCTCTGATGTCCATCATTGTTACACCATGTCTCTGATGTCCATCATTGTCACACCATGTCTCTGATGTCCATCATTGTTACACCATGTCTCTGATGTCCATCATTGTTACACCATGTCTCTGATCTCCATCATTGTTACACCATGCCTCTGATCTCCATCATTGTTATGTCGTTGCTTCTGATACTACAAGCATGCGGAAATATCCCCCTTTATTTCACAAGAGGTATAACAATAATATTCTACACGAAGTCTCCATGTAACTGAACATTATATCAATCATATCAAACCCATATCTAGACACTAAGTCTGACGTTGAATCTATGACTGTAGTTGTTAGCTGCAATATCTAATCTACCATCACATCAAACCTGCCACCGCTACATATCCTAGTCTAGCTTTTGATGCCGATATTCAAATAGTTGTAATATGACACATAGTAATATCACGCGCACACACATGCACACACCTTCCTCGGGTATAAACTACACATACTGAACTATACAAAGGAACTCACACTTAAAGAGAACAATCAAACACTCGCAGCAGAACGAACATATAATTACCAATATATATGTCTACATAAAATGTTTACATATTTAGACAGCACATTCATACACATGAAATGCATGGTCCAGAAGTTAGGGCGCTGGTATGACAACCGTAAGGGGCTGTCACTCACATTAATAATTTTTAGCAAATTTTGTTACCTCCTCCCCTCCACGTGTCAACAACTGTCAACCATTCAGGGAGGGACTCCCCCTGTTTTTTTTATGTCACAAAGTATAATCCCCCTTCCCACCCGACTGGTAAAAATAAATGTTCATAAAAAGTACTCAGTATAACTTTTTTTTAATTCAAATAATTTAATTGATGTATTTTAAAAAATATTCTTAATGTCAACTTCCGTCAATTCCCTCCCCTCCATACCCACAACTGCTAAACTTTTCCTCACCCCCCCCCCCCACCATCCACTTAATTGTAGACGTCATTTATATACAATACCTTAAGTCCAGGGTGCTCCGGCTAAGGAATTGAAATTTTCGGTGAGAGTTTGAATTAAATTTACATTCAGTAGGTTCTGTATTTCTGAGCTTATGACTCGGCTTCTATTATTTTTTTTACGGCCCCAGCTATTATAGAGCCAAATTGTTGTATTGTCACAGCTATGATTTAACCAAATTCTTGTATTGACACAGCTATAATGTAAACAAATTATTGTATTCTCACAACTATTGTGTAACCAAATTGTTGTATTATAACAGTTATCATAAAATCGAATAACCAAATTGTTGTATTCTCACATCGATGATGTAAACACATTGTTGTATTGTCGCAGCTAAGATAGAACCACATTGTCGTATTGAGACTAACGGGAATTGAACCAGTCCGTTCTACGGCACCAAATCGCCTAGCAACAATTGCACACGCGTTTTTCCGTACTTGACTAACCGCATCTCCAAAAAAAAGATGCGATTTCATCAAGCCATTCAAATCGTACACACAAAGTCACCCGAACGGACCAATCGAGACAAGGACTATTACAACAACAACAAACATCCCGTACAGGTATTGAAATATCCTCAGTAACAACAAACACACAACATAATATCCGTATTAGTTATACAAGGGCCGATAGGTCCCCTTGTAAACATGGACAACATATATAGACAATACAATTCTGCTTCAAATAATTGTTTATACAAGTAAATTTAAGTAGGAAGCCAGAGGACAATTTTAAAAATTCTTGAGACTAACGGGAATTGAACCAGTCCGTTCTACGGCAAATTTTCATAAAAACGATTTTGCCGTAGAACGGACAGGTTCAATTCCCGTTAGTCTCAAGAATTTTTAAAATTGTCCTCTGGCTTCCTACTTAAATTGTCGTATTATCACAACTCTGATAAAACCAAATTGTTGCGTTGTCACAGCTATTATGTATACAAAACTATTATAAATTAGCGTTTTGACGTTTCTCACTATAGGATGTAGACCTATATGTATTTGCACTTATTTCATCGACTGCCAGGTAAGTTCGCGAAGATTAGGGAAGTTTGCTGCAATCTATTTAACCAGCGCCTTCTGTATTTGGATAATACTGTGTACGATACATCTTACATCGAATCGGTGATGTGGATAATCCGTGAACGATGCAACTTGCATCTAATCTATGTGTTGTATAATAACATGCACGATACATCTGACTTTAAATCGGTGGTTTGGGGTATTTGGTATTACGTGGTATAAAATTGGACCGGGTTTATATGTAAAGCAGAATATGGAATGTGCTGAACTAGCGAGCTACATGAAGTATTAGCATGCATATCATTTGACATTATTTGGAAAAGACTAAATCGCTGATGGTATGAGCGTAATAACATATGTTCATAATGGTGTGTCAATTATTCAAATTTATCCACACATTCTATCTCGGTATTGTCTATTCTGATTTTTGGTTGTTGTGTTGTTGTATCTGTTGACATGATTTTTGTTTTCTGCCTGTTTAAATACAAATTTTGTGCTTCGCTATATTTCTTTGTGTTCTTGATTAGTTGTTCCAATCCCTTTATATCGTTTGAAAGAAGTACTGTGTCGTCTGCGTAGCGTAGTTCCGGGATTAGGAATCCACCTATGTTTAAAGCGTGGTAGTCAGTGTTGTGTATGTCTTCTCTCACGTTCCTCATTATACTTTCAGGCCTCATTATACTCTCATACCTTCATAAGGGTAATGATAACAATGTTGAAACATGAATATTATTGAATGTGTCGTACAAAGTTATCATTGTTATTATTTCATTATTGAGCAAGTAACATCCTATCCAACTTTTCTTGTTCTAAATGTCGCCAAAGTCACTCTAGTGTTAGACCTACGCAGTGAGTCATTTATCTCGGCTGACCCGTCTGTTCATTGGTTCCTTCGTATCCTTCGTGTCCCCAACCAATGAAAGGAAACGGGAAATGTCAAATAGCTCCACTTATTTACAATATTTATGATCTACACACAGGACTATCCTGAAGAGGGACTTGAGGTAGCTATCCCCTGGCTACTACGGACGAGCAGATTATTCTATGAGCGCTTGTCTCCGATACGCCTCCGCCTCCACTTTTGAGATATGTTATTTCCTGAGATAACGTTAATATTATCTCGAGCAAGGCGTAATGCGATCGATGACGCAATTATCGGGAAATGAGACAGTTCAAATATGTCCTTACATTTGACATTGTTCGACTTTGCTGGGTTTTTTTAGATAACGTGGAGGCTAAGTGCCACCAGGGAATCGGAGAGAGAGATAGATAGTGAGAGAAGCATAATGAGAGGAAAAGAAAGGCGCACTTGTATGATTTGATCGCTTAACGCGGATAGAATAGATTTAAACTGGATGATGATTTATTTACTAAGAAATCCAGAATTTGGTCTAATTTCTAGTTTCTTGACCATTTTTGTGTGATTACAGTTGATCACATACGCATAGTTAATTAGTCTTGTTGCATCATTGAAATCATGAGCACTGAGTTACCAAGGTGAGTGTTGCTAGCGATACTCTCATCACACAGAGTCTTGATTTCATTTATACTCAGACAATTTATATTGTGAAACTCGGATAAATTCTGTCAGTCTCTTCACTTTTCAACACTTTTAATGGTCAATACTCGATTGAGTTCTAGTGATGATGAAATCTTATGATCATATCCTTGTACTGCAACCTCTTGTTATTGCTATTATATAGGATATCAATATATTATACAGATAGCTATATACTTAAAGATGGTCTACAGAAAGCAACGGTAACCTACGTCACGTAAATATTGCGTAGAAAGCGATATAGTTATACAACATTGCGTTGATCTGAATATGATATCACCATCATCAAGTGCAGTCTCCATAATTTAAGTTTGGATGCAGCGCACCTCTAACTTTATCAGTTTGTTGTGGTAGTTGTACACTTAGCCAGATTGTATCATGCCCATCTTGTGATGTTTGCCTCCTACTTGTATATCTGCGTACCTCTTTCTCGTATCCCCTTAACTCTGCCGTAAGGTCTTAGTCAGGTCTTTTAATATATCCACAATTTTTAATGTATTATTTTTTTTGTATTTTCCTTAATTGTTCTTTTTTCATACGTAGTCTTCCCGTCGAAGACGGATGTGTCGGACCATTGTTTTTACTAACTCAGAAGGTACATGCCCCCTTCCCCCAAAAAGGAAGAGTTTCACTTATATCGAATCTTCTAAACACTTGTTCTAAAGAAAGTAACAGATCGGGTGCAAAACGCATACTTACATGCTATACAGTATGAAGCCATCAAAGCATGCTTCTCCGACGACTGAACCCGACTGGCGCTTGAGAACCGATATATATATATATATATATATATGTACAATATTGGGTTGTTCCGTCACCTCTCGGTCTTGTTTTAACATGTATTTAGCATTGTTTTTGTATACTTCCTATTTCTGTTCATTTCCATTTTGTGTTACCTTTGACCTCATTTCTATCACTGCGACCAACTTACTACATGTGAACGCAAGTTGTGTCGTCCCTACTTGTTGTTTTTGATTTATATGTGTTTGTGATTCTTGATAACGGCCTTTCGGTCGAAACGTCGATTTGTGTGTGTGCATATGTGTGTTTCGTACAATTAGCAAAACTTTATTACCTTGTTTCAAGCTTTACCATATATAATGAAGATTCCTCGAGAAATAGCAAATATGGATAGCACAACAAGACGTGATGCTGACAACCATAGCGAACATGTACACAACAAACAAGGTAGTTGCAAATATGTAATGTGCAGAAATACCTAGACAACAGCGAAGAAATCTGAAGATTGCGCACATTAAAGATTGCGCACATTAAGATTGCTGCACATTAAAGATTGCGCACATTAAAGATTGCGCACATTAAGATTGCTGCATCATGAAGACGCATGTTTCAAATCGTGTGTAGATAACTGTATTCTGATACACACTTCCCCGCCGACGACGGATGTGTCGGGCCATTGGCGCAAATAAAACGGCGACACAGCGCATTTCCATTCTCTGGACTACATCCTGCTGGAAATCTAATAGGACCATGGTTCTGATACAAGAGATATCCAGTGGGAGTTTGAGAATGAACGCTGAAGAAGAAGAAGATACACACTTCAGCTACAATCTATGCTTTGGCTATATTCTACCATAATTGTGAATACGTTATGTTATATACAAAGATTGTTTACTGATGTATATTTCGACTGTAAATACTGGTATATCTGCGGCTGTATACTGTTGGCCGTGATATTTAGTTGTGCTGCTTGTTGTCAATGTTAATGTTAATGTTATACTTATTATTTGTTATATATAAACATTGAAGATTAGGCGATGTTAACTTGAACCAATCTTACCTGAACGATGAGATCACCAACTTTCACTGCCTCGGGTGAAACAAGTTGACCCTGGAAAGGTCCCAAAGATGATCCTTGTGGTAGAGGAATGGCACAACAGACGACCCAACCGAGGCTATGAATACCCTGAACGGTCATTTCTTGTTGTCTGAGATACAAGACATCACTAGGCAGCTGAAGTTGATTAACAAGAGCTCTCTCTGCCTCCTCTCTTGATTGGCTGGAAGCAGATGGAGCATCAGGGGGACTGGGAATGCCAGCAGACTTGGACCTGGATCTTGACCGTGAACGAGTTCTTCTTGTAGATTTACTTGATAGTTTATAGCTGAAAGATGTCGAATGTGAATGGTTAACACTATCCCCGTCAGAATCTTCTCTACATTCTGTAGTTGGACTCACCGACATCTCTCTCTTCATGTACGCATAACATTTATGCTTTGAGTTGTCATAATTATCCATTCCATCTTCATTTGTGGGACTCCTTTCACGTATTAGCATGTCATTCTGAATTTCAGTTTCAGCAGTCAGGCTCATATGCAGTGAATTTACAGTTTGTTCTTCTTTGAAAGACTCATCGCACGTATTATTACTTTGTTTATCACATTTGCTACTTTCTTCGACGGCATTATCTATGTCTGACATATCTGACATCACTTTTGATTTTATTGAGCACATTATCGGCTCCTTTGATTTGTGGGCAGTATCACATGTTGTATGGTTTGTTGAATACTTTGACTGACCAGGGGAGGTAGTTCCCATCTCAGTTTCTTCAGATGTCAATTTTTCGTCATTCCTACTTGTTCTTTCTTCTTCTTCGCCCTCATCTGAAAGATAAGAAAACATATATTTGTTATGACATAAGATACATTTACATTACGAATCTTGACATAAAATAATGTTTTGGTTTGGTTTCAATTTGGAATTAGCACAAATTAATAGTAGGCACAGTAACATTTTCAATAATGATATTTACTGACAAGCAAACTTCCCAAAATAAAACAAGCTGACGTTCAAGAGTAATCGAATGAGATAAGATATTCTTTCCAGAACATAGTCATTTCTAAGACGTTCTGAACAACTCAAAGTTATAGGCAAGTTGACATACTGCTGCTAAAGACTTGTTTAAAAACTGAAATGTTTGTCCATTGCCCTTGTTAGTTAATTTTTCTTTGTTGCCAATAGCCATACCTTCCATTAATATTGGTTTTGGTTCTTGTTTGGAGCGCGTGCCTACCTGCTTATTTTAGGGATAACTAATCTAAATATTATATCTGCAATTAGTTAATAATTAATTTAAATATTAATTTTTTAGCAAGGGGTTCGGGTTAGGATAGTTGTATGTTTCATAAGTAACCCTAACCCTGCATACATTTATATATAAATTAGATTAATAAAAAGATTACTAAACGATTATTATAAATGAATAAATGATAACATAAACTCATAAACATAACCAAGAGAAATAATCAAATAGTGATATACCGACGTGCGTTGTCATATACAAGTGTGTTCTGTCGTATCTGACGTATTCTGACATATATATGTTCTATCATATATTTCACATATCTTGTTTTAGCAATTGAGATCAACTTTGGGTCCGAAGAATAATAGAGCATGCGCAAACGTAGAAAAAGATAAATATTATTTGTGTCCATGTATTGTATTAACACGGAGATGTCTGATGTATTGTATTTCTAATATTATTATTTTTTAAATATTCTTTGTGATTTCTCCCGTGTCACGACCACTCTTCCAGTCGACTCAGCTGTAAATGAGTACCTGACACATGAGTTAGGGAAGGTAACGACAGCAAGGAAGGGAACTAGCCACCCCACCTAATAGTTGCTGCGGCTTAGTACATGAAGAGTTATCTTCATCCCCGACAGCAGATTTCTTTCATGGGACATATCTTTATCTTTTAATATTATATATCGTATATAACAGATAACATAGAATGAAAATATGCAATTCTGCGTTGTGTGGATTTTTTTCATTCGTGACATATCTGTCATATGCATGCTTACATGCAAACGTTATGCAATATGCGATTCCATGAATGTATTTTTTTCATAGATTAATTGTGTTTATATCTCTTGAACAAGTAACACAGTTTGGGTACAGATTTAAGATAGTAATGGGGGCTGAAACATATCAAAGTAGACCAGGTATATATATTGTCTGTATTTTTCTAAATGTCGTCAACAGTTGAGATATGTTCACTTTTGTATGTTTTCATTCCATTACTTGATCTGTCTATTTCTTTAGTTCTTTAAGAACATTAGCTTCAGTCCATTATCGCAGTATATACGGCTTATACAGCTGATATGTTGCATCGAAGATATGCTTTACTATAAACATGAAACATGAACTCATAACGAAACAAGGTTTAAAAGTGAGAAGATTGCAACTGGAGACTTAATGTGACCACAGTAACTAGCAGGCGAGACCAGAAACACGGGATGGCAAGGAGAGAGACTGGATGAGTGGTCATTGCGGTATTATGACTGAACTCCTGAACAACACCAGAAACTTGGAGTTGTGAAGAAATGTCAATGTCATCTTCACGTGAAGAAATATAAATGTTATCTTCACTTAACATGACTATTATTAGTCTGAAGATCCTGTTGGACAGATGTGTTTTATCGTAAGCGAGAGTTGTTCTCACTGTGGCTCGTTTTTCTAATGAATCAGTGAATTTGTTAGTTCATAAACGAAATATCTACACCACATATTCAGTATAACTATCCTATAAATTAGAACACGTAAATTAATGAAAAAGTTCGATTAATCCATTGGAAATTTCTAGGCACAATATTCCCGTAGGTTTCCATATAAAGAGACATAACTGTTTAGAAAGACAAATAATGGAGGGAAGAGTACCTGGGAAGAGGAGAAAGGGCAGACCAAAACGACGATGGACTGACGACATTAAAGATAACATGAGTACATTGCTAGAAAATGAAAGCCACATCGCCCAAGGCAGAGAGAGGTTTAGAGAGTTCATTGGAAAGACAACGTTCTGGAAGGAATACGTCACATGACACAAATTACTGAAAAGAAATAATTTACAAACAAATGTAAAATATTTTTAAACAGTAGAAATCCACATACAAAACTAGTGTTATGATGAAATGATGAACAGTAGAAATCCACATACAAAACTAGTGTTATGATGAAATGATGAACAGCAGAAATCCACATACAAAACTAGTGTTATGATGAAATGATGAACAGTAGAAATCCACATACAAAACTAGTGTTATGATGAACAAATACAAACTAGAGGAAGTGGTGGGCATTTAAATATTTCGGATCATATTTAAGCAAATCACAAACGATCTATCAAAGAAGACACATCCCGATTAGATGCAGCTTTGTCGACAACCTCAAGAACTCGAGGCAACGGAAAAACAATATCAGTATTGCAGTTAAGGTCAAACTATAGAAAACATGAGATGTGTGGATGTGAGAGATGAACACGGCAGATCTAGACCGAAAGATGCACATCTGTGAAGAAGAAAAAAATGTAATACACCAGTGTTTCTCAAAGTGGGTTACCCTAAAAGAGCTATGGCAGTGTTTCCCAGCGTGGGGCGCACGCCCCACAGGGTTGCAAGTTGATTGTTCAGGGAGCAATTTCGAAAAAAACAATTTGGAATAATTTAATTTGTTTATATAAAAATTATATCTATATGTTACAAAAGGGTGTTACTAGAGTTTTAGAAAGACTTACGTGGGGCATGGTTTTTAAAAAAAACGTTGGGAAACACTGAGCTAAGATTTCCGAGAGAAATGTTGATGAATGGGTTAATCATATATACTTGAAGGTATTTGTGTATCTAATATCTTCTGATCAATCTGAACATTTAACTTGAATAGAACAGGAAGAACTTTGTCAGCAGCAATCTGATGGTGCACTCAAGGTGAGATCCACTAACGTATCCCTGTACAAGTTTTGGGTTTCTGTTAGAGAGAATATCCTGAAATTCATATGATAGCAATGAAAAGTATATTGCTGCAATTTTTCACTTCTTACATACCAGACAAATTTGTCTTATTTAACAAGTATTAAGAACAAGACAGAAATCTCATTTCAATTGAAGTTGAAATTCATGTGTGTTCTCTAAATTTCAATCCAGAATTATGTATATGTGTAGAGAATCTCAAACTACAAGCGCATGTGTCACATTAGAAAAGTAAATTTTCTTATATTCACTCACACATAACATTTTCTTAACAAACATATTTGTTCATATAGTATTATAACTGTTTCCACAGTGTCAAACAGATATCTTTTCACTCTGCGTATACTTGTTATATTATATATATATATATATATATATATATATATATATATATATATATATATATATATATATATATATATATATATATATTTGGTATGTATATGCTGTTCAATACGGCTGATTTTTCCTGGAAAATTGCTACACTGATGTGTTCTAATATATCAAATTAGCCCTTTTACACTTTTATACACTTTTTCCAGCGCTCCTACTATTGAAGGAAACACCACTGATAGGATATTTGCGGAATAGCCCGTGTAACTGTCCATGATATTCTCCGAATTCTTCTATAAAACGTCTCTAAATTGACACTATCCTGATAATTTTTCACTAACCTGTTAATTTACTATTCAAGATTCATATATATATATGGATAGAGAGAGAGAGAGAGAGAGATTAAAAGAAAACATAATATGGCTTCTCTAAATCTATGTGACAAAAATGTATGTACCTTATCCAGCCTGCATAATCGCGTCCCTCCTATCATCTCAATGTTTGGTACAAGATCTTCACAAATATGAAGCGTCACACACACTCATGCTGCATAATAAATCATGAATCTCAAGGAGTTTATGACTCTCGGATCGATAGTAAAACATAACATAAAACTCTGTTACTGTCGTATACGTTTACAGTTGGATGTTTGAAACTAGTCTAACATTTCTAGATCTATACTTTAGGGATGTCTTACACTCGTTGTTATATCTTCTCTAATTAGAAGTTCTTCTTCTAGTTAGTAATTCTAAACAGTTAGAAGACATAATTGATGCCTTTGAGATGTGGGCATATAGAAGAATAGGGAGAACATCATGGAAGGAGAAGAAAACAAATAAATAGGTTATAAAAACACTTAATATGAAGAAAGAATTACTAAGAGAAATAAAGATCAGGCAAATAAAATATTTTTGACACATTAAACGACATGACACCTTATTGAAGACCTTATTTGAGGGTAAAGTCAAAGGGAAGCGAGCAAGAGGTAGGCAGAGATACAAGTGGGAAACTAACATCACAAGATGGACAGGTTACAGTCTAGTAGAGTGCACCACCAAGACAAGAGACAGGGAATGTTGCAGGTCTGTTGCAGCCAACCTCCGTTGCAGAGACGGCACTTGATGATAATGAATTAGAAGTTCTTCTCAAATCATTGTATAACTGAGACTTAGAACTCTCGCGGTATGACAAAAATCTCTTCAGCAACCCTTTATCCTTATAATGCACGAAGGAAATAAGAGCGTTACAGCTCGTAATTACTGGGGATCGAAGCAAACACTAAGTGATTATTTTATACGTTACAAATCTTTCATATGCATCCTAACTTACACACGTAATGTGATTCCATTAATTGTGTGCATAGCTGAAGACAACCTAGAATCTACACAAATAATTGGAACACACTATGAGCACATTTCCGTCTTCATTTGTAGCTCATAGTCTAATAGAAATTTAAGTAGCTCTATGTTATAACACATGTGTTGTATGAAGATAGATATATCACACTAATTAATATAGCTGACGTTAAGAATATATATATTTCACATTAAGAATATGTATTCTTCTTCTTCTTTCGCTCACTTGAAACATGTCTATATCTGTAATTCTGCCTCCTTAATAAAATTCAGACTTTTGTAGTTCATACAGTCCCATAGAGCTTTGATTCCAGTGTTGTTTCCTCTGGCCAATATGTCTGCCTCAGCGTTTCATGCTCAGAACACTCTTGAAGTATATGTTTGGCACTCTGTGCTGCCTGTTCACATGTACACATGGCCGTGTTGCCAATCTTGAACTTTATATACATGTGACTGCGGAGTCGGTTGTGCCCTGTTCTGAGACGTAGAATTATGACTTATTCTGGTCTGTTCATAATGTGATAGTTATCTTGTGTTGGTGTTTGTGGCTTTCTTATTGACTTGATCATCTGTTTCTCTGATGGTAGGTGATTAGTAAATCTGGTTGGTCTTCGGCAGCACCTTCCTTAGCCAGTTAGTCTGCTTTTTCATTTCCTGGTATTCCACAGTGAGAGGGTATCTACTGCATGGTTACCCTATACTGGTAAGACAATTCACTAAGTAGTTTTTGCAAGTCTGTTAGTTATCCAGACTGTAAAGCATGAAGCACTGACCTTGCATCTGTTAGGAATACCACGGTCAGGGTTGCAGAGTAGCAGTCTTTCAGTATCTACTCTAATTGCCTGGATTTCTGCATCATAATTATTTCAGAATTCCCCTGTTGGTGTTATGATATCTCTAGGCTTGTGTGGATATTACATATATATATATGCGCACCTTATATGAAACATCTATTACTTATATTAATATGACACAAATGATTTAAATAGTTGCCTTCTGCTTTCATCCATTGTAGAGTTATTGGACTGCACTTCTACGTTGTGTTATGTAATCATTGTAATACTGCATATTCTCATACGTTGTTATCAAGCAAATATATTCTACAACAATTGGATTAAAACGATAGCCGTGGGCTTAGAATGAATGAAAACCATAAGCATTAAAATGTGTACCAGATGGAATAAGAAATAGAGGAAGGCTAAGACCAAGAGTGACATTTCGCAGAACATCCATCAAAGAAGGCATGGCTATGGGATTCAACAACATGGCATAATTGCAATCACTAGCAACACATTGATCGACCTAGAGAGCACTGGTTTCTGCCTATGCACCGTATTAGGCGTTGAAAGAATTTAAATATATATATATATATATCACGTCACATATTCTTTCCAGTACATAGTCTTCCTTATGGATTCTCTGAACATTTCGCAATCCTGAGCTGACCTGCCGTAGATAAAGACGTAGTTAAACAATCTGATATAACACTGCACTATCGTCGTCTTGGGCATTAATCTTTCCATGCTGTTATGTCTCTTTATATGACCAAACAATTGTCAGCGTTCATGTTAGGATTTTGTTAAAGTGCAAACCCACTTCGACCTTTTATGATCTTAACATTCCTTGATTTATCTTTTTAGTTGTCCATGGTATAGGTAAAATTTTCATCTCTTTTCGAAAGCAGTGATTCTCTTTGCTACTGTTTTATTTAATATCCATGCCTCGCAACCGTAGCCACTGGAAATACGCATGTTCTGAACATACATTATTTGACTATGCTGCTGGTACCTCGCCACAGTTTTTTATCATTTGGGCAAGATTCAATGACGCCATTGCAATTCTTCTCTTGATGTCTACAGCGCTGTCTACTGAACTATTTATTTTTATTCCCAAATTCTTGAAATGTATTACATCCTCAAGTTAGATATTGTCAATTATTATCTTTGGTTCCACTTTCACTTTATCCGTTGTCATGTTTTTGTGTTGTTATTTTCTTCATAATTAGGAACATGTTTTGGTATTCACTGTACTTTTTGTTGTTGTTGTTAGCACATTTACTTTAGACCATCTTCGTTTGTTGTTAAGAGAACTGTCGTCAGCATCTCTGATTTCTGGGATCTTCTGACCGCCCATGGTAAGAGGCTTGAAGTCAGAATATATCATGTCGTCGTATAAACTTCTCATTATGTAAATACAGAGAGAGAAAGAGAGAAAAATATTGTTTATACAACGAACAGGACAATCTGTTTTTAATATATGTGTGTTTTTACGTGTGTAAATTTCCAACAATTACAAGTTTCCAATTACAAAATTACAATTACATGCAGGTGAGAATTATACTACAATCAAAATGAAGCTTACCTGAAGCCACACAATACATTTAGAAAAGAAAAAGGATGATAACGCTGCACTTAGGTTTCCATATTTTTGTTGAACACACAAGTAAATAAGACAACTGGTTTGAAGGTATCAATTATGAACGAATACTTTCTGATCACGGAGTCACAACCAGGCTGGACAACAATATCAACCATTAGATGTGTCAATCTATGAGATGAAACAGATCTTATTCACTCTATGCGTGTCTTAGCACAATGAAACATCGGCCCAAGTGAACATAACAGTTAACAATGCGGTATACGGGCTTTGAGACAATACGGCAAACACGCTTACAACTTAATAAACAAACTTTAGTGCTGTTACCTCTAGCAGCTGATAAGGAGAAGAGGTTCCGTTGTGTGGTAGAAAGAACGTGTTAGTCTGTACTGTACATAGTGTGCGCGCGAGGGTGTGTGTGTGTGTGTGTCTACGCGTATCTTAGCTTATGTGATAACGTAAGTCTGATAGCCTATATACTTGTTATCGTATAATGTCTCCAATCAGCTGTATACATGTAACACAAGGTAGTGTTATGAGAGCCGTCTGACAACGTGTGAGGCACATGCAATTGAGTGCGTAGTGCAAACACTTGGTTCGGTTCATTAGTTGGTTGGTTAATGAGCGTGCCGATTCCGACTCTTTCATGTGACAAGTTACTTTCAGTTGGGTCTTCTATAGTGCAAGGTACTTTCAGTTGGGTCTTCTATATTGCAAGGTACTTTCAGTTGGGTCTTCTATATTGCAAGGTACTTTCAGTTGGGTCTTCTATATTGCAAGGTACTTTCAGTTGGGTCTTCTATATTGCAAGGTACTTTCAGTTGAGTCTTCTATATTGCAAGTTACTATCAGATGAGTCTTCTATATTGCAAGATACTTTCAGTTGGGTCTTCTATATTGCAAGTTACTATCAGTTGGGTCTTCTATATTGCAAGGTACTTTCAGTTGAGTCTTCTATATTGCAAGTTATTTTCAGTTGAGTTTTTCCCTTCAGCAAGTTTCCAGTTCACAGGTTAAATGTACAGTTGTAAGTCTTCCACATACCAAGTTGACAGGTTAAATGTACAGTTGTAAGTCTTCCAAGAAAGTTGCAAGTTGACAGGCTTGACATATGGTTATATCTTCATCCCAGTAAATTAAACTTATGACACGACATCATATGATTCATCATAATATGAACATGTATTTGATGTACATATTTTGAGAACAATTCTCACATCCATCAGAACTTCCTGCGTGTTTTTGTATGTTTAAAAAAGACACACAAGCAAGCTCGTATTTCAACAACACTGTTCAGTGCTCATGTAATCCTATTACTGCGATCTCTGAGTAATGTTTCAATTTTCCCCCCTCTTTTAGCATTTTCATAATTTGACTCTTTTTTTCATACCCCATATCTTCACTATATTTATATTTACTATCATGGTTTTTTTATCTTCATATTCCATATATATTATCATAACTTTTTATCTTAATTATATTTTTTATAATTTTCTATTTTAATGATATTTTTATATCATTGTTTTTTTATCTTCACATTTTTTAAATCTATTATCACGACCTTTTATCTTCATAATTATCTCTCATACCATGTCGCTCATTATCATTATTAGTAATTACATAAGGTAAAAAATCTTAACACATTACTTCACTGTTATAGTAATTGTTTTTGAAACGTACCATTCCAATAATATAATAAGTCTATTTGAACACAGCACTCTAATGTTAAAACTATTGTATTTATACAACACTCTAATGATATAATTAAACTTTACGAACCTATCACTCTAGTGTTATAATAGTCAATTTTAACACATTACTCTAATGTTATAATAAGTTTTTCTGAATCAGCCATTCTAGTTGATAGTGAACTTGCTTACTAACACCGAGTTACTATTGTGCCGGCTTACAGGGAAGGTAAGCACAGTAAGGGAAGGAACTGGCTGCCCAATATAGTAGTTACTACAGCGTAGTGAAGAACTAGTACATGAAGTTGCTGTCATGGCATCTAATTTTACCTTACTATATGAAATCAGCACTCTAATGTTATAATCTTTCTATCTGTACCCACTACTCTAATGTTATAATCTGTCTATCTGAACCAACTACTCTAATGTTTCGATCTGTCTATCAGAACCCACTACTCTAATGTTACAATCTGTCTATCTGAACCCACTACTCTAATGTTACGATTTGTCTTTCAGAACCCACTAATCGAATGCTATTTGTCTATTTGAGCCGACTTCTATAATGTTACAGGCTATCTATTTGAGCCCACTATTCTAATGTTATAATCAATCTAAACCAACTTCTCTGATAGTATAATCTATCTATCTGAATCCACTACTCTAATGTTATAATAGGTTTATCTGAATCCACTACTCTAAATTTATAATAGGTTTATCTGAATCCACTACTCTAATGTTATAATAGGTTTATCTGAATCCACTACTCTAATGTTATAATAGGTTTATCTGAATCCACTACTCTAAATTTATAATAGGTTTATCTGAATCCACTACTCTAATGTTATAATAGGTTTATCTGAATCCACTACTCTAAATGTATAATAGGTTTATCTGAATCCACTATAATGTTATAATAGGTTTATCTGAATCCACTACTCTAATGTTATAATAGGTTTATCTGAATGCACTACTCTAATGTTATAATAGGTTTATCTGAATCCACTACTCTAATGTTATAATAGGTTTATCTGAATCCAATACTCTAAATTTATAATAGGTGTATCTGAATCCACTACTCTAATGTTATAATCCGTCTATATGAACCTACCGCTCAAATGTTATAATCCGTTCATCTCACTGAATAGACTTGCGCTTTACTGAAGGCAAATATTCTTGTTTGTTTATTTGTCACCGACCCCATGAATTGCGAGCACCTTGCTCTTACTTCTTGTGTGCAGTGATGTAGTTTCTCTGAGCTTCCATACCTAACAGACTTAAATTTTCGGCTAAAAGCAATATCTGTCGAAGAAAGTCTTCTACTCGGAGGGGATATAGAAATACTTTGACAAATAATGCATTCATATAACACCCTCCTCTCTTTCTGTAACTTTCTGTCTTCCGATATCCTTCTCAACAGCCACAAAACAAATTTGGAGTGTCTGGGAGTTCCCGAAAATCAAACAGTAATTGTTGTACAAGAGACTATCACAACTGTATCTCGAATCATTAACACTTCCTGCCTGCTAAACTGGGACATAGATAACAAAGTAGTATCGAAGTGGTATCTTGCAGTGATAGAACAGTCAGAACATACTGTTTCTTTCCTGAATGAAAACAAAAGAATTAAGCGTGCAAGATCAAGAACAGAAACGATGTATTTAATGTATAACATCGCAGATGCTACAAGTAACGAAGTACCAAGAGTCACTGTAAATGTATATCATCGCAGATGCTACAAGCAACGAAGTACCAAGAGTCACTGTAAATGTATATCATCACAGATGCTACAATCAACGAAGTACCAAGAGTCACTATAAATTTATCTTAATGTTATCACATATGCTACTAAGGATGACACGGGAGATCATGAAGCTCCACAAACATGAATAATGTAAAATATATCAGTTCCGATAGCATACGTTTTCAGTAACATCACCAACTGTTTATAATTATCGAAATCGTGGGACTGAGAACACCTCACACACATGATACACGTCACATGCATGATACACATGATACATCTCATACACATGATACACGTCAAATACATGGTACACATGATACACGTCAAATACATGGTACACATGATACACCTCATACTTCTGATACACTTGATATAAATGTTGTATCACGAATAAGAAGCAGCAGTGAATGCGGATAGCAAAGCATCGGATTGATTCAATGTGAAGAGTACGACTAGCGTTATCTCTCTATCTCTTTCTCTCCATCTCCTCCCAAACAAATACTGAAAAAATTTACAAATTTATTTTTTAAAAACACTATATTTTACAAAGTAGGGAAGAAAGTCTGAAACAACTGATTACAACAAAATCAATGATGCCCAGAATATGTTACTGATTACATATAAAATAAATATAATACCAGAAAAAGTTAAAACCCGGCCAAGTCACAACTAATAAACATGAACTGGACAATGTCTTTATTGTTTAATATTTGGGTGCAGCAAACATAAATTGATCAGAGAATTGTAAAACAGAAATCAAGAGAAAAATTATAATAACGACGTCAAATATATCGCAAATAAAAAATTGATGGCAAAGAATCACATGTAATACACAAGTACATCTGATTAGTACATGCATATTTCCAGTAGCAATTTACAGTTACCAAACATTGGCAATTAATTAAGCAGTCGCAATAAAGAATTACTACCTTAGAAATGAAAAGTACACGAAGAATTTTGAGAATACTATTGACAGCAAAAAAACAACGAATCAAGTAATAAGAACAGCAAACTTCGAAGAAAGTTGTCTACAAAACGTTACAACAAGTAAGCTCAGCTTGTTTTTTGTCAAATAATGAGATATGTTTGGCTTTGTGAAGAGGTGGTAAATATATCATCTGTCTTAGCCTTCTTCTTCTTCTGCGTTCGCTCTCTGATTTTCCCTCTGAAGCACGAGAGTTGAGTTCGTATGGTTTCCGCTGGGGAGCGTGAAGTACGTTGAGCTGACTTTTCACCAGAGGAGATGCGTTATTTTTCGCCTTCCGGTCCAGCACATCCGTTTTCGGCATGCTTTTAATTTAGATGAGCTTCCCTAGTATGTGATGGCTAGGCGACGGATGTGTATCGACTCTTCGCGGCGACCTTTTATCACTCTGTGCATTGTGCCTTGGACTTTACAGGTCAAAATATGTTCCTAGATGACAGTCTCCGAGGAGATGCGCGTCTGTGATGGCCAACATGATACCACATTCGAATGGCAACATCCTGAGTAGGATATGCTACCATTTTTTTTTAAGTAAGACTATAATAATAATAACATGAGGCACGACTAGAATATTCTCTTTCTGTATTCCCCGAACACTACTCTCCTTGCTTTTGCCATCTACTGGACGTGCTCTATGCCCATTTTCTCTTGACTGGTGGATGGTGGATGACTTATAACAAAGTTAATAACTAACGTTTGTGTATTCATTCAACTCGTTCCAGCTAACGCAGATGTCCGTGAAGATCTGAACACAGAAGAAGACTGGTTCCTAAAAACTATCAAACAACGCTACCTATTTACCTGTTTTTGACATATAAAAACTATCAAACAACGCTACCTATTTACCTGTTTTTGACATATAAAAACTATCAAACACCGCTACCTATTTACCTGTTTTTGACATATAAAAACTATCAAACAACGCTACCTACCTGTTTTTGACATATATAAAAGACACAATGTTTTTGAAAGAATAATCATGAAAGATAAAATTCCAGAACGACAAAAAAAAGAGGGACAAAAAACTTTGTTGGGCATAGTAAGACCTTCTGAACATGACAAGAGGCTGGACAGCTTTTACAGAACCAAAACGCTTACGGACTGACAGTGAGGGCAACGCTCTGTAAAGGGCATGTCACATAGAAAGATACCTTCTTTCAACATCTCAACAATCGTTTAAATCTGCTCATAGATCACCAGAATAGGAATATCGATTAGAGTCATCGATACGTGTGTGAGGGTGACAGTGTGTTAGTGTATGTATGTGCGTGTTTTTGTATAAGTGTATGTGTATGCGCGTATGTGTTCATGGTTCTATACGTCTGTTTACACATACATATACGAGTGTTCGACTACTTGTTTATATCTTTATGCCTTTATTTACACACACATATCGTTATGCACTTATTTACACACATATATCGTTATGCACTTATTTACATACATATATCGTTATGCACTTATTTACACATATCGTTATGCACTTATTTACACACATATATCGTTATGCACTTATTTACACACATATATCGTTATGCACTTATTTACACACATATGATTGTATTTTTACGTTTGTGTGTGTATCTCTAAATGCAGATATACCTGTGAGTGGTTGCTCTTTGTTTATATATCTCCGTCCATATGTTTTCTATGTTGTTACACATGTCTGTACGTGTGGTGATGTATGCAGTATGCAAGTATATTAGTGTAGCTATAAGCATTTTCGGCATAACATATCCGATTTCGGCATGCCTTTGATTCGGGTGATGCCTACGTGTATTTGTGACTAGTTGCTTGATTGCTTATGGCTTGATACGTGTCTATGTTACTACATATGAACATGAAATCTCTAAAACTGTCGACTGCTCAACGAAATACTGCACTCTTAATCTATACACGTATTCAGTACTTGTACTATCCGGCTCACCTTCTTACCTCGACCTTATCTTACCTGTTATCAAGCAGCAGTTAAGCACTTCAGTCTTATCAATATTTGTTATCTATTAACCAGTCTATGCTACTTCCATCTTTATTTCTTTGGGGGTTTATTTTCCAATAAATGTGCACGCAAATGTTGACTTAAGATATCCAGGGTACAAAATTGAAAATGTTAACACTCTCTTGTAGCGTGTACTTCGACACCTGACCAATAAACAGAAAATTGAAAATGTTAACACTATCTTGTAGCGTGTACCTTCGACAACTGACCATATACAGAGGGAGATTATCATATATTCTTATTCTTCTTCTACGTTCGTTCCTAAACTCCTGCAGATTATCAGGGTGTAGTCCGGAGAACGGAATGCGTTGTGTCATGGTTTACAGCATTGCTGCGATATATGCGCCTTTCGTCCTGACATATCCTATTTCAGCATGGCGTTGGGTCACTGACCCTATATGGGATGGGACAGCCAACTCCATCCATAACCTCCTTAGTCGCCTTTTACGACATGCATGGAAGGTAAACAGTGTTGCTATTCTTTGCTCCCTTTTCGGGCCCCGGCAACACACGGGCGGGATTATCATATGAATTTAAACAATGTTATTGATGAATATTCTTCATCTAGTTTCAATTGTCCTCGACATTGTTTGTCCTTGACATTGAAGGCACCACGTTCAGTAAGATTGTCTGTCCAAATGAATGGCATGACTTTCAATGCGCTCGAACTAAGAGCTAGCTTGAGAGTGCCTTACTAACTACTAAAGGCCACAGAAGCATCATCATGTATAATCATAGTATGCTAATTATCAACAAATAAGTAGTGATTGTGATAGAATATACAATGTATAGCTTGTGGTTATCTCAGCTGAATTTCTCCCTAAGCATATCCAACAGTGAACGATGGGGTACATGTTCGAACTTGCTCCACAACGATGTTCGTACAAAGATACATAAGTGTTAACATATATAAGATACGCGTATTTGTACATAGATACGTGAGTGTTAACGAATATAAGACACACGTATTCGTACATAGATACGTGAGTGTTAACATATATAAGTGCAAACTCTGCCAGAAAGGCATCACTTAATAGTAGGACACGGCCGGGGATGGTGCTATGTTGATGTTATATCAAACAAACTCATATTTGAGAAGATCAAACAAAGTCATATTTGGGAAGATCAGTCATACTTGGGAATATCAAATAAAGTCATACTTGGGAAGATCAAACAAAGGCATGCTTGGAAAGATCAAACAGTCATGCTTGGGAAGATCAAACAAAGCGATGCATGGGAAGATCAAACAAAGTCATGATTGGGAAGGTCAAAGACTAGTCATACTTGTAAGATCAAACAAAGCCATGCATGAGAAGATCAAACAAAGTCATGCTTGGGAAGGCCAATGACTAGTCATACTTGTAAGATTAAACAAAGTCATGCTTGGGAAGATCAAACTAAGCCATGCATGGGAAGATCAAACAAAGTCATGTTTGGGAAGGCCAAAGACTAGTCATACTTGTAAGATCAAACACAGTCATGCTTGGGAAGATCAAAGTCATGCTTGGGAAGATCAAAGTCATGCTTGGGAAGATCAAAGTCATGCTTGGGAAGATCAAAGGCATGCATGAGAAGATCAAACAAAGTCATGCTTGGGAAGGCCAATGACTAGTCATACTTGTAAGATCAAACAAAGTCATGCTTGGGAAGGTCAAAGACTAGTCATACTTGTAAGATCAAACAAAGTCATGCTTGGGAAGGTCAAAGACTAGTCATACTTGTAAGATCAAACAAAGTCATGCTTGAGAAGGTCAAAGACTAGTCATACTTGTAAGATATAACAAAGTCATGCTTGGGAAGATCACACAAAGTCATGCTTGGGAAGGTCAAATAAAATCATGCTTGGGAAGATCACACAAAATGATACTTGGGAAGATCAAAGTGGCAAGGAAATGATGATAGAGTTGGTTCAAATGTCTATGATATGTTCCTAACAAGGCGTGCTAATCCTGGGATAATGGCGCACTGGAATGCCTCCCATCGAGGACTAAACAAGCACCCCTAACCCTACATCCCACCCCTTACACAAGCATGTCTTTAAGACAACTTTATATGAGATCAGGAGTAGACTCAGCTACAGAATTGAGAATACATTTATATTAGATCAGGAGTGGATTCATTTACTGAATTGATAAGAAAATGTACTTTTGTCAGAATGGTTATGTGCTGTCCAGAGTTACCTGCTCAGGGATTTTTTCATTAACATCATCAGTGTTTAGATGCTGATATTTACAGGAGACAAGCTACAGTTGTCTCTGGATAATTGGTCGGTTGCTGATTCAGCGGTCTATGTGCACATTCTCTTTGTCCTATTAGTTATGAATAAGCGCACTTTTGGTTCTTTTTCTAAATGATATAAATTGTTGATGTGTAGATTTTGTGTTTATACAAGAGTTTAAAACGAAAGAATTGTTAACTGAGAGGAATAATAAGGATTGTCTGTAACCAGAAAGTTACAACAACCATCATTTTACACGACTTTCCAAAGCTGCTGGGGAAGGTGTTCTCTCAAACCTTCGGCGCTTTGCGTCGTGCTATAATGTTCTTTCAATAGTGAACGACAATAACTTATGTTCATGTCGCATATATATCCACCAATAGACGACATGTCGACAAAATAGTATTCATTTCTAGTGTACATTGTTCACTTCATTTGGTTAAATATCTGCATTAGTCTGCCCATTACTCAACTCTGTTCTAGACTGTCTGATAAACATCGATGTACGTAAACTGGAATGATAGCGAAATACATATAATTACTAGGAAAATGCGAGCGCAAATTAGGGAAACCACGTAGATGTACAAAACACACGTTCGTCGCGCAATTAAAAAAAATGTCTAAATATTTTCTCAGGTAAACAATAAATATTAATATCTTTAAGAAAGTAACTATTATCTAACAACTTTCGGTGTAGCTCGGCAGTGTGTTGCCGGGACCCTTAAGGGGAAAACAAGATATTAACAATTTGGTCTGTCGTGTATGTGGTACGAGGTGGGGTTGCTATTCCCATCATGTGCAAATTCAACCAACAGGAATAACTGAAATCGATCTCTTTTCCTTTTCTTTTCGCTTTATATCCCTTCATGCCTTGCAGTGTCATGGGAAGAAGAGTTCTCTGGAGATGGCTTTTTTATGTGCTTCATATATGTTTGTTTTCGTTGACTCTTTTATTTCTGTAATCCATAGTTTTCAAGGTCTGCCCCTGGCTTTGCATCAAATGTGTCTGTATAGTAATGCTTTCTGAAGGGCACTGTGTGATAGTAGTCTGGAAGCATGCCAAAACCACTTATTCTGTTATCTTCTGATGTAATCCAAGATTGGCATTGTGTTTTATAGTCTTCTGATGTTTTCGTTCCTGATTCTGTCTTTTATTGTTACTCCGCGGATATTACGTAGTCACGTCATTTCTGTTGTAACAGGTTTTCTTATGTATTTTATTATTAGTGTCCATGTTTGACATTGGTAGCATAATGATGGTATGATCATCGTTTTATATAGTGCAGTGCTGGTCTTCATACTCACATATTTGTTTTTTGAAAATAGGAGAAATCTGCCCCAAGATCCGGTATCTGATTTCTTTGATGTTTTCCCCATTAGATGATAAGATGAATCCAAGATGAAGAAGGCATAAGATCGATCACATCGGGAAGAAAGTAATAGTAGCTTTGCCCAGGTTCTATAAACATTTCGTGCAACGAAACACAGTTTCTGTGTTTATATATATATGTATAAGTAGACGTAACTCTATGAACACTTCTCAGACGAAATATTAAGTAGGCTTGGGCTACTTGTGTATTAGTCGAACATCGTTGAACAGACATGAATTAATTGTGTCTGTCAAACAGATGGTATGTGTGTTTATTTTATTACAATTTCATTATATGCTACAGAAGTGTGAAAGTATATATTTATTAATAATATCACACCAAAAAACAGTTGGATCAATGTCACCTTCAGTCCATTATTCGGTAGCAATGGAAGATTCCCGATCTTCAGCCCGCACTTCGGTAGTGATGGAATATTCCCCACCTTTAGTCCGTACTTCGTAACGATAGAATATTTTACACCATCAGCCCGTATTCCGGTTGCGATCATTCCCCACCTTGAATCCGTACTTCGTAACGATGAAGCATTCCCCACCTTCAGCCCGTACTGCGGTAGCGATACAAATTCGTCACCATTAACACGTACTCCGGTAGCGATGGAATATTCCCCACCTTCAACTGGTACTCCGGTAGCGATGGAATATTCCCTACCTTCACTCCCTTCTTTGTAACGATAGATCATTTCTCACTAGCAGCACGTACTTCGTAACAATGAAGCATTCCCCACCTTCAGGCCCGTACTGCGGTAGCGATACAAATTCGTCACCATTAACACGTACTCTGGTAGCGACGGAATATTCCCCACCTTCAACTGGTACTCCGGTAGCGATGGAATATTCCCTACCTTCACTCCCTTCTTTGTAACGATAGATCATTTCTCACTAGCAGCACGTACTCCGGTAGCGATGAAACATTCCCCAGCTTCAGCCCGTACTTCGTAACGATGTAGCATATACATTCTTTAAAAACCATACCTTCTTCTTCTTCTTCTGCGTTCGTTCTCAAACTCCTGCAGATTAGCAGGATGTAGTAAGGATAACGGAATGCTTTGTGTCATGGTTTACAGCATTGCTGCGATATCTGCGCCTTTCGGCCTGACACATCCGACTTCAGCATGGCTTTGGGTCACTGCCCCTATATGGGATGGGACAGCTAATTCCATCCCGTAATCTCCTTGGTCGCCTTTTACGAATTGCTTGGAAGGTAAACAGTGTTACTATTCTTTGCTCCCTTTTCGGGCCCGGCAACACACCGGCGAAAACCATACCCATAAGTAAATATTCCCCAAAATTCAAAGCAGAAATTAAAATCATGAATACAGGCAGACAAAATAAAAGACCCCAAGAATAAATGAACTCGTCATGCTTAAGGTCAGCTTTGGAGGCAGTGCTTTCAGTGGGTAGACTTTTTATCTTTAACTAAGATTCAATAAACTTTATTTCTGGGTACAATGAACATATTTTTGGACATTTCTCTGAAAATGCTGTGTTTTGTGAGACACAATTTTGAAGTGTATGTGTCTGACATTAGGTTCCTACCTAATAATACTAATATAGATTGCTTAATGAAATTTAAAATGTGTGTATATATGTATATATGTATGTGTGTGCGTACGTGTGTTTGTTTTCTGAAGATAGAAGACTAGACAGAGAAATCGAAACAAGGTGCCAGAAAGCAAACACAGTGGCTTACCAACTTTCACCATTACTTCTTCGTCCAAAGATCAAGATGGAAATTACCAAACTAGATAAAATATGGAATGTAGAAATTAGGAAAAGAGTTGGCATAATATCATGTATCGAACATATTGAAAGACAGCAAATATAATGGTTCGGTCACCTTATGAGAATGAAGCCAAACCAAATACCAATAAGAGCATATAATACAAGAATATTCCAGCCTACGGCCAAATGTAGACCAAGAAAACGGTGGATAGAAAACATCAAGATAGCCTTGAACAAACATGAACTAAATGCAACCTCGGCGACACATCTGGCCTTGGAACGACAGCTCCCACCCCTACGCTTAACGGCAAGTGTGAATGCGATCAACAATCATTCACCTAGGGAAAGACAATAGACAATAAAAATCGTTGTTAAAAGAAGGGAAATGGGTTATCAAATGACATAAACACATGAAGCATTCAATATGCTGCTGTGTAAGTCCCTCAAATGTTTTGGGTGATAGTTTCCTACATGTATGCCAAGTTTGGATAGCATATGTTTTTTTAAAATGGTATAAATGTATCTATTTTCAACCTCGCCTTTCTCTTTCTCAAGGCCTCAATCCACTGTTCGCGAACAGACCCACTTGTACCTTCCTAATCATACTCATACAGGCACTCAATATGCATACCCGTGTTACCTTCTGTGTATCTACCCACTTAAATACCCTGGTTACCGCCATAATTTCAGTGGTCATGCTACTCTTAGTCACATCAAAAGCCCCATTTTCTTCCCTGATCGTTTTACCTGCACACTGAGCTGTAAAGGCCAAAGTACTACGAACATGTCTAATCACAGATCCATCAGTGTATATAATCACATCCCCCTCTTTGGCATTCTCACTGACCAAAGCCAGCACCTCTTGTTCCACAGCCGGGGGACATCATTCACTGCATTTCCTACTAAGTGTTATTACTACTCTCAAACACGTTTCGAAATCTGTGGGTATACCTATCCATTCCGCACCGGCTGCCACATCTTGCAATCTGCACGGGCTTTGTATGACATCCTCAGCACTTCCCATCCAAGACTTCCCTCTCTCAAGTTTGCTATCTTTAACTTTCTGTATTTTGGAATGCAATGCGTGTTCCTTATCTGCATGTATTTGAAGGTACACCCATGCACGGCAATATTGTAATCTATGCTCTGCTGTTGAACAGTCAAGTAGGTACCGCGTAGCTCTTGTCGATGTTTCTCTTGTGCACCCAAGTATGATACGCATTACTGCATTCTGGATTGTATCCAGTCTTTCGATCTGAGATTGACTAAGAGTCAGAATTGCCAGTGCACATCGGACTCTCAAAGTATGCTGCGCAAGATAGAAAGTGTATGATCAGAACTAGTGGGTCACTCTTCTTAACAGCGCGCAGAGTATTCCATGGGAAAGCGAAAGAGCCGATGTGTTGGCTGGTAAATCCTTGGTGATAAGCACTGAGATAAGAAGAAGAGACATGATTCAATTAATTAGAGCAGTCATTGATACCCTACGAAAAGACGAGGACGATGTCGAACAAGACAGTGTACACACTCAGAGAATGATAGAAATGGGAGGGACAAGAGGCGACGGGAGAAAATGCAACTTCTCCGGAAAAATCAGAAGAGCGCGCAATCAGCCAACTGACTAGGACGCTAAGCTTATACACATTTAGAATGGCTGACGGAATGGCAAGCAGAACATATATTGGAATGTCCCCAGTGATGTGACGCTTGCTCCTAATCAAGAATCAGATGGTAAAACATCTAGAAAAACAGTAACTTGCATCAATCATATAGTACAACTACTAGAGAAACAGTAACTTACATTAATTAGATGGTAAATACTGTTATAGAAAGAGTAACTTACAACAATCATATGGTACAATTACTAGAGAAACAGTAACTTACATTAATTAGATGGTAAATACTGTTATAGAAAGAGTAACTTACAACAATCATATGGTACAATTACTAGAGAAACAGTAACTTACATTAATTAGATGGTAAATACTGTTATAGAAAGAGTAACTTACAACAATCATATGGTACAATTACTAGAGAAACAGTAACTTACATTAATTAGATGGTAAATACTGTTATAGAAAGAGTAACTTACATCAATCATGTGGTACAACTACTAGAGAAATAGTAACTTACATGAATCATATGGTACAATTACTAGACAAACCATTAACTTACATCAATCGGATGGTACAACTTCTAGAGAAACAGTAAATTGTATCAAGCGGATGGTTCAACTATTAGAGAAACAGTAACTTACTTCAAACTGATGGTTCAACTACTAGAAAAAGTAACTGCTAGTAACTTGCATGAATTATATGGTACAACTACTAGTTGTTACTGCGAAAGTAAGATTGAGAAATCATTCTCATAGTGAAGTAACTGTTACTGTATTTCCCGTATGAGTACATCAAGCGTATCTACTAACCTCTTCCTATCGAACATAGTACTTATTCAGATATTTGTGTGCTTGAATACACAACGTTGCTCAGCCAAATCATATCAATGTCTGATTAGATTTGTCGTGTAAAGTGAAGAATGGCTGTTAAGTGCAAGCATGCAAGTTTATCAAAGCTTAATCGCTCCTCACACAATCTCGTACAGAAAACTGGTTCACTTGGTTTGATATTATTAATATATCTACATTCACACTGTTGTAGCATATACTCCCATAATGAAATCGGAACGAGATAAACACATATAACATATATTTCACAGACAAACGGAATTCATGCCTTTAACGATGTTCCAACGTTACTACATAGTTAATATGAGAAGTGTTCATATGTATGACGTGTGTGTATATGAATGTCTCTATGTATGTATTTATGTTAACATTAAGTGCATACGTATGTATGTGTGCTCATGGTTTGTGTTTATGTTTGAGGCCATGGTTTCTCTGTATGTGTGAGGCCAGAGATTGCGTGTACCTATGTGTGCTCATGGTTTGTGTTTATGTTTGAGGCCATGGTTTCTCTGTATGTGTGAGGCCATGTTTTCTGTATGTGTGAGGACATGGTTTCTCTGTATGTGTGAGGCCATGGTTTCTCTATGTGTGAGGCCATGGTTTCTCTGTATGTGTGAGGCTATGGTTTGCGTGTATCTATGCGTGCTCATGGTTTGCGTGTATATGTGAGGTCATGGTTTGTGTATATGTGCTTGGCCATGGTTTGTATACATGCACGCGCATGCTTTGTGTGTATGTGTGAGTGCTCATTGTTTGTGTGTATGTGTGATTGCTCACGTCTTGTGTGTATGTGTGATTCCTCACGGTTTGTGTGTATGTGTAATTGCTCATGGTTTGTGTGTATGTGTGAGTGCTCATGATTTGTGTATTTGTGTGCGGGATCAGGGAATCGTAATGGATGTATGATTATACTGGCTGCATGATATTCTAGATCACGTTTCACTAGCTTTGCCCAACTTAAATTGGATGATATTCTAGATCACGTTTCACTAGCTTTGCCCAACTTAAATTGGATGATATTCTACAGCACGTTTCACTAGCTTTGCCCAACTTAAATTGGATGATATTCTAGATCACGTTTCACTAGCATTGCCCAACTTAAATTGGATGATATTCTAGATCACGTTTCACTAGCTTTGCCCAACTTCAAAACGATGTATCTCAGAAAAAATATAACACATAAAAATGAAATGTGCTTGTGAATTGGAAATGGTACAGAGCTTATGATTTAAATATTTCATTAATATGCTGTCTTTCTTTTCAAATTTTCCTTTATTTCGATATATATCAAAATTCTTCTTGTCCACACACATCTCACACACCTTTTTGAAGATGTTTACAGTAAATTATAAGACGTCGTTTACACATGATTAGATTTATCATACAATTGGCAATGATTTAAGTGTGAAATTGCACTATTTCATACTCTTGAACACAAGGCATCGTCATGATCAAGTTCCGTCTCCGCAACGAAGGTTGGCTGCAACTGACCTCCAAAATCCCCTGTCTCTTTTTTTGGTGATGCATTCTGCTAGAATGTAACCTGTCCATCTTGTGATGTTATTCTCCCACTTGTATCTCTGCCAACCTCTTGCTCGCTTCCCTTTGACTTTACCCTCAAGTAAGGTCTTAAATAAGGTGTCATGTTTTTTAATGTGTCAAAAGTATTTTATTTGCCTGATCTTTATTTCTCTTAGTAGTTCCTTCTTCATATTAAGTGTTTTTAGTATATCTTTATTTGTTTTCTTCTCTTTCCATGATATTCTCCCTATTCTTCTATATACCCACATCTCAAAGTCATTAATGATGTCTTCTAACTGTTTAGAATTACTAATTAGAAGACGAACTTCTAATTAGAGAAGGTATAACAACCAGCGTAAGATATCCCTGAATTAAGATAACCATACATTAAAATAGAATAGATGTAGCATTTTATAATTCTCACTTTTAACTTGTGTGCAATTTGTTTAGATGCTACCATTTTCCTCATGCCACTGAATGTACTTTTAGCCATTCATATTCTTCTTTTAACTTCTGTTTCACATCTGCCATCATTTGTGACTATGTCCAAGATATTGATAATGTTTTACTTGCAGTTTCTCTCCATGTATGTTTATGTTTAGCTTTTGTTCTTCTGTGTGCTGATTATCATGGTTTTTGTTGTTGTTTTTTTATATTTGAACACAAGACAGACGGTGTTTAAATTTGTTTCTGAAGTGGTAAAATTTCTTTACTCGATGCACAATAATTTGTATGCCATCAAAGATCAAAGGATTTCATTCGTTTATAAACACTGGACATGATGCATACAAATAAAGTACATATTTATTGCATCTAACCAAATATAGAATTATATGTTAACAAAATGGCATTAATACGTTAGGCAGTTAATCAGATAATCACATTTGTTTGATGTTAAAGCTAATGAAACGTGATATAAGCATATATACATGTGTAAACGTCTGCATTAAGATAACCGTTTGTGAGACAATCATGTGCACTCAGGAGGTCTACGAAATGTTACTAACAACGAAGAAAAAAAAAGTAATATATAAACAATATTAGGAAACATCAGATACAGGTACAATCATAGACAACTGTACCGATATGCAAACTTACAACTGTTAACTTCATGAAGATACATATAAAAAGATCAACATTAGAATAATAACATATGAACAACTCTGTGAGAAATTATTGTTCTTCAGATGAATATTCGATATCTCAAACTGAAACTTTTCTGGATACAGAGGTTTGCCGATCAAGACACGAATTTGAACTGCAAACTCCTTATCTTATCGTATATTCTCTCCTGGCTGTCCAATGCCTGTCCTTATCTGTTCGGTTATCGACAAGATTTTTGTGGCAGAATCTCGAGTTTTCCCGATTACTTTTACATTAACTTGTGATCCTGCAAACACACCCACAATAAACACACTCTAAGGGAATCAGAAGTCCTGACAGGGGAATATCTTTCTGTTCCAGAATTCAGAAACAATCCTGGGAGTGGTTTAGCGGAGGTTAATATGTTTACAACACACACGGCTATAACATAACAAATATGCATTGATATTTCTCTTTGCATGTGGACTACATTGTTATTCGTTGAAGTTTCAATGGTTGCTTGTACAGACACAGACATTAAATCTTAGAAAGCAACACATCAGGTCAACACATCGTGTCAACACGTCGTGTCAACACGGTGTAACAATGCTACTAATACCACCAAAGAAGCTTGAAAATTTTCAAACAAATAGGAATGTCACTTTACAATGTCGAATTGCAGGAAGTGTGGCAGCAGATATTTGAACGAAGAAACGCCAATTATGACAGAAGCAAAAACACTCATGTAAATAAAAAGTACACGCATGCATGAAACCATGAAACATTTAGCGCAAATGATCAATTTCTATAATTGAACAGATCACATGACTACTATCTTGTTATTCCATATATACATCAGTAGAATGCAAGCACAAACATCTGTAATATAACTCCACAAAATAAAGCCTACACAAACTGACCACTACTTATACTCCCAGGCTCCAGAACATTTCCATATGGTGTCCTACCAACTTACTTACTGATGGCGGGACAGGACATGGTGTCCTACCAACTTACTTACTGATGGCGGGACAGGACATGGTGTCCTACCAACTTACTTACTGATGGCGGGACAGGACATGGTGTCCTACCAACTTACTTAATTTACTAGTTTATTCTACTGAACATGAAACAATGATCACAGAAGAAGAAATTATATTAACAATAAAAAAGAGACTAGTAGATTTCCAAACACTTGAAAACTTGCAACAATGATAATGTCCAACACTGAAAGAAGAACTGGAGTCCTACCTCTTGCGCATGTGCAGAATAGTGTTGTAACTCGACATATTAGATAAGAAATTGCTAATTCCGTTGACTAATCTAGATTTCAGCAACCTTCTAGTCGGCCGATATCGGCCCTGTTCTGTTGACTTTCTTGATTAGAACACTCTAGCGAATCACGTAGATAAAGAATGCCAATTTTGGAGATTCAGAGACTGGAATTATAAACTTTTTTTTGGTTATAACATTTTGATAATCGAGCGGTATTTAACTTGCTTCATTGCGTTTATTGAGAGATTAGTAATGCTCAGAGTCTCGCGTCAACACACAAAACCTAGTGTCTCTTGCATCTTTCAAATATCTACGTTGAATAGCATCAGAAATCATTTAATAATATCTTTTACTTCCATATTCCTTATTATTTCCGTTAAAGTGCAAGCATTCACTAGGTGGCAGATACAAATGTATAACAAAAATAATAAATTGTGTATTATTTCTGGGAATATGTTATTTTCATGGGATTTAGAAAAGAGTTGTTTTTTTCTGTTACACACAAACACTGCTGTCTACGTATACATTAGTGGGCCAAGGGAAGTAATTGCGTATATTTTGGTACCAAAATCTCGAGATAGGTATGCCTGTACTGCCGATTTATCTCCCTTATGATAAGTGAGGATAACAAGCTGTGAGAGACCCTGATAGATAGACTTGAGCACACTTGATATAAAATGGTCTTATCAAATATCTTTATCTCGTCAACCCTCACGGAGGAATCGACAATTCCTAATCTTCAGCCTACCAGAAATATGTGTTTCTTTTTCCAACAATACAGGTATTCCTTGATAGTATATCTTATTCACGATGTACAGATTTATACAACACTTCTGACTCTAAGGATCTTCTAGTTAAGATACACATAGTTGTTAGACTATTATTGCTTTCTGAGCGGTCCAGGCACAAAGTTGATTGTGGCAGGGTATGAACCTGGTACATTGGCCTTCCGAGATCGCTCTTTACCACTGAGCCACAGAGCCACAGAATATATTCCTTGTCGTGTACAATACATTTATTCTATTAAAAATGTTTTTATTTTGAAATATCACGATCTGTATAATATCATGATCTGTATAATATCATAATCTGTATAATATCATGATCTGTATAATATCATGATCTGTATAATATCATGATCTGTATAATAGCACGATCTGTATAATTGCACGATCTGTATAATATCATGATCTGTATAATATCACGATCTGTATAATATCATGATCTGAATAATATCACGATCTGTATAATATCATGATCTGTATAATTGCACGATCTGTATAATATCATGATCTGTATAATTGCACGATCTGTATAATATCATGATCTGTATAATTGCACGATCTGTATAATATCATGATCTGTATAATTGCACGATCTGTATAATATCATCATCTGTATAATTGCACGATCTGTATAATATCATGATCTGTATAATAGCACGATCTGTATAATATCATGATCTGTATAATTGCACGATATGTATAATATCATGATCTGTATAATAGCACGATCTGTATAATATCATGATCTGTATAATATCATGATCTGTAAAATGTAACGATCTGTATAATATATATAGACTAGCATGATCTCTAGTTCATGTTCACTTTCTGCTAAAAGAACAGTGTCATCTGCACATCTCAGGTTATTATTTTCCCATTGATCTTGAGTCTTGGTATTTCTTCCATATTTTTAAAGATATTCTCTGTGTGGATATTAAATAGGCTTGATGATAAAATACATCCTTGTCTTACTCCTCTTTTTATTTCTATGTATGGTGAGTAGCTGTTTTCACACCTTATTGGTGCAGTTTGTTCCCAGTACATATTTTTAATCAGTCTGATGTCTTTTCCATCTATGCCTATTTCTTGAAGACATTTGATTAATTTTTCATGTTGGACTTTTGGACATATATATAACAAGACACAATAACTTAGAAAGATTAATCATGGAGGAAAAAGTTTTAGTTAAGAGAACAAGAGGTGACCAAGACTACGATAGACATAGGATATCAAGCAGACGAATCTTGGAACAGGATAACGAAGTTGAAGTGCAAAAAAAAACATTGTTTAAAAATCAGTTCTAGACAACATTTTACTAGTTCACGTACAAGAAATTGTTTAAATGACTGTTCTAGAGGACATTTTACTAATTCACGTACAACAAAAGGAGACGTTGTGTTTTTATTTCTCTGTGATTTTTAGTATTATTTTATTTGGGACACACCTTCCAGATTAGGTCCACACATCTATGTGACGCAACTGGACGTTACACACATTCTATGTCCAGAACGTTGAGTGGATCTTATAGCTAAGCCCCCAACACATAATAATAAACAAAACAATGTAGATTTTACAGTCCAGTCTGGTTCAGATAAGGTCAATTTGTATCAAATTGATTTTCGTATAGGTAAATGCAATACCGGAACGTTTAAAACAGGGAGGGTTGGAGTGATAGTATGTACACCTAATAGTTTGACAAGTATAGTATTGAATGTATACAGTCTAAATATATAACAGTTTGACATGTCTAATACAGGAGAGACATAGTCTGAACATCTAATAGTTTGACACTTCTAAAAAAGGAGAGATATAGTCTGAACATCTTACAGTTTGACATATCTAAAACAGGAGAGATATAGTCGAAACATTTTACAGTGTGACATGTCTGGAAAGATATAGTCTGAACATCTTACAGTTTGACATATCTAATACAGGAAAAATATATTCTGAACATGAAATAGTTTGAAAATTCTTATACAGGAGAGATGTATCTGTTATCCTAAAACAACACATATCACAATTCACACTTTAGACAATGCGTCTGTGAAACTAAATAAAGCATAATTTAGACTTTATAAAGTCCATCAAACACATTCTATAAGACATCTTCAGCACAAAAACATGAGATTTCAGTCATCAGACACCAATATCATTTTTGTATATAGAAAGTTTCTTTCAACCTAATCGTGAACGTTAGATTATATCAGACCTTCTTAACCATGAAAATATACTCGAACTTACGGTACTGTACCACAATTCCGAGATAATATTAAATGTCAATATCTTTACTTATAAATAATTATTTAAATTTTTTTGTCATCAATGTTCTAATAAAATGTGTATAATGTTAATGAACTTTTATAATTTTCTTGTAGTAAACTCTCAACATAATGCAAGAACATTCATTTTTCGTGTGACACTCATTTGATTTCTCGGTGTAGAGTTTAAAAACGTATTTCAACATGGCATGCTAAGTTAGACAATCCACTGTTTCCATAGTTTCACCTGAGTTATCTTGCTTCTATAAGCAATGATATTTGCAGGAACTTGTAGATAGCTAAATTAGATATATGTCTCAACTATTATCTCAGCTATGTCTTTTTTTCACACTTGAGATGGTGGAACACCTCAATCATTTCTCTCTCATAAGATGAATATCTTTTCTCAGACAACAATCACGTTTTACCAATTATTTATCTCACAAGTTTATTCTTTTTTCGGTCATTTCTCTAAATAGATTATTTTAAAATCATTTCTCTGTCACATAAGATGACTAACTTTCTTCAGAAAGCAATAACATTTCATCAATCATTTCTCTCTCACTCAAGACGTCTATCTTTCTTCATTGATCTTTCTCACACTCAAGACGTCTATCTTTCATCATTTATTTCTCCGTCCCACGAAACGTTTATTTTTATCTAACCATATTTTTCTCTCACAAGACGACTATCATTCTTCAAGCAATAATCATATTTCTTCAATCATTTCTTTCTCATACGACAGACCACTGTCTTTCTTCAATCATTTCTTACTCATACGACAGACCACATTCTTTTTTCAATCATTTCTACTCATACGACAGATCACTGTCTTTCTTCAATCATTTCTACTCATACGACAGACCACTGTCTTTCTTCAATCATTTCTACTCATACGACAGACCACTGTCTTTCTTCAATCATTTCTACTCATACGACAGACCACTGTCTTTTTTCAATCATTTCTACTCATACGACAGACCACTGTCTTTCTTCAATCATTTCTTACTCATACGACAGACCACAGTCTTTTTTCAATCATTTCTACTCATACGACAGACCACTGTCTTTCTTCAATCATTTCTACTCATACGACAGACCACTGTCTTTCTTCAATCATTTCTACTCATACGACAGACCACTGTCTTTTTCAATCATTTCTTTCTCATACGACAGACCACTGTCTTTCTTCAATCATTTCTACTCATACGACAGACCACTGTCTTTCTTCAATCATTTCTCTTACAAAAGAAGATTATCTGCTTCTCTTCTCATGCTATCCCCTTTCTTCATAACCTCGTTTCGTCTTTCCTGTATTTGTATTAATCTTTCTACATTACTACATATCCTCCCCCCTATCCTCTTCTCTGAGTAACCTTTCCCTCAGCATCCAAACTGAATAATCTGTCGGACAAATCTCTGTATTCTCATGTTGCCCTTTAAGGCTGGAAGCCATGTTTGTTATCGGCAATGATATGAATGGCTGTAGACAATGTAATATAGAAATTTCTGGATGCTGATTTCAGATTTAGTCAAGATATGCCCAATTTTCATATCAGCCACAAGCATTGTATAAATGATGTCTGTACTGATAATATGATTACACTATGGTTCAACACTATACGCGAACATTGTGTATCAAATACAATTAAGCAATAGCATAGCGTGATTGTGGGAATGACAAGTGGGAATACTGAGGAGAACAATGATAAGAAATGGGAATACATAGGAGAATAAGGATAAGAAATGGAAATACTAAGGAGAACAAGGATACGAAATGGGAATATTAAAGAGAACAAGGATAAGAAATGGAATTACTTAGGGAACAAGGAAAAGAAATGAAATTACTGAGGGAACAAGGTAAAGAAATGGAATTACTTAGGGAACAAGGATAAGAAATGGGAATACTGAGGAGAACAAGGATAAGAAATGTGAATACATAGGAGAATAAGGATAAGACATGAGAATGCATAGAAGAACAAGGATAAGAAATTGAAATACAAAAGAGAGCAAGTATAAGAAATTGGAATACTAGAGAGAACAAAAATAAGAAATGAAAATACTAGAGCGATCAATGATAAGAAATGGGAATACTATATATAACAATGATAAAAATAGGAATGCCAAACTTTTTTTTTAAATTTGAATACTAGAAGAAGAGATAGAAATATTATATTCTAATACATTGGTATCAGCTTATCTTGAAGGTTATTTTTTCAATGAGGTGGGTTTCCTGTATGCAGCAAATAATAATCTCTTTCTGGTGCAAGGTGTTTTCTATGAGTATTTTTATTGTATTCAATAATTTTTTCAATGAGGTGGGTTTCCTGTATGCAGCAAATACTAATCTCTTTCTGGTGCAAGGTGTTTTCTATGAGTATTTTTATTGTATTCAATAATTTTTTCAATGAGGTGGGTTTCCTGTATGCAGCAAATACTAATCTCTTTCTCGTGCAAGGTGTTTTCTATGAGTATTTTTATTGTATTCAATAATTTTTTCAATGAGGTGGGTTTCTTGTATGCAGCAAATACTAATCTCTTTCTGGTGCAAGGTGTTTTCTACTTTGATTTTTTTTTAAACTTCCTCTGCATTCAATGCATGATGTTTAGAGGAGTTGCTGTCCTGTTTGGCCAGTCGATTTCCTCTTCTGCCTCCTGACTCCACAAGGTAGACTAGAGGGACCTCTAGTAGCTAGGGATGGATTCTGTCGAAGTTCCGAATCCTGTACTGCTCCTACCCAGTGGAACTTCAGTGGGCGAGCACCATGACAATTTTTAGAATTGTGTCGTGTTGACGTGATAAATAGGCGGGTTAAATGGTTCACAAAACCCCTTTAAACCCCTTAACCCGTCTATTTAACGCACCTTTCGGCCTGGTATTTTTGACATCAGTACCTGTGCTTTCTTGGGCAGGATTGGAATCCTGCTCGATGTCAGGGATACCCCGACAAATCTTAGTTTCCAGCCTCTGTTGGCTGGACTAAGACCCATCTCCAAAGAGTTGGCCTGGATGGGGGTGGATTCTGTCGATATTAGACGAAAATGAGGACGTTCAAAACATAAACAATTTTGCAAAAATAAAGAATATTCTCTGCATGAGGAATCGACTTCAGGCAAAACAATCAAATGAGTATCCTTTCTTCGTTATAAAGACATCTGAAAATGAGATTTGAATGCACAACAAGTTAATACAACGAACTGGAATTAGCTTTAGCACGACAAATCTAGATGGAAGATATACAAACTAGTCTGAAAGATGGAGATATAAAATTACAACATGATTGACATTAGTGGAAAAAAGTAACAAGAAGCAACCTCTGGTCTAGTTCACAAACGGGTGTTAATTCCAATTTTCTCTTGGAGACCGACGGAATACCAACAAAAAATATGTTGATAAAAGTGAATATGGAAGACATTGTAAATCAGTGTTTCCCGACTAATCTCTTCCCACAGGAGGAAAATTCCATTGTTTAAGGGGGGAGGGTGGGAAGCAATTCGAACAAGTTGTAATTAAACTTCATTTGGGAATAATTCAATTTTTAAATATACAAATGTGTATATGCTACATAGGGGCATCATAATTTTAGAAATACTTAGGTGGGGGCATGGTGAAAAAAAGGTTGGGAAACACTTGTGTAAATTGTTTCAGTTGTATTTGTCTTCTGTATGAAGCCCTTACATGTACAGTTCTTTATAAATATTGCATAAGGCCCACATCTTTGTATCTAAAACTTTCGGCTATCTTCTATAATTTGTTACAGTACTATAGGTAGAGACACTACGTACAATAGGTATGTCAATAGGTGTCCAAATATCCAAATTATATCGATAGAGGAGACACCACATACAAATATGTATGTCTGCAGGTGTCCAGTTAACAAAATTCTATCGGTAGAGACACAACATACCTATAGAAAACATTTTGTTTTCAGGCATAGTATTTTTATTTCGTTCTAACTCCCCATGTTTTTTTTTATTGCACGTCTCTACGACAATACCTGTGTATACGGACGGCATTTTTACCTTGAATATCTCAACTATTTAATATCTGCTATCACAGGCTTTTGTGATAGTGCCTTTATTGATTTTTTCACTGTTTTACTGTATATTCAATGTTTGTCTTGCATTTTCTTGAAAGAGACCTTAAGGTTGAAACGTAAAAACTATCTTGTATTCTGTTATCTATAAGGTTTCCATAACTGTACTCCATATTCATCGTAAAGCTAATCGGCCGTGTGATTTACATAAGTACTACAGAGTAATAATCAATCGTATCTGCTCTTCCAAGTATCTCTCTCTCTCTCTCTCTCTCTACATTTCTCT